>VZTG01000482.1:2122536-2194523 GCA_013397845.1 Melanocharis versteri
AAATTCTTCACACAATGGGAATTTGCGTGTTTGAAACAGCGAGATTCTGGTTTATTGTGATTTGGAGCAGCTCCCAGATTCTCCAATATTTATTGTGATTAGGCTGTCCCACGAGCCTGCCCCAGCAGCTTTTGGTGTATTGAGGTATTGCCTTACTGCTGCTGGCTTCTGGTGTCACTTTGTCACCAGTCTGCACCCCTGAGCAGCACCTGCTTGCCACGCATCCATTTGCTGTCCAGTGAGCCCATGATGGACGATAAGCTATTTGCTCACAATTCCTGCTTCAATTCTTACAATTTCCATTTCCAATTCACATTTACCTGCCCATTTATGTGTCCACTTGTATACCCACCTCTCCCTCCAGCCAGCCAAAGGGAGATCCACACACTGGCTTTGCTTCCTGCTAAACCATCACACTTTGAAATAGGCTGGAAGGGAAATCTGTCAGCAGAATGAAAACTTTGAGAAAAATTGCAATTCCTAGCACACACAGAGTCAGGTGTGCCAGCTTGCTTTGCGTGGTTCTCATGCCAGCTCCATAGTGAGGGAGTGTTATTTGTTAGAAAAGTTTAATACTGGATAAAATGTACAGCACAGCATAGTCACAACAGCACCCCTGTGCTGTCAGAGGTGAAATTGCCTGCTGTGCTGAAAGACACACTGCCTCGCCGTGATTTATTTTTATATTTATCCTTATCTTCTGTAGCAGACCAGTGTGAATCTAACAAGTTTGCTTACTTATTTCTGCCTCATTTCTGTCTTAACTCAGGCGTGAGTTAACAAAACTAGATCCAACCTGTTCAAATAACCCAAAGCATGTTTGAACAAAACTAGAACCCAGCTGGTTTGGGAAACTCACTGTGCTGCCCACTGAGGGCACAACGTGCCTGTTCCAGGGAAGGGTGCTGCACACCCCTCTAATGCCTTGCTCCTGTCGTCGCTTGGGTTTGGTAGGAGGGTTTTCCTTGGCGGATCAGCAGCCACTTGCAATCAGCAGTGAGTTCCTGTGGTTAATTGCTCCACACAACTCGCTCTCCAACACAGCACGACTTCTCAGTGGGCTTGTTTTTTCAAAGGGTAATCTCATAGGAGGTGGTCTGGGTACAGGATTACTCACAGAAGGACAATCTCATTAACAGCTTCCCCCCCAAGATAGATACATTTATGTATTTTTGGCAACTCTTCATTGTTGTTGGTAATGTAATTCCACTAGAGACAATGTTTACCAGAAGTTCTCTTCAAGCCAAGCCAGAAACTCCATTTGCCTTTATTTCCCAATGTGTTTATTACATACACAGACTACAAACTAACAGATTCAAATCTAAAGCACCATGTCTTCTCAAAGCATGGCAATTTGCAAATTGTAAAAAATTGTAATTGTAAAAAATTGTAAAAATTGTAAAACCTGCTCTCACTTTGAGCCAAACAATAAACGCCATGGATGTCACACAGGACTCTGGTCATTATGTTTGTGTAACATTTAAATCTTAGACTTAAAAACCTTAGAGCACCCCAGACCAATCAGCTGCAACAAATTATTCAGTCAGTTTTCAAAGGAGAGGCTTTGGGGGGTTTCCTAGGTAGACATTTCAAATAAGCGCTAATCCGTTGTTTTGTCAACAAATAATTTATCAAGCTTTTCTCCCCCCCAGTCCTACATAAGGGAAGTATTTTAATTACATCTGACACCTCCTGCAGCAAAGTTCACATGAGGAATTTCACATGGGTTATTTCTGTTCCCTTTGCTTTCTGAAACCTTGGCTCTGTGTGCCATAAGCTTCAGTAATATCTCTGACTTTCCTGAATAAATTTCCCATGGTAAAGGAGACCTGTGCTGCTGGATGTCTGAGGGACAGAAAAGTCAGTCCCAGTTTCACACAGCTCCTTGCTTTGGGCAGGTGAAATGTGAGGCAGCAGGGAAAGCCAACAGCGTGCTGGGCTGTGCCAAATGAAGCACAGCCAGGAGCTGGAGGGAAGAAATGACTGCCCTTTCCTCAGACACAGGGGTAACCTGGGGGGGAGGGAGTTCAGCAGCAAAGCCAGGCTCTTCACAGTGCTGCATGGCAAGAGGATGAGATGATGAAATAGAAATGGTTCAACCTAGACACAAGGAAAACATTTTTCACTCAGAGGATAAAAAACATCACAGCAGGGACCCAGAAACATGAGTCCATCTTTGGAGGCATCTGGACCCAGCTGAACAAAGCCCTGGACAGACTGGTCTGACTCCAGTGTTGATCCTGCTTTGAGCCCTGGATGACCTCCAAGCTTCCTTCAAACCTGACTGGAGCACCTATGATTTACACCAGTTTCACAACAGAAGTCATGTCAAACCTAAGCATAAGCATGCCATCATTAGTTGGTCAACAGACAAACTCATATCAATAGTCTTATATGGATAACAGCTATCTTGGGTTTACTTATTCTGTTCTAAAATTTCAGGCTGTGATGCTCTGAAGAAAACAGGTACAAATACAGAGAGTTTTATTGGAAGAGCAATAACACCCAAGACTGCTCCTTGATTGATTCTGGCCAACAGATTGTTTTCAAATTATTTTATTCTCCAAACATATTTCTGCATAGAATCAAACTGCAGGAGCCCATTTGTCTGGCCATAGATCTGTTAGAGAGAGACAAGCTAGACAAAAGAGCTGATTGAAAATCAGGAAAGCACAAGTTTTACTTGGTGGTTTCCCAAGTATTTCTTAATAAACTAGCCCATTACAGCAACAAGAACAAAAGCAACTGTTGCTGTAATTATTTCTTTGATACCTCACTGTATTTCCATTAAGTTCTTAGAGTAAACAATTAACTACAGTGTATACAAAGCAGCGAGTGAGTCAGTAAGATACGTAGGTGAAGGAGGAACTCTGGCATACAACATTTATTATAGCTGCCAAATAATGAATTCATGTGGAAATTAGCAAGAGCACTAAACTTAATTTGTCCCACTATTTTAATGGGAGGTTACCACATTGGCAGGCAAAACAGCAAGAAGTCTTCCCACTAACTGTGGAAACAGATCACCACTGACACTGCAAAAGAGCCTGCCAGCATTTGGCATGATGACAATGAACAAAGCACTGCCAACTGCCCTTTCCTTAACCAAGAAAGAATTGAAAATATCATCTTCTTCTATTTTACTAGTGGATTAGGAGAAAACTGCTAGAAAATTGGTTTCAGTATTTGCAGGTGTTTCATTAGAGAATCCTAACAAAAATAGAAAAAAAAGAATTATTATTGATACCTTTCTTTTGGCTACTTCTGAAACACACTGCATTTTGTTAGACTGTCATTTTAGGTGACAATAAAACGTCAACGTGCCCTGACTTCATCATACGCAACTGGAAAATAATCCTCGTCTCTTTAGAACTATACCACTGGCTGTGTTTTCTTCAGGAGGATCTATTTTGATTTTTAATGCTATTTATCCAGATGAAGGAATGTGTAATTATCTTCCCACTTATTTCATTTGGAAGAAAATAAGTAAGGCAAGACAGTTCTCCATCAGCTAAAAATTCTGGGGTATCTGAGATTTACAGCTCTCACTAGGAGCAGGGCTTGCTAATGAAGCTTTTGAAGCCACAGTGGCAGTGTCTGATTGTAATTGCTGAAAGGTGACTCTTGAAGAGCTTTATTTGCACTAATCAACACCACGTTGCGCCTCAAAGCTAGAGTTCCCTCAGAAGCACTGTCCCTACTGAGTTATTCTGCAATAACTAAACAGGCTTTTCTGTTTACTTCTGTTTCTCAGAAGTAAAAACTTACCTGTTTTTCAATGGGATCCTTTGGAATTGCACTCCAAACCTGTTGTATAGTTAAAACTTCCTAATTTCTTTCTAACACTTTCCTCTGGCATTCCCAACCGTTTCTCTCCTGGTGGCAGAGCCAAAGGGACCATCTGCAAAAGTATTAATGTAAAATATCCAAGGGCTCAGGGGTGGGCTGGGAATATCAAACCTGTTAGATGTAGAGTCACAATCATTTCTTATTTTCCTGACGGTGGCCGTTTGGAAACATTACATTCACAGTGCTGAACTTAGCTGGACAGTATTAGAGAGTGATTCTGCCTCACAGCTGAAGCAGCTCTGTGCTTCCTTTATGTTTAGTTGCCAGCAAACTGTGCAATTGTTTTCCTGTAAAGAGGAAACACCTGAGTTGAGCAGATGTGAGCATCTCAGTTACCAATGTGAGCTTACTCTTCATGCTTCATGGGGACTGTTGATCCATTAGCAGCCACCATATCAACAAATACACTTTTAGAAAAATAATATTGGTGCCATAGAAAAAATGCAACAACTCACCCCAAACTGGCCCCCATTGTGTAGTTTTGTACTTGTTTTATCAACTTGGAATAAACTGTTCTAACTTTGCTCTAAATTCCTTTCAGAACAGTTTGCTGTGCAGTCCATGCTGTCACATTACAGAGATCCCCCTATTTTACAAAGTCCTCACCTACAGACGCTGAGCTCACTGAATTGTTCTAATGCTTATTAAAACGAGGCAGTTGTGGAGCTCAGGACACAGCACCATAACAGTCTCTGCAGGCCAGAGTGGATGTCTGTGGATGTCTGTGCTTGTGTCACTTAGGTGAAAAGAGTATCTCTACAGCTCCATTTGAAGGCGTTTTCAGCTGCATGAAATCCTAGTCTGATGAATCATAGTATCACCTTCAATGCACGGAAAACTACATAAAGAACAACATCATTAAGTGAAAGGCAGGACCCACAGTGAGATGACTTTTGGCTGTAATGATGCTAGGTTTGGAGTTTTAGTGCTATTGCTGTGGCAGCCTAAGGCAATTACAGATGTTGCCTTAACAAACAGACCTTTCCTGCATAGACCCATTCCCTGGATGTGCATAGTGCCTGTGGGAGGCTGTCACTGAAGCCAATTATAGAAAAATATTGAAAAGTCTGTAAAGGTGTCTGGCAAGTGGGAAATAAATCCTACCGGTAATTTCTTACTCAATCCCACTAGCCGATGATGATCCTCAGTCATCACCACCTCGGACCTTGTAGCACGGGAAGGATCTAGCTACGAAGAGCAAGGACTGCACATCACTTTGGGGACTGTGATTAGCCCAAGCCTTAAGTAAATGAGTTTGGGTCTGGCAGTTCAGTCAATACTCTAAAGCCACTAAGCACGGCTGGCACACGCTGTCCCCACCGGCGCTCTGCCCGCGACAGCGGCTTAGCGGGAGCGAGCCCGAGGCTGAATTACGACTCCTGCCGCAGACAGGGTGAAGCTTTCGGGCGAGGCTGAGCTCATGGGCCAGACGCTGCTGAGGAGCCATCTGCCCAGCACACAAAGAGAAAGCAAGCACTTCAGTAAACAAAGAGGCTTTTGCAAGAAATTAACACCTTCTCCGGCGTGGGACAAAACGCACACGGGTCTCAGCCACCAGGACTGGATTTATAGCAGTGTGTTTGCTCTCTGTAAGGAGATGCTGCTGCCTGTGTTTCCTGGGCAGTGGCTGAGCAAGGGACACTCACGAGGGTCCCTCACCTCCCCCTGCCTCATCCTTTCCTTCAGCCCACTTCAGAGAATTCCCCCCACCTGGGCGCATTACCAATACTCGGTTTTGGAAAGGCTTTAAGACACAAACTACCAAATACAACATTATGATACTTGGGCCACCAGTTGCTGTTTGTGTTATGCCTCAGCCCTGGAGAAATATTAAGGCAGCAGAGAATACCTGGAGTTATTTGACCTGGAGATCAGAATTCAAAGTTGGATTTAACTCCCTTAAGATATGGTTCTGTCAGGTCATTGCCACATGAATTTTCAGAACAGCAAAGCCTTCCCCTGCTCATTTAAGTATACAAATGCCTTGTTTTGGTCATAGATTAAGCATTTCTCATGTCTACGGTTTTACATTGGACTGTAACAAAAAACAATCTCAGAGGAATTTATTAACATTTTGAGGCTCTCTGAAGGTCACATGTAATCAAGATCTGAGGCAAAAAGAAGGGGATGCTTGTCTAAAGCAAACAAAAATTTGATTAGCCTTGAAACCCTTCAAACTAGTACAGAAAAGCCTTTCCTAGTAGGCAAAAGAGGTTCCTGATGAAAGTCAGGGTAACAAACCCCTTCCAAAACTGACATGAAGAAGGTGCAGGTTCATCTGAGTGTTTCCAGCTCTCATGCCAATGACTGGAAACAATTTTAAGACTTCAAAAACTTTAAAACAAAACCAACCTCAAAAAATTCAGTCAAAAGATTTAGAGCCACAGATGCTGAAGTCATATGACTTTGGGAGGTACTTAGTTGTCATTAGAAACATCTCATCCTCGTGATTGCTCACAATCAAGTAGTCCCGTTGCAGATAAGAAAAAAAAAAGCTCCAAATCTGTTGCATTTTAAATTCAATCTGCTGAGTTCGGCTGCTAGTTTTTGTGTATGTGGGATCGGCAGAATGAGGGAGGAGTGGACTCAATCAATCAGCAGGTCTTTTTTTTTTTTTATCTGAATGCTCAGAAAATTGTCATAACCAACAAGTAAAGTCTAAATGCCATTTAGCTGAGATTTACAATGTGGATGAATTAGGAACCTCCTTTTCTCAAAGTTGTGGTATGTTCAATTCATGTCCAGAAGACACTGATTGTATTTTTTTCTCACCATTCTCCTCAAAATGCAAAAAAGTTTTGATTTTCCACAGAATGCAAAATCAAACATCCCTTCACTCCTGACCTGCATTTGCTGTGGGTCATTTAATTATGAATGAAAATGCCACTTTGTTTATATGAGTTCCATTTATGACAGAGATTAAGTTATGAAATTTGTTCTCCTGGCATCTTATTAATACTGCTCTGCTGTAAAATTCCTCAGGCAACAGGCGAAATAATGACTTAAAACTGCAATAAGATAATTACCTAACAATGCAGGCATTTTGAAGATAGAGTTAGGTCTGGATTTGAAAATACAATTTTTAGGACCTTATCCTTTATATAAAAGGGTGTGAAACAGTTACAATTACCTTAATTTATTTTCATGACATTTTAGTTTAGATCCAATCAATTCCTAATACATTAAAGAAAATTTTGTCATTATTCAATAACAGGATTTAGCTATTCACAGCAATTTTCTTAACCTTTAATTTTGAAAAGGTAAGTCTTCAAATCTTAGCAAAATTAACTTTGTGCCATGATGAAACACTTTGATCTATACAGTGCCTTTATTGCATTGGGTATGCCAAGATGCTTTGATGAATGAAAAAAAATGAGCAAATTCAGCACTTCCCATCAACTTCCAGCTGAAAGCCAGTTGTACTTGTGCAGACCAGCCAAGTCCTCACTGATGCAAGGCCATGGAAGAGGGTTCTTCTGAAGCATCTCTAAAGCAGGTGTCACAAACTACATCTAAATCTTAAGTGGACATAATTAATTAATTGATTTGATTTAGCTCCCTCCCCTTTCAAATGGAAGTAAACCAAACTTCTCTCTGCTTAGTGATAATTCACACAATGAACTTTCCCAAGCGCCCTTTTACAGGCAACGCCTGATGGAGAAATAGCACAAGAGATTAATCCTCAAGAGTGGAGTGGGTTAAACTCCTGGGAAAAGATCTTTAATACAGTGCTTTTCCCCCTGGTCAGTTCTGCAAGGCCAAGAGTGCCAGAGGGGAAACCCTGCCTTCTCTGCACATGGATCCAGTTCCTCACTGGCCTAGGTATTCACTGACGCCATTAACTCCGGAACATTGTTACTGATGAAGATGCTCAAGCCCATGGAAACAGTTCACTGAAAACCTACTGTCTGGTGTTCCAGGTACACGAAGCAAAACAACTTGAACCAACCAGGCAGCCTGGAGAAAATTTTCTGTATTTTTCTTATTCCCAATTCTAAAGTTGCAAGATTCCGGACATGTAAGGTGCTTAACTTGGTCATTTCCCCACAAAGCTCCAAAACAGATACGAATTACTCAGACACTTATGGTCAGAGCTCACATTGGTGTTTTCAGAGAAACATCAACTTTCTTTTTTTCTCCCCAGTAAGCAAAGCAAGTCTACTGTCAGGATCCAGTCAGGATAGTCTTTCACAAATGAAAAACGTCAATCAAAGAGGCACCAAAGGAAACCCATACAGGTGTTTCTTCCTCGACACCAACACGTGGGAGATGGCAACTCAGCAAATGGGAACACAGGAACAAAAATCAATTGCCTCCTGAAAGTGTTTTCTGCCTTCTCTGAAAAGACCTGCAAACTTTGAAACTAAAGGCTAACTGGGAAAATACATCCCTCCCCCTCTTATAGCTGGTCTTGATGATGATTTCTGAGAGAATCTAAGCATCACATTTAGAGAGAATGACTATAGAAAATTATTGTAATAAATGTGAACATTGACATTTGCCCCTGATTCTGTCTTTGCTTTCCTGGTTTATTTTTTTAACGGGTACTATTAGCAATTTCTGAGAATAAATGTAACGGTTCCCCAACCATCAAAATAATTTTCTATCTCCATCAAGTGAGTGTAAAAGAAAGGTGAAAGTGCTGTCTTTGAGCAAGAAGATTGCAGTTTCTACTGTAGTGTCCTGGCAGACTCCTCCACCCTGAAAAGATGTCAGATGCTCAACAGCCATTACAGAGCACATCCAGACAGGATTTACAGCAGTTTAATTCCTCACGCACTCCAGATGATGTTCTGAGTATAAATTACAGTTTACAAAAGCTAGCAAACATTGTCCTTCCAGACAAAAACACCCATAATGCCTGTAACATTTAGCTAAGGTCAGACATATTTTAAAAGTGATGACATATGGATATATGAAAACAAACTGTTTGTAATTTGTCATTACTGCCTTCCTACAAAAATAGCCTTAGAATAAAAGTTCATGATTTGCATAGAGACAGTGACTAGATGCTAACACACTATGCATGTCTTGGATCCAAACTGGTAACATCATGTGTGGCACTACATTCTTCTTTCTTGTTAACTCTAAACATGGACTTTTAAAACAAACCTGCCTCACTGGTCCTTTGTTCCCTTCCTATTTAAGACATGCAGCTTTTATCTGTGCAGAATCTCACTTTGATAATATTAATTACAAAAGGAAGCGGCTGTAGTAGGTACAAAAATTCCAATCATTTGCAGAAGGCATCTCTAAAAAACAAAGATGTTACTGAACTGGGCCTTCCAAGTGAAAACAACTGAGAGCAGAATAGACAAAGCCTCTGTGGAAAGTTCTTTACAGAGAAAGTAGGTTTTTATCTGCATGTTATATGAATTTTCCAAGAAGAGATTTACACAAAACAATGTTTATCACTTGGGCAGAAGGAGATGAGGCTTTTCAGTAACCTTTACCCAACCACGCACACTCTTACTGTTTTACACCCAATGAAGAAATGCCTTCATTTTAATTCCACTTCTTGAAAAAACTGAACATCAAAGCGGTCCTCTTAACTATTCAACAATGAAAAAAAAATAGGGCAAAAAACCTCGTATGTGTAATATCACCTGTTCAATTTACCATTAATTAATGAATAAAAACCAAAGGAAAAAAAACAGCATAAAATCTTGTCTTGTTGTTTTTAGGCACATCAGCTATGCAAACAGTTTTTAGTACAATCTGAAGGAGAGGACAGCTGACTGCAAAAGGCTGAGGTGTGTGGACTGTGGATACCAGAGAGCCAGCTTGTAAAGACAGTGCTGTCTCTCTCTAGGTTCCTGTCCCCTGCTTCCCAGATTTACAGCTAAAAGCTGCACTATCAGTGATCCCCACTCCAGTAGCTCTTTGGCAGCTTCTTTACAGCCCTTTCAGTGCGTGTGCATGCACAGCACGGTGTGCACACACCCACACACATCCCAAGTGTCCCACAGTGTCACCAAGAGGACTTGGAACACACCAGTGCCTCCTTTAACTGCGGACCGAGTGCCACTCACCAGGACCACGCAATGAAACCCCGGCTGACAGCTCAGCAGAAATTGATGACAGTGCTGTAATGGAGTTATCAGTGACAAATACCTCCTATGCAACTTCCAGGTCACACTCACTTAAGCAATGATAAATGAGCATGAAACACTGTTAGCACAAAACAAGATCATAAATACTCAATTCTGAGCTTAAAAAACCCAACAATTTCAGACAGCTGTTGCATCTTGCAGTCTCCATGATTTTATGGGTGTTCTCACTCTTGTCACAGAGGTGCCACAAAACAGCAAAAGATGACTTTATGCAGATATTAAAAATTTTAAAAAAGAGAAAAAAATTTTAAAAGGGAAGAAAAAACCCAAGTCATCCATCCAGAGCAAACATTGCATCACCCTACACTGGCTAATACACAATTACCTCAGTGAACCTGACAGTTTGTAACAGCTTTTGGAATCCCAAGGTCTCACATCCATCTGTCCATCCTTCTGTCACTGAAAGCTGCTCAGGATGAGATGATGCAGACTGTCTGAACATAAACATGAAAAGTTGTGAAACTCAGGTGTCTGGGACCCCTCTGACCAAACACTGACAGAGGTGGGAACACAATGGAGAAAAAACAGGAAAAGTCCATGGTGAAGCAGCCCTTGCAATTGTGCTTTATTCTCAGGGTTATCTCCACAGGCTACGGTTGCTTTTAAGAATTAACAAAGTGTATTCCTGAGGGTGTTTGCTGATTACAGTGAGATCAGTGACAGCTTGGGACAGACTGGCAGCTGCTTCCACACTGCAGCAGCACAATGGGAGCACCTTCTGCCCCCCTGCAGCTGGGGTTTCCAAGGTACAACGTGAAGGGCATCAACCCTTCTCTCCCTACCCCAGCTGTCATGCAACCAAAGCCCGCCACCCCCAGCCTGTCCAGTCCTCAGCCAAACACTTCTCGTGGAGAATGGGATCCTTTTGGCCATTCCCATGAGCAGAGTTACCTGGGCACAGTGCAGGGAGCTCCCTGCTCAGCCACGACCCACCTGCTCATTCCTGCTCCCCAAAACGTGCCTGTCAGTCACCGTCTGTGCTTCCGTTGCTGCTGTTTGATGGACGAAATCCTTTAGTACCAACGCTGCAAACTTCCTAAGCACAGCTACATATAAAACCCTAGGAGCAATCAAATTGTATTTTTACCCTTATTTCCTGTAATGCTAAAAAAGATGAATTGCTTACTGGATCAAAACAACATTTTGGAAAAAGTTTGAAACGGTTTTATTTAGGAGGATCTTAGCCCCATTCTTACGCACCTTAAAAACCCTTATACGACATGTTAATTATTCATATATTTTTAGGGGGTTATTTGCTTTTATTTAGTGACATTTCCTTCATTAAGTTCAATGAATAATCCAGCATCTACTTGCTTACCAAAAGCTTGGGAACATCAGAATATCTGCATAAGGCCAGGCCATACACACGGATGAAACCTCACGCTCACACTGCCACCCTTCCAATTTACAGTAGTTAATTGCTTTTTACATTGCTATGCAGACAGAAGCAACCACCACAATACTGCACAGGAAGAATAAATTTCTCAGCTCTGTGTTATGTGTCAATTTACTGCTAGAACTACCTGCAGTATTGTGCCCTGTGTATTCAAATATGCTGGAATTCTTCTGTCCTGGAAAGTATATTACGTGAGAAATTACACAACATTGCGTCAGTCAGAATTTTTTAATTGTATTCCTACAAAATTATGTAAACATTAGCATACAGCTCCAGAAAAGTCAATACAATATAATGGTGCATAAACTGTAAGTTTAGAAGAATGTCAGGAACACTTCAACAGTTCATAAATTAATATATACAGTATTGGATACTCCTCATCAGATAAGAAAACCTCAAAACGGAGCAATTTAGGTGCAAGAGCTGTAGAACAACAGAAGTGCTCAGACACCAAACTTGACTATGAGGCAACATTGCAATCGACATGACTGCCTGTTGTTGTTTCATATTAAGCATTCCATTTAGCTGCTAAAAAGTATAAACCAAAAGTTTTGGTAGGAAGTTTATTTTTATTGGAAATCATATAGCAAACATCCCTAAAATAATACAAAATCCCAAACCCGGAATACTCCATCACCAGGTTTCTGGAAGAGTGAAACTGAAGCTTTGTAGGCTGCACAAGGAGATCACTGGCATCTCCATTCCACACTACTTCCCCCAGAGCACCAAAGGCATCGCCAGCTAAAAGGAAACACTTTGGGTAGTTTGGAAATGGGGAGTGGTGGGTGGGGGGAAAAAAAAGATGTAGAGCACATATTGGGCTGACATGCAGCAATCCGGGCAGTTCAGCTCTTTACTGAATTAGAACATCATGGGAATGTAACACCACTGTTAACTAATTCTGGGCTATTTTGCTTAAAAAAACCCCAAAACAAACAACAACGACAACAAAATAATCTTCAGCCTGCCTGTGATCAAAATCATATTCAAAGCATTCTTAAAATGTTGCCGTTTACGAGATCAGGAACACACCACAGAATGCAGGATATATCATTTTTTTTCAGACAACATACAAAGTGGAAAAGGAGTTAGTTTCCTTTGTTCCTGTCCATACAAGCATAATTCACAGGAGAAAAAAGTCTGGTAAACATATCCTAATGAATGATCTCAAACAAAAGGCATTCTTCCCCATATTAGAAAATGCTCAGTATCACTGAAGCTACAGACTGCATAAAAAGACTAGGATTATCCTGGAAGCACTTGACACTGCAAGAACTCTTTTAACCGCATACCTATAATGATCATCAGAGAATCTCTCCAAGCTTAAATTTTTCTGTTTCTAGAGTTGAAGTAGAATTTCATTCCATCATATTTTGGTACATTTTTCATACCTGACCAATCACTTCTCACAATGACAATTAATATTGCACTAATGAAGAAGGATTTATATATAATAAAGGGGAGGTCATGTCTAGCCATCTAAAGCTTTTTGTTATATTTTTTTCCAGTTGTTTAGGAGCAAATTCTGTTCATCTCTTCTATAGGAGATCCTGAGTAGTAAGGTGAAGAAGGTTTGGCAGATAGCACCAGTTTTCCATCACTTGTCATAATTCACAGGGTACATCTATCATTGGCAATGCATCTAGAAGCACTATCATACTTGAACCTAAATGCCCAAATAGAACTAATGAAACAGTTATTCCTATTGCCAGAATCTGAGCCAGCACTGAAACACCAGGAGCGGGAGAAAAGATTTCTGCTAAATCTGAGGACACAAGTTGCAAACACAGAAAAAAGCCTGAAATTCTAGCCAAAATCTTTTCCTTATAATGGATGGGGGTGGAGAAAACTACAGCTGGTGGGAAGAACAGGAAGAAACCTCTGTGTCCATCACTTCCCAAGTAACACACCTGCAAGCTGCCCACTTAGAATTAACGCCAAGGTACAGTGCCCTGAAGGTGTTTATAAACGCCCCAGACTCTTTCCTGTTGCTTCCCCCAGAGCGGCTCAAGCAGTGAGTGATTTATTCTAAGCCAGACTGCCAACAGCTTCCAGCATTTAATTACCACGGTGTGTTTGAGGCTTGGAAAAGTTTTATCTGACATAACTCAAAAGGATTCATTGATTAAGAGACTTAGGTCACTACATTTCCTGCTGCAGTTTTTACTTGTATTGCTAACTCGTAATAGCAACTATGACAGACAAAAAAAATCTAACACAGAAGAGGTTAAACTTAGGAATCCAGGCTGAAACTTAAACTGGGCTTAAACTACGGATAGACAAAAGTCTCACTGGATTTGCCCTGTACACAGACCTGAAAAAGTTTTATCACAGATGTATCTGCAGTTTTGTGTAAACTATTAATGTACTACAGCAACACTAATTTGGTATTCACAGATAGTAAAAGCACAGGTTTTACGCATGTTTTGCCAACTCTTCACTGTTATTCCCATGTCTAAAATGACACAGGCAAAAACTTCTAACAAGACCTCATGTTCTTATCTGTAGCCTGCAGACTTTCCTCCCACTGATATGTGATTTGTTTCCTCACTCACATATCCCATGGGGATCTTCCACTCACATATATGCATACTGAGATAAGGGAGAACTGGTTTGACAATATAAACACAACTAGCAGACCTTAAATATTGCCAGCAGCACTGAACCTTGAGAAACTTCCAATACACTAACGTGTCTAAGACCTTGTTCAATGTGGTAACAGATAGCACCAACAAAATAGTATTGAAGAGGTTCATGTGAAAATCTTTCCCTCTGCTTCCAGCTTTGATCACATTTCTCATTTTCCCACTCTCGTTGTTTTTTCTCTACTTCTTTATGCTAATTTTTATGTCTAATTTGGTAAAGACCATGCAGTTGTGATATGTATACTTGGCTTCTCCAGAACTTTTCCATTTTTAACCATTTATTAAAAAAAATAAATTAGACCCAGGATATTTTAAGTTAAATGAATGAAAACTTTGGTAAGAATACTGATGGTAACTTGGCAGTCTTAAGGATTATGACAATTTTCAGTAAGAACAATCATTGAAATGCTTCTCTCTCACATCATCCGAGGAGCTACATGGCTGTCTGTACTCCAGCTCTAAGCCTCCATGAGAAATCTACATAAGAGCTCTGAAAAATAAAGGCAAAGGAGTACAGGGAAATCTGAAGTTTTTCAGCAATCTCAAGTGAAATATACATGTATACCAAAATATTCTACTTAACAAGGTATAACCCAAACCAGACTTACCAAAGAGATTTTTTCTGTACACACATGGACAAAGTTTTCATGTATGAAACCGTCAAACAAATAGATCTCATCTCTCAAAGGCGTTTGTGGGGTTTTTTGTTTGGGTATTATACATAACTACCAATGCAGTCAATATAAATTAAGCCAGCTCATTCATTACATCCAGCAATTCACACAACATACCAGTGGGAGGAGATAAACATTATTCTGATCAGATACGTTTATTTTAATCTTCAAAACATAACCCTTTTTCTTCACTCTCATCATCATCATCAGTAGAATCTGCATAGGACTCAATGGTGTTGTATATGAAAGAGTACAGCTTGACATCTGGTCCTGAAGTAGAACAGTTTCTGCATTGCTCATTGTAGTATCTCAGCAACAACCTATAAATGTCCCCTTCAAAAACCAAAAAGAAACCATTAAACACCATGTAAGAACACGCCATATGAGCAATGTATGATTGCAAAGGAAGGCTAGAAATGCACATGCACACTGAGATAGTGGCTAGGAACATCTCTAAATGAGCAGTGACAGAGGAGGCAGACGACTGTGTAATGGGAATGTCTGCATGTTGCTCAGAACACAGGATGGGCTCCCTCAACTTCCTGCACAAGCTATCCCGACATTAGGCTTGCATACACATTACTTACAAATGTACTGCCAATTGCCCAGCTTTGTGCTTCTGGCCCAGAAATTAAAAAACATTTAACAATTGCAGTAGGACAACTGATACACTGCTTTTCTTGTATTGCTACTGGATAACACATCAGACCACATCTTGCAGGATCAAGACAGAACCACTAGAAGACAAATTTTTATCAAGAATGCCTAAGCAGCTTTTCCCTTTCCAAAGCATTACTGAGTTACACCAAAAGCTATAGCAAATCTTCTACCTACCACATATATCTGTACTTTTCAAATTCTACAGCATAACTCCCAAGCGAATTAGAAAAGCATTCTAGAAGCCTTCTAACTGATTAGCACTGTACAGTTGATTCTGAATCAGAAGAGTTCCCCATTCTGAAAACAGGTACAAATAAACCGAGACCCACTTGCTTGTGTTCAGGACTTGGTGACAAGAATTCGTAGCAAAGTTTCTACTTATAGAGATGGTTATGTCTCTTTCGTGCACACAAAGATTTCTTTTTGCTCACCAATAGTTTGGCCCTTCTCACAGAGAAAAGTATGCATGCTGTAAATGTCCCGCATCAGCTCCACATCTCCAAAGGTAAAATAAACAATATCACGTCCAGCCTCAGCAGCTGCCAATATCTGAATTAAGGCTGAAACAATGAAAAAAGATTACACATGAACACAGGATAAAACAATTTGCTGAGGGAGAAAAACCGCAGCTTAAGTTTACAGCAAACAACCATAGCAGCCATTTCCATGTGGATGCTGCAGAGCAGTACAAACAATGGGTAGGTAAGTATTACTTCCATTTTTTAAATGAAGCAAAGAATGCTGGGCACTGCAGTTCAAGGGTGTTGAAGCATTCTGCTAGAACTGTTAGTGACATCCACCCTTACTTCCACATAAACAATGTGCTTAAAACTGAGAGGGGTTTATTTTGGTCCATGTCTGCCCCCAGGAAGCATGCAGCCATTAATTAGCCAATAAATGCCTGCAGCATAAGGCAACAGAGCAGCACCTTCCATCCCGGTTTGAGCTGCCTGTACAGCCACAGACAACGGGGTAAAAAGCATCCATGAGCACTCGGCAATTTCCATTCTGTGCCACCTGTCAGAAGGAATGGAGCTGACCCTTTCACTAGGTAAACTATGCAAAGCAGGAGCTGACCCAGCTTTTAACTCCAAGAGAACTACGGTTCTGCAGCCTCTTCCTGCACCATTACGGTGTCCATCACACCTACACTACAAGTATGCAATGGAATACAATGGCTTATTCTGACCTATGAGGGGTGATGTCAGCAATGCAATTCATGTTACTTAATTTCCAGCTTTCTGTCAAACTCATAGGCCCAAGATGCATCCCAAGTTCTGCGAACAGCTAAAATTACAATACAGACAGACTTTGTTCCTCTATATGCAAAAGAAAGAAAACTGTTTCCTATCTTGGGAACAGTTTTTTGAAGATTCACCTTGAGAAATCATCTGGGGTACTGATCAGTAGTGCAGCTGAGCCAAGCTAATGACCCACTGCAATTGGAGAAAGTAGCTTTGGTCCACTTCTCACCCAGCTCCTGACTTTTCTGCAGCTCTCTGGTGCTCATCAGACATCACTGTGCCAATTCCATTCACCAAACTGGCATAAAAGTTATAGATGAAGAATAAAAGCTAATTGTTTTCTGCTAGAACAGCAGTTGAATTAGCAGAGTGAAGGGTTTGCTAAGAGCCAGAGCTGAGGCAAGGGAGGGCACCAAACCACAGAGCCAAGAACAACGAAGGGGGAGAAGAAACAATGAGGGGGAGAAGAAAAACCAGGACCCTTTTAGGCAGCACCAAACTTACAAGACTGCAGCTTTTTCAGCAGCCAGCACTGCCAGGCTCGAGTGCCACAGAGGCGTGTAATCAGTCACAGGTTCATTTCAGGGAACTACAACAACCCAAACAACGGACCCAGCAACTATTTCATCTGCTGCAGCCTGTCTTACTTCAGAGCCTGTTGGTGCAGCTCTGACATTAATTCTTCCTTTTTCTACACAGTGAGTAGAGTTAATTAAAATGTGATTAATATTGTCTTTATAAAGATTAATTTTAAATAAAACAGTGTACATACTGCATGACCACCTGCTAGTGGAAGCTAAATGGAAAGCTGTTCAGAGCTCAGCTCAAGAATCTTTCACATTTTTAAACAGAGACCTATTAAAACACTGCATTCCTTAATCAAAAAAACCTCCTCTTGTAAACCCATAGCCAAAATTATAAATTACATGATTCACGTGTGAAATTAATCTCAATCTGGGAATGGTATTTTAATTAAACTACTGAACCAGCTGTGGATTTAGTAAAGCTTCAGTAGTTCAGCTTTTAAAGAGTCTAATTAACTAGCTTGCATAGGGGAACAGAACCTAATGCATCTTATTATTCATTCCAAACAAACAATGCAATTTCACTTTACAAGATATTAAAAATATCCTACTCTTTATTTTGAATGGCTATAGATCTTATGAAACAAGGATCAGTATTTCTGTCAAGAATCAGACTTCACAATCTACTGGACATTAATGATACACAATACCATGGGAAATTTCCATGCTACTGATACAGAAAGAAGCATCACAGGAAGAGCAATAGAAAGAGCAGTACAGCCGGTGGTACCAGGGTCTGGATGGATCTGAGCTCTCTTGCCCCTTGCACCCAGCTGATGTGATCCCACTTAACTTCTGGACTTGCACCTGAAGCAATGGCTGTACTGACATCCCTTCTTCTACATTAAAAAAACATACACGGGATATTACACTTCAGATCCAAGACCTTATGCAAATTAAAGTATTTATTAAACCTTCCTAACATAAATCAAGTATGCTCAGATCCTACAGTAAATACTAGCCCTGATATTGATAAGATATGCCTTTGGCAGCCCATTTTATCTAATGGAAATCAGAAAACAACTGCCAGGAACTCAATGAGCATTGAGAAAAAAATAGATGCTTTATGAATTAGGCAAGATATTAAGGAAGAAAACTAATGAAGCTGGTAGCCTGATGACTGTCTCACCATAGCTACCTAAAGCTGTTCTGAAAAGCAAATTTTAAATACTCTCCAAATGCTTGGAAACAACAAAAAAATGTAAATTTCTATTTAGAATTATATGAACCAGGATATGAATTTATATGTCAGGATCCATCAGTTCTTGAATTGATGGAAAAGGTCTTCAATGAATGTAGGCATGTGATATCTGCTGCATTACAAATACTGTAATTAAATATAAAAGAACATGAGAAAGTGATAAAGCAGGCAAGTCAGGAAAGAAAGCAGCACGACTGAGTGACTGGAAACCTCTCTGGCATACAGCAATATATTAAGGAGCAAAACTAAGCATTAAGCATTGCCAGCAAATTTGTAAAGCCTTGCCAATTACCAGGTACTCTAAACAGCTTTGCAGAGATATGAATTTCAGGCAGAATCTAAAAAGACTGCTCCAGAAAGGTCAACTGATTTATATGACTGACAACTGCAATGAACATGTTCTTCTGTGAACTACAGCTGCATGTTTGTGCTTTGGAAGGTTTCAGTGCTACAAGTCCTTGCAAACCCAGCATTTCACCATCACGTGCTTGCCTCAAACTTTAAACTGAAAATAGCACAAAAGTCTAAAGCACAAAGAAGAGAGTAGAATGCTTTTTTATTGTTTAAGGCCACATTATTCATGGCCTAAAGATCAGCATTAATGAACCAATTCTGTAGAATGCCATTTCTTGGCAAAAATGTATTAATTGGAACAAAAGCAAAAAATGTGCTTGAACAAAAACATATGGCCAAGGATCAAAATGTAAGTTATTGGATTAATTTGAACATTAACTAATTGCTACAATTTACCTTTTAATCGGGAGTCCCCTCCAAAGGCACCACATCCCCAGTTTCCTGTGGCTATTGCAGAGAGATGTTGAGGTGGAACATTGGGTCGAGAGAAGCCACAGTAGGCCTGCATGCAGACAAGAGTCAGAGATGGATTTGAGAGGCAACCCGGCACGATACTTTCAAACAATAAAATGATAACAAAAATCTGTATTGTCTTCTAGCAATACCAAATTCAAACTACTTCAATACACCATTAGTCTTCCTTTAAATTCAACAGCAATAACAAAAAAAATTAAGGCAGGAAGACTTTTGGCTTATTTGGACCCAAGTTAAGAATTAAGAGACAGGTGCTGAGTCCCAGGCATTTCATCACAGCTACAGGAAACTTTTCAGGATAGCCTGAACAGAAAATTAACTCAGACTTAAAATTTTCTTTAAATACCAACCAGTCCTCATAAAAAAACATCAGCCAAAATAACACACATTATAAAGGTTGCAGTGATCTACCATAATTTATTTTAAAAATCCAAACCCAATCAATAAATTGAAAACTGTAGGCAGATCATAAATTCACTGATGTAGGTAATTAGAATGTTGTACTAAGGTATCAGTGAAGTTTACAAACTGTACTTAACTGTCTTTTTTAGGGCTAATTTCATTACCAACCATGAAGAAACAAGCTGATGAATGTTACTTTAGTCAAGATGCTAAGGTTTTACAACTAATTTAAATTAGTCCTTCAGCACTGCACATCATTTTGAGGGGGTGTATTCCCTTTCCAGCTGAGAATTAGGGCAGTGTGTTCCTATGTTTGAATTTATTTAAAATACATCCTATAATATTCTATACCCTCCTGTACTGCAGAAAGCAGGAGGCTTTAGCCACAATAGCGTCGAGCCATTATATTCAACACCCAAGCTAAAGCAGAGGCCCATTGCATCTGTAAATGTAGAATCACACTAAGGAGACGCAGCAGCATGTTTTGGCCCCTAAAATAAGCACACTAGTAGAGTATAACTGAATTAGCATTCTTGTAAATGATTAAATAATTAGCCCGGTAAAAACCAGCACTGCCACTGCTGGAACAGGACACACAGCTCTCACTACCTATGCCTTACACTGGCCATGCAAGGCCCTAATTCTGGCCCATTAGCCTTCTTATTAACTTAGGAGAATCTGCTTTGTGAACTGGAGACTGATTCCAGACACGGCATGTCAGGAGATAAAATTTGTGCATGAGGTAACAGCAAAGGCATGAAAACACTGGCACAGGTTGAAAGCTAAGGTCTCATAACCACAAACAGCTCACTGATGGCAATTACTAGTCGCTGAAAAAGTACAACCTTAAAAGCTGGGAAAAGACTGCTTTAGCCTCAACAAAAGAGCAGCAGCAAAAGAAGAAGAAAAACAAGTGACAGGAAAACCTCGGCTATGCAGATGATGAAGCACCTGCCACAGCTTGGGAAAGTAACCCAATGTTCCCAAACATTATGCAGCACATAATCCAGGGCAGAGACCAAGGACTGGGAAATATCTCAAATATCTTACTTAAGGACAAGATCCCAAATTAGGGATGGCAGAAAAGAGAAAAAAATTATGTCCACCACAGTTCCAGCTTCCCCTGTCAAAGAGCTCTTCAGACTGGCAACTTTGATGTGTGAGATTATCAAGGACCACAGTCACTGCAAAGTGCAGTTTTGTACACACACAGCTGGCTTAGGGCAGGGTCAAGGACTGACAACTTTGAATATATAATGATAATGATTAATAATGTGCAAGAATTATTAGTAGGAAGTGTGCTAGTTTTGAATGTCAGCCCAGAAGTTTTGCTTATAGGATTAAAACTGGCCTGCATTGTCAGTCTTCTTGAAGACTGCAAGCTCTAACTGGCATGTACACACACATATGCAGCAGCAACAGCCCTTACAGCTATTGTGAAAATAAAGGGGATTTCTGAACAGCAGGATCTGATCTCAAGAAGACATCAATATAGGAAAAGGTAAACTCCCAGGCAATATGTCAATACCCCAAGAGCAAAGAAGAAAGGTGGAAGAAGAGCAAGAGGCACCATATTTATGAACTACCCCATGTTAAAACATGAGGCACCTCCTTTTCCACCTTGACTGCACAGCTGAGTAGGATTCAACAGCACAAATCATAGGGAAAGAACTTAAACTCATCATTTAGAATCACAGAATAGCTTGAGTTGGAAGGGACCTTAAAGATCCCCTTGTTCCAACCCTCCTGCCATGGGCTGGGATGACATTCACTGGATCAGGTTGTTCAGGGCCCCATCCAACCTGGGACGGAACACTATCAGGGATGGGACATCCACATTTTCCCTTGGCAACCTGTTCCAGTGCCTCACCACCCTCACAGTACAGAATTTCTTCCTAATAGCTAACTTAAACCTGTCCTCTGTCAATTTAAAACCACTGCCCCTTGTACTGTCATTATCTATCCATATTAAAAGTCCCTCTCACTTCTTTTTATAAGCCCCTTTAGGTACTGGATGGATAAAATAAGGTTTCCCTGAAGCCTTCTTTTCTCCATGATGAACAACCCGAACTCTCAGCCTGTCATTTGGAAGCAGGACAGGGAAGAGTTAACAAAATGTATATCCAAGTTTCATTCATATTTTTGAAAGTTATATAAAATACACCTTTGAATAGCACATCAAAGGACAAGAAATATATTTGACAATCTTTTGCTTTAACGTTGGACAGCAAAACCCTGTCATATGAGACACAACTAAGCAAGAACTTTCTTAGATGAAGACAATAATATAAAAATGTTTGAAAAGGTTCTATAAACATTAGACTGTAGGCTGTTTTAAGAAGTTACTGGCCTTGTTGAGCTCTCTTCTAATTTTCTCTGGACCAAACTGATCAAGGAAACGTCTGAAATGAAATGCATCTATTGCAACAATTTCAGTGTAGCGTCGTTGCCATTCATCCCTAAAATTGGAGGTGGGAGAAAAGTAAGATGACATTAGTTGTTTAATATCAGCCATGTAACCCCGATCCAAAATGAGCAATTCCCTGCAAAGCTTCTCTGTTAGAAGCAGCTGAAAAGGTGAACTCATAACAGACAATGGAGCACTTTTTCTTTGTGGGTTAGGAATGAAAGCAGAATCAGAAATGAGACAGGCCTCCCCATAAATTTAGAAATACTCTGGCTAGACTTTGGGCATGAACGTGAAACAAATCTAATTACACAGCACTATTTATCAAGTGTGTAAGAACACTGCAAGGTCAGTGTTCCTCTATCTTCCTCCAACATTTAAATGAGAGTACACTATGTATGTTTCTATACCAATTGAGTAATTTTGTGTATACGCTCTAACGACATTGCTGGAGAAACAAAGTCAGTAGCTCAGAGCTTTCTACTCAGATTCATGATATTGATTCTTATTTTGCCACACATCAGCTGCACTGTGGCATCTGAGGTATCATTGTCAAACTTCTCGTGACATTGCACACCACAGTTTAGTCAGTATTTTAACAAAAATTGCATTAAATACATATATCTCAAACTGTAAAAGATGTTGGGTTTAAGAACTGACATAAGGGCAGATATCACTTATTGGTACTAGTATGGCATTACCAATATGATACAACTTTCTTAGATTGTTTGCTCAACCGAAGAGAGCAACATCAAGCAAATATCCTATTAAGGCAAATGCTAGGAAATACTTAAAAGTACCAAGTTTTCAAATTTTTAGCACTTATTTATTCCTTCACTTAAAACACTTATGTGGAACTTTACCTAGGAGTCTTATCTTCGTGGCTCCTTGCCCACCGGTAAGTTTCTGCATAGCCTGTGTACTCACTGTACTGCTCGGTACCTGAAACACATTATTTTCCAGATTACATATAAAATATGTACATATTTTTTTCACTTGGCAAATCTCTGATAGGAATCACTGCTTCTCCAAATGAACACGCAGCTCTCAGAAGCAATGGGAAACAAAGAATTTGGATTTGCACCACAAATGCAAGATTTCCTTGTAAAGCTCCCTTCCCACAGGTGACGAGCAGCACTCACCACAGAACATTACAAGTGCAGATCTATGTATGCTGCCCAGTATACAATGAGAAGTGGTCGGCACCAACAAACTACCTTTGTAAAAGCACCAAGACCCAAAAAACCACAGTCTGGAACATACTTGGCTGCCCTTGAAAAGGTCCAACAGGGTGTCTTGGCAAGTACTAAAGGCTGTCAGAAAGCAGCTCCTTAAGGCCACCAGTAATTTTAGCTACTATGCTCTGCTATACCAACTCCTTTTCAAAGGTTTATCAACTCTTCAGTGAACTCACAACCTTGGTGTTACTGGCACCGTGCTCTGACCAGCTGAGCTGACTTGTTTGGTGGTTCAGACGGGTATAGCTTGGCACAATTATAAACAGTAAGAGTAAGGAGAGAACTGTTAAGCAACCCCTTAATTTGTGACACCAGCCATGCCTATAAATAGAAGGGGAAAAAACAGGTTTTAAAGAAATGCAAGCTGACAGCACAAAACATTACTACTTGACCACTAAGACAAGAGTACTGCCTAACTATTGCACAGATCAGCAATACCCTGAGAATACAAATGTTTAAACTTAATCTAAGTTTTCCAATCCCTAAATAAAAATGCAATTGAAGTTGAACAATCAAAAACATAAAACTATTAACTTTAAACCTCACTGACAAGGAAATTTGAATGTTTACCTCCAATAGTCTCAAACATAGGAAACAAGCTGCTAAAAACTGTTTAAAATGATGCATATACATCAAGATATTTTCCCCATTTACCCATATTAATTTTAACTGACAAGACTTATCAATGCTCATTTAACTCATCTGCCCTGTTACCCACTCATTATTTATTTAGTCTAGAAGATTAATCATTCTGAGGGCACACAAATCTCACTCAAGGCTATTTTGAAAAGTTGCTATGCAAAATGAGTGGGATGGTAAGAGATTCCTCACCGAGTTCACTTCCTGATAGAAAATTATCTGAAAAATGTGGATGACAGAATATGCCCATGTATCCACACACATCCATGCCCTCAGACAAAGGACAACCACAAGCAGCTTCCACATTCAGAAATCAGCCTTCTAATTGAATTGCAGACTATCAGCCTTCACTAAGACTTTTCCTGACATGAGTAAAATTCAGTTCTCTTGATATGCTTAGGTAAAAGTGTCCAAGCACAGAGCAAGAAAAGACAGACAAGGGAAGTATGTGACTCTTTTGAGAGCTCTCTTTAGAGGACAACCTAGCAAAACTTCCAGCTTCGAAAAGGAAGCATTTCCTTTGGTGTCTAAGATGGGGAAAGAAAACTCTAGGTCATCAAGATACTGTACCAGGATAGATAAAATAATAAAGTATTAAGCTGGTTTTTTCAAGGTTCATTATTTTCATTAATTTTTATGGAAGTGTAGTGTCTGATGACAAAAGCACCAGGAAACAAACAAACAAGCAAATACACACACATACACACATATATCTATTTAAAAAAAATCAATAATGGAGAAGCTCAAAGAAATCACACAGCCTCCAAAGTCGTGTCCCAAAAACCCAAAGTTAATGAAAATCAATGAGTTTTCATAAGTGAAGCTCTGGAAATTTGTCAGACAAAAATGATTATTCAACTGGCAACACTTTTGCCTGTGAACTACTGGGATACAAACTTCTGTTGCTGGGAGAATAAAAGCAGTATGGGATAAGCTGGATATGTTAATATTTCTGGTGAATCTTTCTTCTCCCCATTAAAAAAAAACAGAGGTAAAAAAAGGCAAACCACAAATAAAGTTCCACAGAAGCCTAAAAACAAGCTACAAAACCTAGAAAAGCCTACCTAAAGTCAAAAGAATGTATATACAAGCACCATTCAAAAATCCATCTTTTGTGAGACTTGTAGAAGTTACAGCATCAGACAAAAAGTGAAATTTTCGAGTGTTGGTGTTTATGGGACCTCACCAACTTAGAAAGATTTGAAATTATTACTAAAAATAAATATACCTTTCTCAGACTCCATAGTCTAGCTTTACATTTGCATATGATCTGTACAGCATTATAATGCTTCCAGGGATCGGGAAAAACCCCACCATAGCGTTCCTCTAGTATTTCTAACGAGCTAGAAATTATACCCCTGAAGAGGCAGGACCACTAGCACTAAATAAAAAGCAGATGTGAAAATTGCAAGAGTTTACTTTTGAAGTCACCAACATAAAGGCACATTTAGTGCCATAAGCGAGAGGAAGGTCCTTCTTTCCCTTTCAATCCGTTCCTCCAATTCTTATCTTGCACCACCATTAGTCTTTGGCTCCCCCAACACTGGCACAATCAGCCCGCTAAATCCAGCTGAAAACCAATTTTCCCCTCTGAGTAAACTTTCAGCCAAACCAATTATCTCATCTCATCTCATCTCATCGGCTGCCTGGGTAATGTGGTCAGAAGTCTCCAAAACTGCCCTGCCAAGATGTGGTCCCAACTGGCCATTGATAGATCTGTAAATTTAAAGCAAACATGGAACACAGCTCCATCTACTCTTACAGTTGCCCAAGGATGTATGAGCTCAAAAAAGAGGGCAAAAAGAAAGAAAGAAAGAAAAAAATCTGAATGAAAACCACTCACACTTATTCACAGCTCTACCAGAAATGCAGCTGTGGGAATCCCTGGTGCTGCTGCTGGCATTTCTGTAGGTAGATGCCTGTGTTGAAGAACTCAACTGTTTGCATGACCAGTTTCATAGTCATTACAGGAGTGATCTTAACCAGATACTGTGAAATCACAACAAATTTAATTTATCTCCCAATTTATTGGACTCCTCTGCAAATTTAAGTTACACAGTTATACCCATTAGGCCGCTGAGTCAAGATGCATCACAAAGAATGTAATTTATCAAGAGGATCATGACACAGAGGAGACTTGGCTAAGAACCAAGGTGGAAAAGCTCCAGGGATTAAATAAAAATGATGGAATGGATATTTCCATTAGAGAAGAACTCCATATCCCAAATACTAATTGCAAAACACTGAAGTACTCAAGAAAACGAAAATGTTGCTGCAGTGAAAAAACACTCTCACCTTTACTTGTCCATGCCAAATCACCGTTTTTGTTTGCAGAGGAATGGAAGAAGATCTTCCAAAACACTAAGTTAGTGTTTCCCTCCAGTTAGTTATTACCCAGATTGAGAGCTGTACTCTGTTTTTATCCTCCCCAGGAAAGTATCTCCCAGAGGACAGCGCTTAAAATATGTTAATATAATATCATATCCAAAATACAGAACAGAAGTCTCTGATGGCCAAGAACTTTTTTTCTGACTCATTTTTTAAAAATGTAATCGCAAAAGCCAATTTATCAAAAACTTTTCACAGAAAAGGCATAAATTCTGGCAGGGTAGAAAAACAAAATAAAACACTGTCTTAAAAAGATTATCAAGCATAAGACTGAAAACAAAAGATGCTCTGTCCGGTACAATCAATAACTCAGGACAAAGTAAGACCTGCAAGATTTAAGCTCAAATTTCTACTATGTATGCATGTGAGAGAAAGAAGTGCTGTTGATGGATTTTTCCAAGAAATGTATTCTAATACCTACAGAAACTCTTGACTTTTGAGACAGTTCAGGTAACTAAACCCAACATTTTCTCTACAGCAGACTGAAAAATATAAACATGGTCTACTATAATATTTACCCAGAGGATCTCTCTGATCATGTATGTTTTCTTTATAGTTGCTCTTTAGTGTAAATAAAGTAGTATTATAGCATCATTTTATTTCTTCAGTCATGAAAAATGCTCATTCATGTATAGAACTGAGACACGCAGCATGACCTGGGCTGCTCCAGTTCTTAACAGCGACATTTGGTTTTTGATGCTAACTGTTTTAATCCAATGGATAATAAAACAATCCAAACTCTATGAGAGAGTGAGAAGCAAAACAAAAAACCCATTCAGCTAAGCTCTGGACAGACAGGACATCTCCACACACAACCCCTCAGCAACATACTGGAGAAGCAGGTAGTTTTTGATGTAATTAGGAACCCATAACTAACTTACAAGTAACACAAACACATGGAGAACTTATAAGATTAAAATCCTTCAGAAACCGTTCCTAGCTTTCTACCCTTTTCTAATGGATGCAGATTTTCTACTCTTCCACTTCCTCCCCTTTTAGGTAATCAGAAGGTAGTTCCTGTTCTTAAGAGTGTTCAATCCCACTGCTCACATCAAATGTTACAAATTCCAGAGAGGAACAAAAATCCCGCATCCTTTAACATAACAGAAGCAGTATCAGCTAATAGCTGGAAATTGTGGCTGCTACCTATACTGCCCATCAGCATTCTCTAGCTAAAGACACCAAGTCCTCAAACACATTTACAGAGGATAAAAGAATTCTGCTTGCCGTCACTTTTTTTCTCTCCTACCACAAAGCATCTATGGAACAATGTCCCTATGGTGTTAGGTGGGATGAAGTAGGAGGCTCTTTGTCAAATGAGTATCAACTTTTTTTATCCTTACAGCATTTAAACATACTAAACTTCTACTTGAAACGTATTTTGTATATATAAAACCAGAATTCAATGTGAAACATTTTCTGCAAAGACTAACCTGTGATGATAAGACATTCATTGTGATCCAAGACTTCAGTGATGAGCCTTGATACAATCAGTTCTGGATTGATTAAAAACCGAATTTCTTCTTGTACTAGTCCTGCCCCGGTCACACCACCTCCAACAAAACGGTTTGCAAAATCAACCTACCAAAAATACATTCAGGAGGATTATGATAGCATAAGCAAAAAAAAATCCTTTCATTTACCAAGGCAAATAAAATCCTGTGTAAATTTCAATTATTCTGTTGAAATCTGCTGCTATCATTTAAAACTACAAGCAGAGACTGATCAACATGATCATGCCTTTCTCTTTTTTTCCATTCCTCAGAAAACTTAAGACAAAGGAGACATTACACAGCAAAAGAAATTTTGCATCTCAAAGGCTCCAAATCCAAGTGTTGTGGATTTCTCTTAAAGAGGCACATATTTCAGAATAAAACACATTTCAGTAAATGAAAGATGAAAACAGCATTCTTCAGAGAGACATTGAAAAATCATTAGTTTGTCCTTTGAAAAGCATTCTGCCCCAACTGTCTACATTGAAGCATCTTTAGATTAGCACTGCCCCTGTAACAGTTCTACACCCAAAAAACCCTCTTATGAATTCTTCTTGAAATGTACTAACAATCTCTTACGAATTCTCCTTGAAATGCACTTGTACAAGGCAAATAATTTTGACTCTAAAGGTTTTTGCTTGAAATATTTTTTGCTGCAATAGTACATATTTTGCAAATTACATTTTCATACAGACAACGGTT
The DNA here is from genome assembly GCA_013397845.1 of Melanocharis versteri. Taxonomy (NCBI): domain Eukaryota; kingdom Metazoa; phylum Chordata; class Aves; order Passeriformes; family Melanocharitidae; genus Melanocharis; species Melanocharis versteri. The sequence continues at coordinate 2,151,000 of VZTG01000482.1, forward strand.
TTAAAAGGAGTTTGTTTATTCAATAAAGTAATTCCTATTCACTCAAATTAACTGCCCATACAAATTTATAATTTTAAAAAGTTACTTCATCTTTCAAATGCTATTAGCTTCTTACTGGTTTTTACTTAGATAGCTGATGACAGCACAGGTACAACAGGGGGACGGAAGTTGCTGGGGTGACATGAACACCTGTGTAGATTACAAACTGACCCAAGAGGCAGAGTCCAAAGCACACCAAGAGCCAGCCACTACAGCAGCACGTGTTCCTTTAGTCTATCCTGGAAATACCAACACATTTCAGTTGTTTAAGATTTGCTAAACTTGACTATGATAAAAAAAGTTATATGAAAGCCACTCAAATATTCAGCGTGCCAGGGCCCCAAAGCACTGTAACTGTGCTGAGCAGCCTCCCCTCAGACCCCATCCTTGTCTCGTACAAACACCTGCCCTGTCCTGGCCCTCACCTGAGACACATCACATGTGGGCCCAGGCCCAGCCTCACGCTCTGCTGATGCCCACGCGTTCACCACACATCTCTCACTGTCCTTGGTGCCCTAAATCACAACCTTGCCTTTGTCTGATGGCCGCCAGCCAGTCAGCAGGGACTGTCATTGTCACCACCCCTGCCCACTGAGGCTGGGTCACTGTGGACTCCTGCGTTGTCCTGCCTTGGTCATCCTGCTCCCTGCTGGAGTGACCGCTCTTCATCTGAGCAGAGATATTTTGTTTGATAAGACTTGAAACAGCCAGGTGGAAAAATATCACTAGGCAATACAGAGTGCAACACTGGAAAAATGGTCATTATTGAGCAATTGCTGAGCTTTTCATAATTTCAGCACACATTTGAGTGCTCAAGTTTCATACAGTAATGAGACGTTTTAAAGTCTTAGCAAAAAAAATTGCAGAAAAAATTTTCTCCTCATCTCCTTCCTCCTCTTCCAATGCAGTACTTGTCCCTGTCTAAAAAAGTTCTAATTTTTACTTCTTTTTTTGTAAAAGAATTCTAGAAGGCAGACTTTTTTTTAAAAGAAAAGCAGAAAGCAAACAACTAATTTGAAAACTCAAACGTGTTTCTTCCTATACATATGGACAGGACATCCTCCTTATGAATTTCTTTTGCTGACTGCCTCCCAGACTGAAACAGTGGTGCTGGCAGCAGCAAGAAAGTCTCCTGGAGCACTGACCTGGTCACTGTCTGGGGCACAAGAACAATTTTTTTAAAATAAACTGAAACCCTTGACAAGTCATCAAGATCGCAGCTTGAATCTTTTGTCTTGTCAATCTTTGATCCTGGCTTGAACCAGAAGACCTGAAGCTGTCCAGGACTTGCGATGTCCTGTCAGCCCTTTCTGTAACAGGTGCACGTGCTACCTAGATGAGCTGGGGAGCATTGACAGTACTAACACTGCCCATGGAATTAATTTTGATGGGTTTTTTTAAGCTGCATAACATCTTGTCATTTAAGTCAATTGAGAATAAACAAGTAACTTTGTTAAGCTGGCAGACCATGAATGTATGACAAAAACATGAAAGCCACATGAACTGTTATATGCACTTACCTGTAGCATACCATGTCCATTGCTTTCAATGGTGCCTTCATAGGTGACATGCAATCTAGATAGTTTTTTCTGAGATCTACCATTGAGGAAAAATATTGTACAGAAAGGATCATTTCAGAACCCCCACACGAAAACATTCATTTTAAAACAAAACTCACCCAAGCTCAAACTGTTTACACACCTAAAACATAAAGTGGTTTAAAAAAAAACCAAAACCCCTGACAGATCAAAGAAAATATGTTTTCCTGGCAGAAACAATGCAGAAAAGTTTAACACAGTCATTTATTCAGTTTCTCCACCTTTTACCATAAAACCACAGATCTGAAGTTCTAAGTTTTTCTTGTTCCCCAGCAATAAAGCTGCAATACTTGTGTTCATGCTGGTTATCACCCATACCTCATTATATTTCCTGTCATTTCTTAAATCAAGCCATCCACCTCTTTTCTCCCCCACTCAAGCAACAGCACCAAAGATATGCTACTGTTTTAAAACTTCAACTGAGACTTGTTTGCTTTACAGACAAACATATGGGAAAACTCAGGACACAAACTACTTGTGGCAATTCACCCACTGCCCTCTGTATTTCTGCAACAATCCATAGCAAACATTGTTTTCTGTAGTACTCCCAGACCTGAATCAATTCCAAATGAATGACATTCAGTTATCGTGGACTTAAGAAACGTCTGACATTAACAGGAAGTTTGACTTACCTCTCCCAGTCTGGAAACTCCTGCAGACACTGCCTTGTGAACGTCACCAATCCCGTAGGTTCTACAGGCAAACCAACCCCAAAGGAAAATGTATTAAGTGTGGGAGCTTTAGCCCTCAGATTATCTTAACTGGCAAACTTTGAAAACTATAAACATCATTCTTGGTAGATACCAAAAGCTTAACTTTCCTCAAGAGTGACTCTGATTCTTCCCCTGACAGCCCATGCTCCAATTGAAGACAAGTAACATGAAGACCAAAATATTACTTCTCTTCCTACTTTGCAGTTTGAATATTTTAGTTTTTCCAGATCCAGGAAAAACTATTTCTTAAGTGATTTTCACTTTAACAACACTAAACACTACTAAAAAGACCCAGTACTTAAGTAAAATGTGCTGCTTTAGAGAAAAAGAGATTGTGAACCTTTAAAATCAACAACTGTTCAGTGTCAACAGACAATCCAGAGAGTATTCAACCTATTGATGGAGGAAGCAGCAGCTCATATTTCCAAGAAAGTCCAACTATGTCAATAAGCATACAGTGTTAACAGACTCCTGCCCTCAAGGGAAAAAGAGGAGCTGTTTCTCATTGCAGGAAGGATGCAGTATCATTTTTTCTCCTTATTTCACTCAAAAAAGTTCAGTTTTGCAACAGAAAGAAAATATCAACCTTTTATTACGTGATATCATCCTAATAAAAACTTCAATTAAGACCTATTTCTCGGCTACAGTAAGTCTACTGTGCTGATTTGTGAAAACACTCAAAACAGTATGTAAAGCACAAATGTATCCTTCTAAAAATGTCTTAAGTGGTCCTACACTTTTCTTAAAAATTTAGGTTTAAAAAGGGTTAATTTCTCTGAAAAAGAGTGCATCCCTTTCAAGCACAGTAATCAAGTGCTCTTTCATGGGAATTCTGCTATCAGTTGTGGTGTTTTACAAATCAAGCATTCACCTTTTGAGCACAAAGTCTTCAGTCTCCACTGTGTTTCTTTTACAGAGAATTCAATTATTATTTACAATAAAAAGAGTTGCAAAATTATTACAGCAATTTATAGAGTTAAGTTACTTCAGCCTTACTAATTCCTGAGACAAAAAAAGAATAAGAAATGGGGTATTTTAAAGGTACGATAGGAATTTTTAATTCAAGAAAAGAGCACTCAAGAATCTCATTAAATACTATTTAAAATTATAATGTTAGGAAATCTAATATGGTAGTTTCATCAAGCATGTTCCCATCAGATTTCACATGCACAGGGGCTCAGGGACAGCTGCCTACATTTAGGATTTGGTTTGCACAAAAACACTATTACTAAAGTATTAAAAGAAGCTGGTATGCTGGATCTCTTCCCAGTCCCCCACAGAGATCACAAGTTACTTTTTACCTCAGAGATTTCGTTCTATTTATATTGCTTCAAGTCTGACAGCTGAAATAGGATACAGCTGCATTTACTTTGTGGTGAACTAAAATGATGAACTGAAGATGGTCTGAACTAAGTACGGGGCTTTTATATTTAATAGCTTGAATCTGTCTTTCTTTTAAAACAAACCCTTCTGAGAAAGTATGAAGTTAATAGTAAAATGCTGATATGTGATGAAAAAGTTCTTTAAAAAAAGACTATTATAAGGGTATTGCTGCAGATCTGATTTATGCTACTACAGTAAAATCTCTTTCTCCCCCAAAAGTGCAATATATAAGCTATGGTAGTTATCACAAAAATAAATCTGTTTTTGAAAGCTTATGCAAATGTTCAAATCTGTGGTAGTAACAGAAGATCTGACTATGCACTAAATTCTCCAAGAGCAGGAGATATCTCATGTCTTGCTATCATTTGTTTTATTTGAACTGGGCAAACTTAAAAACAGCTTTGCTTTGGAACCATAGAAGGGAAAAACCTAAAATACCAACACAAGTAGGGGAAAAACCCTTTAGAACTACAAGCATTATAGTCAAAGGACTAAATATGCATCCTGCAGGAAAAGTGAAGCTTGACTAAAAATCTTTAAGCCTGTGATTTTAATGACTGTCATGGTGCCAAGTTCCCTCTACATCCTTATTCTGATGTGGGGAGGCAAGTGGTTGCATATATTACAAGCATTATATATATACATATATTTATATCTACACATCTACACAATGATACACACACATATATATATAGATAGATATTTCTACAGGGGGCTACAAATATATCTCTGTATTTTACACACACCCCATATATCCACACATGTATATATTTATATTTACTTATCAGAAAAAAATAGAATGAGCTCTGGGCAAAAAATTTGCTTGCATGCATCATACATATGGTAAGAAGTGCCATAAGTATGAATATCAGTGTACTTTGCAAGCTGGCTTTTGTTACATACTTCCATCATGGCTGCATAACCATTTCTAAATTTAATGGGATTAAATTTTTTATATATCTGCTTTGTAGCTCAAAAAAAGTATAAAGGATATACTTTTTTCTGTGACTCTTCTAAAATAGCAGAAAAGGGTCTTAAGTTTCTCAGGCTTTCTTGGTGACCTCCCTTCAAACAACCTGGAAAACAGGAAATAAAAGCAAACAATTAGATTTCAGAGACATAGTGCAGAGCAATTAGTGCTACTTACTAATTGCAGTTTGATTTTTTGTAATTATTATGCACACATTTCATTAGCCTTGCATTTAAGTACTGTATGGTAGAAAGAACATTCTAGACAGCCCCTCTGTAATTCAAGATTTTAGGACTAATGAGTTTATTGACTTGCTATATTTCTGATGAAGATGCCAAGTGAATGCCTCTCTCACTTGCACCAATTTTCTAACATCAAGCAATGTAATTTCAATACGAACATTTTGGAAAGCTACTAGTTTTATTTGCAACAAATTGAAACGTTTAACAGGCCATTAAGTGACCAAGGGGTGAAAACACATATGTTGAGTACTCCAAGATCCAAATGTCTTACCCTCCTTTCAGCTCAGTGAGTTGCCCAGAAGAATTAAGGCAACCGTGTTGCTTTCAAGAGCTGCACTGCACCAGCAGCATTTCAAAAGAAAAGAACCTTCCCCCAACAGAAATGGCTCCATCCACTGGGCTGTTACTGCCAGTCTAACAGTCATTTGTAAAAAACCTACGCATTGAAAAGAAGCATCCCATTTTTAGCCATTAAGTGGATGTATTCTTTTAAGGTTAGCTGAAATACTTTTACTGCATCATCTATCTTCCAGCAACTTGAACATGTATTATTTAATTTCACTTCCAGCAGAGTGACATGGCATTGTTATTGGCAACACATAATGGAATTTATCTGGAAGGAAGAACAGCAGCGACTTCAGAAATAATACCCTTTGAATAGGAAGGTTACTAAAAGATGTCTGATCCACTGAAAGCCCTGAGGATACAAGATTCTCCCCAATAAACAGTCTAAGTAAAGCAATGACAGAACATTACTAATTTGTTTCTGTGTAGTGGAATGACAATCTGCCTTTAAAACCAGAATGCTGAGAGGTGAATTGAACATTTAAAATTTCTTATGATGTATACAGGCTGAAGAGATCAACTGCATCGAAAATCTATATTAAGTCACAGAGGTTAATTTTATTAGCATGTTATTCTTTAAACCATTAATCAGGACTTCAAGAAGGTAAACTCCAGACTTCTACAGTCTATTCTAAAATGGGCCTATATGCCAGTTTTATCAAGGCCTTGAGCTTGCACAGGCAAAAAGGAGTTCATAAAAGGAGTTAATGTGTGCATGTGTGTGCAGGTATTGCCTAAATTACCCCTAATCTCTTATCTGGAAGTCTCATTTTGTATGAAGCCTTTAAACTGGTTAATTTATCTATCAGCCTTTACTAATTCTTTTGCCTCTTCACATCAAAGTGACATCGTGCTTGTGTTGCAAACTCCCAGGAGAAAGTTCCTCATGTCATAAAGGCAATATGTGATTCAGTGTAAACAGCAGGCTGGGCAGGAAACGTGCAGAACTTGAAAAACTAAGCCTCAAGTAAGACAGATCAAGCTAAAACCAGTCTTATTTGTGAATGCAACAGGAATAGCAAGTGACATTTACATGCTTCAAAAATGACCTGGTCCTACCCCATTAATTTAACTGAAGACGTAACATGGCAAAGTTACAAACCTTTTATCTTGAACCTAATTTCCGAAATAATCAATTAGGCAAAACTATGAATTTTCTTTTTTTTTTTTTTTGAAGCAAGTATTTTAAAGAATAAAGCCATATGAAGGCATCACTAAGATATTAAATAAAATTATTCTTCAAGTGCTGAGACACAGATCCTACTGAAAAACCACCCAAAAATCTAAGTGGAAACCATATAATTTCCTGACAGAACCACTTCGGGCCAAAACCCATTAATTTCAATTAAAGAACTCATCCAAATGAAGTGCGCAGTAAATCAAACGCAAAGCACTGCAAGTCTACTTTCAGGTGAAGTAATTGAAATCTTACTGGCAACTGCATATGTAAGCTTTGTACAGGACGTTCCCACTGCCACGCAGCAACTTCCATTTATCAGCTACAGGAGCTGAGAAAGCCTGCAGGACTGATCACCAAATTCATCTCTGGCTCTCCAGCCAAGCCAGGGGAGTAGCAATGTTAGTCAAACAGAAAACCTCCTCAGAGATAAGTAGGAGATGTAAAGAGAGATTTTAAAACATAAGAAAGTAGATGTATGAACTTTGTGTTTATGACATTGTAGATTGTTAAAGTCATTGCGGCTAAATGAAAAATCTTCCCTAGCAAATATTCAGACACTTAATTGTTTTGAAGAGAAATCCAATATATAAGAAATAAAATAATAGAAACACTAAGAACTGATATTGGGAAAATGTAAAACAACTGTCAGTAAACATACAGTAAAATTACAAGGCAATAGTTCATACTATTTCAACAATTATTAAAAAAAATGTACATTTTTTTGCATTAGCATTTTCCTAAAAATTTTGGGGTGGGAAAAGAAGCATTTAAAAAGTGCAATCAATATTCTGGTTTTTGCAGTCTTGACTGTCAACTCAAAATTGTCATGTTTGCAACCAACATTTCCATCTTCTAAAGCTGGAGACAAAAGCTCCAAAGAACCTACTCCCAACTCCTTCCAGTGCTGAGGCAAGTGGACATCAAACTTGCAAGGAACTTCAAAGGGTGCGTTGAAAATGACACAAGAGAAAAATTATTTAGGAACATTAAGAGCTTCACAAAAGTGACCTTGGCATGCATGGAGTTTACTGGGGAGAATTTGAACCAGCTTAAGTAAATAGTTCCCAAATACAATGTTTCTGATTAAGGGAAAATTAAAATACAGTATTTACCTGTAAAATTTAATTTCCAAGGAGTTAAATTGCTCCCCTGATGTTACTCTAAGAACTGGCTCCAGCAGGAGCCATTATAATCACGTGATTTAATCTCCCAGGTCAATAATTTCATAATGACATCCATACCCAGGCTGGGCTTCCTTTGAATGTTTCTTTTCAAAGAGAATAATCATGTCTTTACATTGAAGTTGGAACCTATTGTAAGACCCAGAAAGGTGTACACAATGTAACAATATGCAAAAATTTGCAGTATGGATCATACTTCAAAGAATAATTCCCATTCATAAATCCATGGCATTCCATGGGTACTCTTTGCAGAAGTGTGGATACACAATTTTTAACTTGTGATCCCTACAACTAACCATGTGTACTTTTTCCTCCACTACCCCACAGGCACTAAAAAGTGTCTTTGTCTTTACTACTGGACTTGAAGACACATTTGTGTTGTTTCTTATATTTTACTGTGATCTCACTAAAGATAACGTAACATCTAAAGAAGTATGAAACAATTTATTAAAACCTGATCTTCTCCTACAAATAAAAGTCAAAGGAGGACCTACACGGAAGTCATATGGATAGATGAATTTCACCCAGTAAAGGGACTGAGCAGGGGGAAGGATGGAAAGTTAAGGCAGAAATGAAAATACTCGACAGACATTTCCTTCGACCTCAATGACAGAGCTAATCACTAAACAGTTTTAGTCTAAGGTAGTGATTGACAAAACACTTGGAAAAGAGAATAAACCAAATACCTTGCTTTTTCTATCTTGCTGCATTTGAAGCAAATGCTTACCTGATGTATACATACATGTAGGGGTGGAAATAATATGCTTAAGTATGTTACTGTCAATCTTGTATTGCCCTCTATACAACTGAGGGCTATTTTGATTAAGTGGCTGAGCATCCTCAGTTGCTGAGCATCCTCAATGGGAACCACTAAAATTTCATGCTGATACACAGCACCCTAAAGGGAAAACTAATATAGTGTTGAATGGTCCAATAACCTCATCATTTCGGATTGCATTAGTTGCACTGAGGAGCACATAAGAGGCATCTCTTCCATCTTTCTCCTGCAATTCCCAACCTCTTGGAATAAAAAAGTGGAGTTCAAAGTGAAGAACAAAAGAAAAATACAAAACTCCCTCTTTTTCAAAACCAGTATCATATTTCTATTAAAGTATTTTTTGAGCTTTGACTTCCAATACTAAGCACAGCTTATCAAAACAGTTTCAAAAGGATTCTCTCTCAGTATGATTTGACATTTTTTATTCAATTGTGCTCAAGGCAGCCTTAGTCACATCCACATTAAGGACTGCCTATAGATATTAGTGTACTGTACCTAAGGTCAAGGAAAGCTGCACGCACTAATGTGCATAGAGAGAGAGGAGCCCACCATGTAAGATTTGGAATGGGTCTGTAATTATGTGTGCTTATCACACAATGCATGGGACAGACAACAATTTCATTCTCTAAATAAATGAAAGCAAGCCTGCTTGCCATATAGGAATAACTAGAATTACATTAATTACCCATATCCTTTGCCTCAAGTATTTTCTGAGAAAGCTGTTTTGATTGATTATTTATTGGGTGGGGTTCCCCCCATACTGAAACATGTATCAGCCTTTCAAAATGGAGTTTTAAATCACTAAAGCTTCACTTCAGCGAAAAAGACAGGAGATAGGACCAGTCAAGGACTTTTCATGAAGAACGAAGCTGCAACAAGTGTTTCATTGCTGTAATTTATGCTTCCCTTCCCAAGGGAAACAAACTACACTGTATTTTGAGAACAGCAATACCCTAGACACACTCTGGTCTCCAAAGTACCCCAGGGGGTGTGCAAGACAATCCACAAGACTGCAGGAAGAACATATTTTTGTCCCACCCACTCATTAAATAAAAAATATTTTGAAGTAGTGTTTATTTCATCTTTATCTCATCCTTTCTAATTTTTTTTGCATGTTTTATAGTGCAATATATTAGTAAAGTAGCACATGTATGTAATTCCTATGTAAATAAATACTAATACATTGGGGGGTGCATGCTCAAAAATGTTTTACTGATAGTATGTGTGATCAAAAAATTTAGAGACTACTGCCCTAGACAGCTTTAAATACTCAAACAGCAATTACATAATGCAAGATAAGGAAACCTTAGCTAAATTTAAAATGGGACATTCTTATATCCAATATAAAATATAAACCCTTACTAGGAAGTCCTGCAGTCATTGAAAATACTTTAAATGAGAATTAGAAGGAAAACTACTCAGAATATCATAACTTTATGAAATTTGGACTTAATGGACATCAAAAGCAAACTACTCCAGATGAGAAACTCCTTCTAGAGAGATGAAAGGCAGGCAAATTAACAACCCCTCTGACAAAACGAAAGGAAATGCCACTGTCCACATCTTGCACTTCCTGACAGGAGAACAGAGCACAACCGTACACAGGTCAGGTACAGCAACCTCGGTTCTGCTTTTCTGGTGCCTGGTGTGTGCCTCTTCCACCTCACGTGCATTCTACCTTTCTGTATTAAAACTGCCTTCCTTCTCTCTGCTTATAAAGGACATCATTTAGAGTTTTCTCATTTCCTTCATATCAAGCAGGAGAAAAACAAAGCATTCAATATTTCAACCTCATGGGCAATTTCTTATTTACTGTGATGTGTCATAGGTACAAGCTGTCGTCATCTGAGAAGTTATTTAAGAACACTGAGCTATTCAACAACTTTATGTTGAATTAGAATTTCATCTCTAGATTAAATAATGACTTTTAAGATGTGTAAACAACAAAAAATGGAGCAATGTAATTTTGTTGGGAAATCTAGATGCAAAAAACTATCTTTCATCTCAGACACTCCCATATACTCACATCTCTCTTTTCTGTGCTTTTCATTCTGTAGTTCTGTTTATTGTGGAAAGTAACTTGGGTCATTATAAATCTGTTTTAACGAAAGGTTTTGGTGATTTATGACTCTTAAAATACATTAGGTTGCTATCCGACCTTGATGAAATGATAAGATGCTAACTCCAAATAATCAACACCAGGGAATAGCGGGATAAAATATTTTACCCTGGGGATCTAAAACAAAGGACAACCAACAGTATGGTACAACTAAGTTATGGACTACACCACCGTATTTACTAAGCTAGAAAACATTCAGATTCAGTGCTGTTTTAATCACTACAGCAAAGGAATTATGCCAGATTCAAAAAAATAGTGTCCTTTTGAAGTTTTCTATTTAAAGAGTGTTTCCACATTTACCAAACACAAATGTTGATTTAAATTTTTTTACAGAAAATTATACTTAAAGCAATCTGTCCAAGGCCAATTAGTTCACATGCCCAAAATAGGCATAACAGAATAAGTTTTGTAGGATCAGTGTCCTTTAACTCAGAAAATCTAGAACCACTTATCAGAGGAGCAATACATCTCAGTCTAAACCAAGTTCTCTCAAAGTCATTAGATAATTTATTCCCCAGAGAATATTCATTTGTGTTGTGAAATTGATGTTGTTTATGGAGAGATAATTGCATTACTGGTAAATTAGATTTCAATTCTCCTGCATAAATGTACCATACAGTTTCCCATTTCCTTTCATATATTATACATTCCATAAAAAAATAGATCTTAACTAGTGTGTTTTTCTCCTCATTTCCAATCACTTGAAATTACTTTAAAGGTTTGTTAGATAAAGATGAAGAAATTCAGTCCTAGTGGAATACTGGTGTTTCAGACCAGAGCACGCACTAATATATGTGCCAGAAGATCTACCAGGTTTATGCTGCTAGACTTACTGCCTTCAGTTCTGAATTCAGCCTCAGGGGCTTTGATGGGAGCTATCACATCTCCAGTTTAACTATGGAGTTTGTGAACAAGGAAAATGGAAGAGGAGTTCTAACTTGACAAACAGCTAAACCAGATCTGTAGCAGGTCAAAGACAGAAGCAAAGGAAGTCCTTGACAAACCTGTGTCCTTTCAAGAACACTGACTCAAGACTGCAGACATTTTTCCTTACATTTTGCTTTCACATATAACCAAACTAGACAGCTTCCTAAATGACCGAATTCTATAGTGTCCATAGTGTAATTATGACTATCACCACAATCAACTATTTTAAACTCTGGAACCAACACCATAAATGTAGAGAGTCAAGGTAATTCAGGCTCTACATTCAACCAGAATGCAACTTCCAAGAAAAATTCATCAGTAAGAAAATAAAATGGCCAATTCAATTATTTCTTTCTTTGTGATGGGTTAATTTTGCATAAAGCTGCCCAATCTATTGTCATCATATATATTATAGTGGTGTTTTTAAAAAGAAAAATTGAACACTCTAAATTTAATTTGATATTTTGAACAGAAGCAATATTTTATGCTATTTAGTATGATCTAATTCAGTTTGGCCACTGAATGGATGTCATTCTATCTACTAGAACTCATAAATATTAAAGCTCTTAAACTACGAATTCCATTTTATCAATTACATTTGAAATGAATTATGTTATTAATGACTTAAGAATCATAATAGGCCCATCCTTGCCAAACAAAAAAGGGAAGAATTCAATTAAATTACTGAGTATTTAACTATACACAGGTGACTTTCAGTCTGCAGCAAGATAAGTAATCAAAATGGACAGTCAGTGTCACAACACACCACTAAACCAAGTGCTTCAGTGCCAAAAGAGGAATGGCCACTTTTATTCTCTCTCATTTGGCAAGACTAACAGCAGGAGAGGAGAGGTAAAGAATAGATATTGCATGTTAATACTAACACCTACAATAGCCTTCCTTCCAATCAGCTGCACTTATGTCTTTATGAGTCTTAAATTTTAAACTATCTTGCACTGACTGCCTTGTTTTGTCCAATAGATTTGAACCTCGGGGGGAGTAGGGGTAGAGCTTACAATATGGTAGTTAAGAGCACATAAAAACCTAAAGCAGGGAGAAGACTGGGAGGAAAGAGGGAACATAGCAGCATTTAAATGTAAAAAACATAATTATTTTATAGTGTATAAGAATGTACTAATGTTTAAGTCTCCATAAAGTGACCTGATAAAAGACTGCTGTGCAAAACCAAAAACACCAGAGAACTTGCACAGTTGTGTTCCTAACTTAGAAGTCGCAAATTTCAGTTTTTCAGTCTCAGAGATTTGAGGGGAACCGTGGGAGCCTTTCGTACAAATGTAGACAGGACACGGATGAAGAAATCAAGGAACACCACCTTTGCTAAAGAAAAACCCCTCGAATACTAGCATCCATGCACTCAGTAACTTGGCTTTGTTAGGGAACAACAGCAGATTATTTTTTGATACCTAAAGAACAAAGTCATTCATTCACAGTCATATAGCAGATGAATTATGCTGAGGAAAGAAATAAGTCTGAAAAAAAGCTACAGACCATAATACTGTGGGGACAAAAGGTTGCTGTGTGAACAATCTGTTATGCCCATCCCTAAGCAGACAGGGCAGAGCAGCAGCCTCCAAAACCTTTAAATCAAAACATTTTTATAAACAGAAAAAAAAAAGTCACAAATATTTTAACTTCAGTCATTGCCTACTGCCTTTTGAGTGCATCCAGCTTCCCAAAAAGCTTTTTCTAAAAAGCTGAAAATACACACTGCAGTGAACCAAACCTTGTCATCTTTACAAGTCTGAAACAATAGCTGAAAACATAACAGTCTACTCTGTCCTTGCTACTAAAGAAGTAACTTTGCAGGGCAGGAAAATACAGGGTTGACAGGAAGAAAAAAGACATGAGATACTATCTATCCTCCTTCTCCCCCCTCATTTTAGGTTTTAACTAAGTCTGGTTATAAACAGTAGCAGAAAACTGTACAGTCTTGTAGTACTCTGCAACTCTTCCTTTTGCTTTTATCCTATCCCACTCTCACTGCCACATTTCCTCACATTTTATCCACTGCCTGTCACACCTTGTATTCTACTTCATTACTCTGCTTATAATCAAATTCAAAATACAAGGGGGTGTAGGGGTGGGGATTTGGCGCAAAAAATGGTTAAGTTAAAAAAAGGACTGGAAAAGGAAACTGTACTTATCTAATAAATGTATAAATTGGCAAACACTGAGAAAGAGCCACTTTTAATCCTCAATAACCAGAGGACATTAGCTTCCCTTCTTTTCTCCAGTTTGGCAACAATATTGGTGTTCTTGCACAAATAAAAATGGCTTTTTACCCTATGTGACTAGAAGCTGTGCATTGCCTTATTCATAATGCAAAAGGAAGGCCTGAAGGTTGTCTGCTCTATTCCCCTTCTAAATAACATTGTTGGAGTTTACTATGATAGCACCAGGCAGCCAAGTCAGAAAACAATGCTGGACTGACTGGAATACAATCTACAGCAGGAAAATATTTACCTAATAATTTGCCAAGGCTTTTTTATTTAGAATTAGTTTGCAATACTATGCCCTGAGTCAACCACAAGTAGTGCACTGTACTACTGTCACCTTACACTGCTCTGCAATGTTCATAGAGGAGAATATGAATTTACTCCAGTTATTTAACAGCATTTTATTCTGTAGTTGGTAAGAAATTATCCAACTTGCAAAATTTAACTGCTTGGTTTATAAAATGTTTAAGTTACAACAAAAACCAGTAGCTTAAAATCCTTTAAAAATACCACAAAATACAGCTAGAAGTGTGCAGTCAAAGAGAACTCCTTCCAGAACGTTCACTCTCCTCTTTCACTGCTCTGAACATCAATATTTTTTAATGCACCATTGGCACTTTTCATTTATTTGTTCTTAGGAACTACCAGTAGAAAAGTACACTGAATTGTATGGCACAATAATGCCCACCCACACTTTTCTTCCATAACCCACTGAACTCTTGGGATAAATACCAAGACAATGACTCTGGTGTCTCTTCTGAAATACACAATATGGACAAACTTGTGACAACCCTCAAAGGCAGCAGCCACCAAAACCATTATTAGTACATTGGCATGCCAGACAATTTATTCTGGGAAGTTCTAGTCTAATACAGCTCTCATAATACACACACCCAGGTGTGCTGGATCACAGGCAACACTGTTTTTATATTTCATCTCAGCCGTCACAGCACATACACTACATCCGTTAAGAGTGAGGAATAAGAAAAATTATAAATCAATAATCTATCCAAGCTCCAGCCTAATAAACTTAAGGTTGATCTACACAGACTTGTATGGAAGTGCCAAGAAACAATGAACCTGTATTTCTAATCTACAAGCCCATGTGAACCATAATACTCTGAAACAGAAAATGTCTCCATCTATTCCCCTCATTTAAAATTGAGATAAGCATATTTAAATTATAAAAAAGATGTGAAGAAACATTTCTAACCAAATCTGTTTGTAAGTTAGAACTAAGTAAAAAAGAATAGATGTTTGCATAGACATCAGAGTATCTTTAAGTAAATTCTTATTGTGGCCTTCTTAGGCTAACTTGCAGCAAAAAGGAAAGTTAATTTTAACACGCAGCTCTACAACTGCCTTAAAATAATGGTATGGATGCTGAAGAATGAAGTCCTATTGATCTGACTTAATGTGCAGATCACCACTGATGACACAGGAGACAACAGAAACATGGCTGGGGAAACACCAACCTTTAATTTAAATACACACAGAACACTCGAAGCACAACTAAAATATACCATTTGCAGATGATTGGCTTATGAGGAGACAGGGAATTGTACCAATCTAATTATGCCATAGAAAGAGTGTGTCTGTGCATGCTCATGCACAAAAAGAAATTTGGAATATTAACCATATCTTCCCATGCACAAGATCCTTTCTTACATAGATGCACAATTTTCTTGTCCCTTAGGGGTAATAGGAAAAAAATCAAAAAGCAAACTAGTGAATTTAGGGACAAAAACATGAAACCAATTAGTTTCTCCACTAAATGACAACAATATTTTCATGGCAGGGTTATCCGGTTATTGAGTGCCTAGTGCCATACCTGTTGAAGTTAATGTCTGGATAACTGGAATACTCAGACTTCATCTTTGCATTGCGACGTGGAAAAGTACAGAAGAAAGCATTGGCCAGAAAACTGGCGATCTGCTCCTGTGACATTGTGATGGAGTGATTCATCTTTTGTTTCAGCAGAGGTATTGGCTACCAACAAAAGAAGTGAGGGGGAGGAAGGGGCAGGGGAGAAAGGAGGGAAGGAGAGAGAAGAATAATTAGCTTACCCTTTTTGAAAGAAAAAACAGAAGCACAAAATTACATTTGTTATATTAGAGCAAGAGTAATTTAGGCCATTGGTAAAGCCTTCAATCAGCAGCACCATTAAAGTCAAGAACAGTTTATTCAAGACAATTCAGAAAGGGCTTGCCTGGCAAACTGCAGATTTCTAATCAATAATAAAAAGATCAGGAAAACACAACTTATCAAACAAAACCATCAGGAATGCAGAGGGGAAAAAATAGATGGGATGCTGCAAATCCTGGGCAACGTTAAAAACTGA
The DNA here is from genome assembly GCA_013397845.1 of Melanocharis versteri. Classification (NCBI taxonomy): domain Eukaryota; kingdom Metazoa; phylum Chordata; class Aves; order Passeriformes; family Melanocharitidae; genus Melanocharis; species Melanocharis versteri. The sequence goes on from VZTG01000482.1 coordinate 2,167,053, forward strand.
AATAAAAATCCACTTTCAATAGCTGTACAGTTAAGAGAATGCTTTCAGCTACAATAACCATGCTTTAAACTTTACAAAGAAACAAGGAAGTCATGCCACAGATCATAACTCTATGACTTGCTTTGAATTTTTTTCCATCCTACTTGAAGAAATAACACTGACAGTATTTGTAGAAAGTGTATAATTGTTCATTCTTTTATAATCAGAATGAACAAAAAGCTCTCCCCAACTTGAAGCATTATACATCTTTCATTTTATCAGGCATTAGCCTTCTGACTTCAAGCTTTGGCTCACAACATTCGTGGTATTTTTTTTTTTAATTATGTAAAAATATGGAGCGTGGCAGGGGTATATCACTCTGACTGCTAAGGAGTCCAGTAACCACTACGATGAACCCACTTGACAGGAGAAAGAGAACAGTTTTCACCTCCTTCCAAAATTCTCAGCCACCATCATTAGCCTAGCTCCAGTATAGCTACATTTTCATCTTTCTAGTTGTGAATACAGAAACTGCTGTTGATTTAGACTGTCGAATACACAGCCCTGTTTACTCCAGAAAACAAACAAGTTTTCCTTCATTCTTATAACTACTCCATTCATGTTCACTGAATCTCATTCTGTCTTCTGGCTATTTAATTAACAAGCTATATTATGATATCTGAAGTCACACAGCTAGAGGGGGAAAAAAGCCTGAGAAGCTCACTCTAATAAGTTCTACAAACCTATAAAAATAGAGTATTTTGGATAGTGTTATATTGGAACAAATTTATCTTTACGTCGAACCAAAAAAATGAGTCTGACAGAGATCTTCACAATTCACATTGCCTAGCAATACACGATCTTTATAAAAGGCATTACTGCATGAACTTGCAAGTCTTGTGCTTGACTTTGTGTTCAGAAACTTTGTAGCATTTCCAAACAACTTCCTTCATTGAGTTACCAGCAAAAAAATAGTAAGAAATATAGCTCAAAATTCTGTATCTACTTCAGGACTCTTGCAGCACAAAAAAGTAGGGAAGGATTTTTCCCTGCTTATTCCCAACAGAATCAATTTAGAAAATGGTGACAAAGGAGATTACAAATTGTTGTTACCCTGCTAATATGTTACCTACCATACATCCGCACTTTACCAGCTCTACTCATTTTTATCAGCTTTACTCCTTACAGAACTAATTCTCATAGCACTAATATAGAATTAGTTAAGGTTTGTATGTGTGCAAGTACTGTATGCTCTAATTAGAATGAAGTATGTTCCCAAGTAAATGAAAGCTTTATGGAAATACCATTTCTAAGATAAAAAAATTTCTAAAATAAAAAATTAGATTGTTTCAGATTATTCAATAGTTCCAGTTTCTAAGTGTGATTTTACAACCTGATATATTGCATGGGCATTTCATTCAAGAAATGCAAGAAGCAACTTCAGCATACAGAAAGGAAAGTGTTATTGGAGCTCAGGCTAAAACTACGACAGTGAGATTTACTTTTTTGTACATTATATTACATAATTCCAGATGTGGATTGCCCATTCCGCTCCCTAGGTCTCATCTGCATTCAACATAAAAATTACAGCTTTTCTTAAGAACACAACATGACCCTGATGTTTTGACCTTGGCCATCAGCTGCAGTTTGCAGAGAAGTGCTCTGCCACACAGCACTTGCTAGCTGTGTTTGCTTACCTGGGTGCAGATACTAGGGAGACAGAGTGCCAGCTTGACCATATCAGGAAGAATGGACTGGAACAGATGTTGAGCCTCTGCATCTTCAAGAACCTGTTAAAAAGAAAGAAGGAAAAAAAAAAGCTTTTTACCTCAGAAATAATGACTGAATAAAAAGTTTGTGAAAACAGGACCCATGCAAAAGAAACAAGAAAAAAACAGGTCCTCTTAGCTTCACGCCAAATCTGAAACATTTTCACAGTAGTGCCTCGCTGAATTTACCTTGCAATAATGCACTGACTCAGATACAGAAACAAGTCCCAAAAGTTGCAGTTGAGAAAACATGTCACCAAATGCCCTTTAAAGGAAGCTTGAATAAGTTATCATTTTACTCTTTCTAAGGCAATGAACCAAATTTTCATCTGAAAAATCACTACCTAACCACAGAAGTACTGGAAAGATTTACTCAAATTTCATATTCAGGTCATAGTCTAAGACAAGTACCTGTGACATCCTCCTATTAAGGACAGATAAGATGCACTCCTGGCTCAGAGCAGTGGGCCTCTGCAGCAGCAACAGGAAATCCTATGCAAGAGGATGCAGTCCTGGCATTTTCTGTAGTCCATTCCCACCAGGTTCCCTCAAGAATTACAGCCACTGTTACATAACAGGTGCAGCCTGCCAGGTCCCACATGCTGAAGTCGCCATCTTTTCAGTCTCTTCCTGTAGGACAGTTGATACTACGACTATTTCAGCTGCCTCTCCCTCTCTTCTAACACACTATCTGGGAAGGGGAGACCAGAATTGACAACACTGAAAACAATGGGCACACCAATGTTCCACAAGGCTTCTCAAAGCTTTTATACCCAAGAACAAGTCACATCAAACCCTTCTTGTCTTGTTCTCAGTTCCTCCCTGACACTGTCTGGCCCACTGTTGATGTGTCTGGCTGCCAAAGCCTATCAAGCCAATATATTCAGAGCAAGTGCAAGATCTCTCTTCTAAGTTGTAACTGCCAGTTCTGAGCTCAACATCCCACACCCAGGGTTTAGATGAACACACCCACACACCTATTCATGTATCACACACCTATTTTTCAAAGATGCAAGAAGTTCTTTAAGGTGGGCAATGCTCTTCTAAGAAAAGCCGCGATAGGAGGTTATAAAAAGAAATGCAACATAAAGCGGCACAGTTGCAATACGTAGAGCAGCACAAAAGCCTCAAAACTCTCCCAGTTTGCTGAATAAACAGGCTGAAGGGAGATGTAAAGAAAAGCCCATTCCTGTGCTGTGGAAGTTTTTCCCCATTATCTGTGGATACAGGCACCAGATGTGACTGGCTGTTAGATTTGCATGCTGCACTCAAGGCAAAAAGCAGAGAGAAGAGAACACGCTACTTGCACTACAGCTGGGGAACAGAAGACAAAGGTCACAGCTCAGTTGTCTGCCTCCCTCCTTCCCCTGCCTCCAGGGAATCTGTATTTGAGACCATTACTTTCTACTGGTTTCTAGATTAAAATCCTTAAAATTCTGAAGTGATGGCTTTAAAACTACAGAATATTATTTTTCAAGTAACACCTAAAAAATTTATTTGCTACCAATTTTGCACAAAAGCATCTGCAGACAGAATGGATGAAACAGCATGAAGGTATTATCAACTTTAGTCTCTACAACACTTAAGACTAATTGTGAACTCACAAGAAGAGATCTTTTTAGTCATATTATCAGGGCTTTGTAATTCACATTTCAAGGGAAAGTTTCACATAGACTTCAGAATGTAAAAAAGACACTGGCAATTCTCTTGAGAAGAGGAAAATACGGTGCCTCCAACTCAAGACACACTGTTCCTCATAAACACTGAAAATATTGTTTGAAGGCTAACAACTTCTGTTCTTTCGAGATCATTAAAATCACTATAGAAATATCTTGGCTCTGTTGTCTCCTGCTCCAAGTAATATAAAGGGATAAGAGTACTCAGGAAGTTAAAAACCAAAACACAAACAAATGCTCAAAGTACAAATAACTTTTGTTTGGGAGAAGGGGGAAAATGTAACAATGCCAAGACCTACAGCTACTTTCTATGCATTATGTATACTTCTTGTGGAAGCACAAAAATGAGGGTTTAATATGAAGTTTTAAAATTAAACAAGAACTTCAAAGAACAGCAAGCCCAGGACACATGAAAATCATTTGATATGAGGAAGAATCAAAGTAATAAACAAATTACTTCTGAAAGCAAATTTATTTTTAAGATGGTAAACGAGCAAGAAGCATCTCTCTCTTCTGTTGCTGGCTGCATATGCACCTACGTATTTCCACAGTGTAAGTCAAACACTCAAAACTTTGATCTAACCTTTACCATTATCTGCTCTAGCAGGAAACTTTGCTCTGTTCTTAGGCACAATGTTTTTAAGTGCCATAAAGTAACCAAATGAGCATTTAAAGTCTGGAATTTCAGATCTCAACCCATAAAATGAATACGTAAGTTACAGCTATTCAAAAACTGACATTTAACCTCAGATGTCTACCAGGCTGTCAAATTCTGATATTCTCTTCCCTTCGGGTAACACTTCCTCTCTTTTAAAGTTGACATATAAATAGTGGCTGCTATGCTTTGCTGACTGCCACAGACTATACAGTATCACTTATCTGGTGACACATTATGGCACCGGACTTTGTCATAGCTGTCAAGATTTCAACCTTTTCTTTATGCTTCTTTGAAAACAACATAATAATAGTGTGAGACAATTTCTTCCCAAAACAGAGGCAGGCCAGCAGTTGCACAGCTCAGCTCTGATGCAGAATACTTAACTATAAAGGTCACTCTGAAATTCAACTCTGAAATCCTACTTTTCATTCTTCTTACCTTCCTAACAATGTACCAGAGTATGCTTTCTTTTCTATAGTATTTCTATGCATGACTTTTACTAGACCTCCACCAAAGAAAAACCTCAAAATTTAGAGCTGTTACTACCCAAAAGTGTACTCATTGACTTCTGGTTACTTTTACATGTAAAGGAAGTGGATTTTTAAAAGAATTTTGGGTGCCATGAAGACCCCACAACTACAAATATATGATCACTGTGAGTTCACAGACCTTGTCAAGAAACTCCTAACTCAGCATTGCTCTCTATTAAACGGCCACATCCATGTAACTAAAGCTTACCCTACCTGCCCATACACTCTTACTGTACAGGTAACATTCTTTTGAGGTTTCTGTGAAGAAGAACACCTGCAAATCCCTGGCTGTTTGGCCCTCACAGCCTCTTTTGACCACTCAGCCAGCACACCATCACAGGTGCAGCTTTGTAGACCCACCACTGTCACTGTATATTCTCAGCTCTGCTGAGTGCAACACAGAGCCTGGTGTTACCTGTGACATTCTTTTCAGGCTTTGAAAGCAGCAAAAAAAGAACACTCAGTCATGGAAAGTAAAAGGATTCCAGGACATGGAGTGCTGACAACACAGCTACATCTGGCAGACATCCCACAATGCAAATGCCAACCTGGAGAATCTAGCATCAGGACAGAGAACACCTGGTCACAGAACTGAAGGAAGATTTATTTAGAAGGCAACTCCCTTCAGGAAGCAGTGACTTGTACTGATGTAAAATCCAGCATATTTAGAGTGACATTACACATTCTACATATTTGATGCTGCTGAAAGAGGGATGTGTTCATTCTATCTGCTCAAACTCAAACACACACCCACACCCACACACACACCCCCCACATTTCATCAGTTCCCATGTTCATCTGACAGTTTCCTGAAATCCTTCATCTTGCTGATTCCAGAAAAATAACAGAAAAATAACCTGGGGGTGGGGGTAGTCTTCCCACGCAGTAGTAAGTCAAAGCAGCCTACCAAAAAGTCATGCATTACGAGATGTGTGCAGAGTGGGAGGTAAGTGAGAAAGAATCAGTCATGACCCTTGTAAATGGGCTACAAAAGCAGGTATCAACTGCTACTCTTCTCACTGAAAAAGCAGGAATGTTCCAGTCAGAATGAAGTTGTTAAAACAAGCACCTCACATGGAAGTAAATCTGCTAGTACACGAATGTCTGTATGAATTCACTAATGTGCTTTTAATTCTGTACAACTTTTTCAAGGCTACAACTCTGCAAACATTAAGAGAAAGGACTGTTTCCATTTTTAAAGGAGCTAACATTTGTTTTCTAACTTCAGGAATTCTAAAATATTAAATGGTTGTCAACAAGATTTGAAAAAGGAAAATACATTTAAGTACTGTAGCAATTTTGGTTTTAAACAATTGATCCGTTTCTCCTTTCCCTATTATGCACTATTGTCCTTCACAGCTCCCTTCAGTATTTGAAACAAAAACATAAATATAATGTTGACTTTATTCAGTGCTCCAATTATGCAAAATATGTGGGAATTAAATACACGCAGGGGTTATACCCTGACGGAAAGTATATGGAGTCAGAGTTGCAAAGCATGACTTGCTTTTTACCAAAGAAATAATTTGGCAATTCCATCACTATTTTCACTGGAGTGACTGATTAAATGAACAGGACTTAGGGCTCCAATTCCTAAGATGCAAATGGCTCAGTGAGCCGTAGCAGAGGTACGAGCTCTTGGCCAAACCTGCACTGCAATTTAGCAAAATGAACATTTATCCTGCAGCAAAGAGGCCTGACTAAACACGGCTGTAAGTAATGGCCTCTTGTCACTATAAACCAGTCCTCCAAAACGCAGCAGACGAATATGCCTGACAGGCCTAATAAGAAGGATCTGAGGTAGCATGGGGTGATAGTGATGGTAGAGAGTTTAAATCTAAACCTGACAGCTCATCAAAGCAAACAAACTGCACATAGGGCACACAAATTTGGACAGCTCCATCTATCACATGGGAAGGCACAGCCATCATGCCAACAGGCAGCCCGCATGCTAAGACAGCAATGGCTTAATGCTTTCAATTTGTTTGGTTTTATATCCCCATAGTAACTTTTGTAGCAGGACAAGGACCAATTGAAACATGCTCTTAAGGATGAAGAGGAAAACCAGAGTGCTTCCTTCAGACTATATGTCTCTTATTTCCTAATTCTAATGGATTTTGACCTTCTGACTTCTTCCTTCACAGCTGCCATAATGCTTCATGCTGTCAGTGCTCTGAACCACCTGCAGTTACTGCACTGAACTGCCTTTCCAGTAACAAGTTTCCTTATGATTTTAATGTAAGATATCATATGGTTAGAGGTGATAATGCTGAACTAAATAATTGGACAAGCCAAATAACTTGTACTCTATATACAGTAGGTTCATTCTTCTAATTTCAGGAATAGTTTATTTCTTTTTCCTTCTTCATTATCTTCAATTGGTCTCAAATAAAATATCTCTTTACGTTTTTATAGGGTATTTTGAGGCACATTAAATATTTCAAAGCTAAAAACACCAACCTTGGAGGTGTTTTAAAAACGTGTGGATGTGGTGCTTAGGGACATGGTTTAGTGGTGGACTTGGCAGTGTTGGGTTAATGGTTGGATTCTGTGAACTTCAGGGTCCTTGCCAACCTAAATGGTTCTATGATTTTGAGACACTTAAACACCTGAATGTGCTCAAACAATCACAACATGTGGCTGCTCCTTTATTGCACTCTTTTCATTTTCTCTTCCTTCCAGAGCAGCCTGTACTTAGTTACTTGTTCTCCTGTCTCATCCAGAAGTCCCATGCTTTTTGCATACTGTTTAACACTTAAACATGAAGTCTAAATCCACGACTAGAACTCTGCAGTGCCAATAAAACAACAAAGTGGCTGTTTATGACATTGAAGTCTTTCACCTGAAAGTAACCAACCTCAGACTGGCAATCTGTACTCCCTTTCTTCCTCTAATCCTTGTCATAAGTGCCTTTAAATATTACAGAATCCTAAAAGCAGACTTTCTCAAGCTGATATTTGGAACAGCTGGGGAAAAACAACTAAACAAACAAACACACAAACAACAAAAAGGCCCACACAAGTTCTTATTGGGTGACTTTAAAAACTAACCTATTTAAATTACATCTCCAAAACAAGCTTCACTAAGTAGTACTCTCTACAAAGCCTTTCCTTCTGAACAGGGAGATCAACTTTACTTAAAGACATTGTGCCACAACTATCAGTGTACTCGTACTTAGACAGAGACACCAGACTGCAGCCCAGTAACTCATATTCCTCTGTAAAACAGACTCATCTTAACGTCAAATACCGTACATACTAACAAGACTGAAACATAAAAGAAACGTGGGGCAGGCGGTGTGGTGTGCGTGTTTGTGTGTGCATTCTAGTTCTCATTTTATCATGTCAATGAACTTCCAAAACTGCAGGACAGAATACGCTCATCTGCCTCTTCTAGCTCCCTCACAAAACTAATTCAGTAGGAAACACACTTAGCTGTCAAATCCATCCCATTTATTGAGCACTTGTCTGATTAGAAACAAAAGGAAGGACAAAGTAATCTTTGGAGGAAAGAAGAAAGAAACCGTAACACTGGATTATGCAGAGAAGAATCTTATTTGGGAATAAGAATGCTTCTGACATTTATCAAAACCACAAACTGACACTTTAAAAGGAAAAAAGAAGACAGCTTACAAGGCAGAGGTTAATTTGGTTTTGTTTAATTTTTTTCCTCCCAAAGGCTCATTCATGTCTTCTGCCAATCCAACCCTAGAATAATCTCTCAGGTGTATCATCCTTAACAACTGCCGCTTTGTTCTCAAAGCTTTTAAACATTCTAAATAAAATCTGAGAGAAGAACGTGTGTTTATTTTTCAATCTCCTCTTAATGGTTTTAGAAACCCAGTTTATATTTCCAAGGAACTGGAAATCTAACCTCAGTCATTTTCTCTACCCTTCAGGCCATCAATAGCTTCTACCTGTATGCTCTTGCAGAGTGATTCTATCATGGGTAGAAGCATCACAAGCATTTCCAAAGCAGCGGCACAGTCCTGTGATGAAAAGTCAAATGCTACTTTCTAAATACTTTCAAGTTATTCCAGGGAAGTAGAGCAGTGGAGAGGACAGAGACGTTGTCTCTACAGCAGAGCTGTAACATGAGGGAAAAATAAAGTACCTTTCACCTGCCTGATACAAGTTACGAGTGAAAGTGATCTATTTCCAGGCTTATTCAAAACTTTAATCTCTCTGAATACAGTACTAGGGGAAAAATATTTACTACTTGGATGATTTAAAAAACATTTTTAGAAAACATAGTGTAGAAGCATTTGAAAGCCATCAGATACTAAATACATTCTACAACCACTTTTGAAACCTTGGCACGAAAAGCTTCCTGAGACAACACTGCTGTTACCCTTATGAAAACTGTATTTTCTTTTACATGCCAAAAAAACTAAACAAACAAAACAAAAAAGTCAAGCACAGGCAGAAGGGAAAAAAAAGGATCAAGGAAAGATAAAACTATACCATTGCAGATTTTAACCAATCTATAGACTATTTTCTGCCTGTCAGTATTACATAGGCTCAAAATGACCAATAATTAATGAAAAATATCCAGTAATTACTATTTTATTGGCCAAATAAGACCCTCAGACCATCTTGATGGTACACACCTTGCCACCTTTGTAAACTTGCTCTTTAAAGAATGCATGGCAACAGTAACAAACTTTCCAAAGAAGTAATATAAGCAAATTCAGTTTTTCAGATGAAAAGGAGAAAAACATCCAGGAATATAGTTACAATCCACTTCATTTATACTTCATAGTCATCCTAACAATGGCAACGCCTCTTTATCACTTCCCTACCTACATGTACACCTTTTCAGTGAGCATTTCTCTTCAAAGATTTGACCATCAGGGTTTGTTTTGTGGGGCTTTTTTATTATAATTGCTCAATACATTACAAATAAAATTTAAAAAAATCCAAAAGTACTAAGCAGCTAAAGAAAGCCCCCCCACAACAAAAAGAAGCTTCTCTTAGTCATTTGGGATACATAGGTGAGCACAGATAAATGATGATTTACACATAATCCAGTGGAAGTAAAGAAATCTTTTCAACAGTCCTCTGACTCCAAAACAAAACAAAGCAAGTATCAGAAGGCAGCCTTTAAATCTAGAACTTTTATATTTACTAGGGGTTTTTTCTTTTGTTTTTCAAACAGGAATGTTCTCAATACAGTGAAAAACTATGAAAGAGATGCTCAGAATGTGTCTTTACAGAGATCTTTATTAAAGCATTGAGTAGCCACAAGCACTTGGGACACAGTATAATCATCTCTGCACCTGCTATGTGCAGACATCCCCTCCCTGATAGTTCCAACTCAACAGTCATTGCGACAGTGCTTACAAAACACCACTTAAAAATACTCAACTGTTCTAACAAGAAAGTACAGAAAACTAAGAATAAGCCTGTAATTCAGTGCTCTTTCTCCTCTACAAAGCTTAGTTTCTAATATTTTGAATGTGTACAAGATGCTTATTCCCCCCACCACAGAAAAGCTCACCTTTTGTTCAATATGGGAATAAATTCCTTTCTGCTGCTGTGAAAAGAAAATCCTTCATGGCACACTCAAAAGACCTTTTCAGTTTAGATTTTAAAAAGGTAATCTGATGTAATGCAAATTGCTTGAAAACATCTGGACTGAAGTAAAATCCAACAAGGAGCAATGGATAGGCTATTTTCAGCCTTGGGACATTCTGTTTCTTGCTTAAAAGCCTACATTTGTAGTGCTGACATCGCTATACAATGCTCACTTCTGTTAGTACTGTCCACACAATTATAAAAATGATTTATCAAAAACCCAGTCACCAGAACAATCTGGTACTTCAAAATTCCTTCTATTCCAGTTTCACTGATTACAGCAATCACTTTTTCAAGCAGGTCATCCAAACAACAAAACAAACAAACAGGAAAGACTGACATGGCTCATTAGACCTACGAGGAGGCAGGAGTGGGGTGAAGCCTTATTAGAACATAAAGATTTCCCAAGATATGCACATACTTAGCTGTACCAGTGTTTTGGTTTTGGTCTTTTTCAAATGAATGAAAATCTAGAGCTCAACCATAATCCAATTAAGACTATACTGCATTTGCATCATCTTCAGATGTTGCATTTATAATCCTTTTTTTTAGATGAAAGTTTGAAATAACAGTAAATAAACTGGAACCATAATTTCCAAAATTGCCCAGGTAATCTGAAAAATTTCTCAAGTTAATGTCAATGTTATCAAAGATAAGACTATACACCCACAAAGCCTGTGTGGTTCTGTGGCTGTTTGCAATTCTGCAATTGAAGTAGAGTATTTCATTGACAAGAGAGCTCTTAATTTTATTCAGTTATCTCAAAATGCACCAATTCTTCTTAGAGAGGAAGCAGACAGACTGCCGGTGTCTGCACGTCTGATTGTTTGCTCAGTTCTCTATCATCTAGTATGCTCTATTTTAACTCAATTACTTGTATCAGACATTTTCTGAAAGTAACAAGTACAGGTCAAACGTGCTAGTATAATAGGTAGTAGCATGCATTTAAATGAGAAACTACGCTTTGGCCAAAAAATGCACTAAGCACATTCTGTAGGTATTATCGCAGGTTTTACAGGTTTGCACCACAATCAGTAACACACATGTGCTAGGTGTTTCAGTGAAATACATTAGTCTTCTTCTATTTACTTTAATTATCTTTAAGTGCAAAGCACTGACTAACAGGAACAAGACTCATTGTAACAAGCTCCATCACTCCTCACTTTCGGAATATTCTCTTATATTCTGGAATCTGCACACAACACCTGCAGTAGAAAAAGTGGTATTTTAGAAAGTGTGTGTGCACATACCCATATAAATACTGGTAGGACAAAACTAAAATGGTAAGGATTTGTGAAAACAAAAAACAAATCCTAGTACAACAGTAAACTTCAATTTTGCTAGCAAAGGAAAACAGACTTTTGGAAGACCAAAAACATATATAACATGGATGTGTGGTATTTGTGGAAAATAGAAAAAGTTGTATTTATAAATTAATTTCTTTACGTATTTATCTTATTACTTAGATTATGTATTTTAAAATTACATTTATGGAAAATTTTAAAAAGGCATTAAATGAAGTTCTAAAAACTTACAAATAGAGACTTGCACGTAAAAGCAGATGGTAACCAAGTCTCACACCCCAGCTGTTCTGGACTTCTAAAAGGATCTAGCATCTAGCAACATCCATCATGTAAGTTTTAGTGGAAAGAAGTGAGAAATGGAACTCCTTTCCTAATCTTGTATCAAAACTAATTACAGCTGTAATTCTAAGACAGCTATTTTTAAAAGGTGAAGAAAAATAGCAATATATTCCTTGAGTTTGACAAGTGACTTTGTTTTCTTGCTACATGGCTTTTCATCAGATTTTAGAATAAGCTGAGATTTGTGCCACAAAACCCCCCCCAACCGCTAACAGTCAGTTTTGAGGCTAAAACCAGTGAACTCATGCTTGACTGGAAAAGGAGAAAGAGGAGCACAGATAAAGTAGTCTGGTACATTCTTCCCTCATGTTGAAGGTTCTTCTCTGTTATTAAGTATAAACAGGGAAGAGACTGGTCTTTTTAGACATCATTATCATTTTTCTTTCAATCTCATAGAAAAATCCAAAGGTAAAAGTTGTACAGCTTCTTTCATAATATAAAAGGATTTCCTGAATGCTGAATTTCCATGGGAATCAACAGCAAATATGCAATTACTGACCATTAAATAGACTGATGGGCTTCACAGCTTTCCCAAAAGACAAAAAGACCACAAGGCACCCATACACAGTCACTGCAGACACACACACGATTTTCTCCATACTAGAAGCAAATCTAACAATTGGAAACTGAGTATTACACAGTGGAGAGTGTCTTTGTAAAGATACTGATAGCACATCCCCTTTAAGTATTCCTACTTGAGTCAAGTAAGCACCAAGGGTTTAAAGAGAGCCTGGAAAAGCAAGTTTTGCAAGGCGTAAGTGCCTTAAGCGATTCAAGCATTTAAAATGTCAATGACCTTTAGCAGACCTCTTAAAAAAGTCTACTGTATAGATGCCATACCTTTCTGTCAGCAACAATCCCATAATGCACACTGTGCAATAACAGACCCTGCATGACAAGGCCACTTGTCTCAACTCTCAGCTTCAATCCAGCCAAGCCATAGGGATGTAAAAATGGACAACAGTTCCATGTACAACACAACAACAGCATAATGAAAGCACATCAACAAAAGATTCCTCGAAAAGTCTAACAGCAAGAAACACGAGTAATCAGCAGCACTTCCTCATTTACAGTAATCAGTTTCAGAAATTCCCACAGTCCATCAAAATATCTCTGTGGGTGTCAGTGGGATCTTTCTAACAGCAATTTCTCCAAATTCCTTCAAAACCTGATGCAAGGCCATAGCATCCTCTAGCTCCCCTGCCAAGGGGTTCCACAGCCCTCTATTCGGTATCTCAATAATTACTTTTGCCTGGTGTCAAAACCCTTACCTGCTAGGAACACTCACCTGGTGTCCCTTAACTGCTGTACTAGAAGAATGGACAGTCATTTCCTCTTCACCCTCGCTTACATTTCTTTTGGACAGCACTGTTGTACCCATTACTCATGTCCCTCAGCTAACATGAAAAGGTGAAATGATCCTAACTTATTTAGACACTCCTTATATGGAAACTATTACATTCTTTTACATCACTCCTGACTCCTCTCCCTGAATCTTCTCCATTTCCCAAACGTTCCACCGAGATGATCAAGGTCAAAGACTCCAGACAAACAAAATATGGTTATGGATTCACTGTATTGTATCTGCAAGGTGTATTGTGATCCATTTTTCAGACCACTTGCAGCAGCTCAGAGATAATCACTGCCTATGCCACACAAATTTACCTAAACTCAATCTTTGGTCTGTACCATTTTCAGATTTAATTACTCCTTTGTTCCTGAAAGGGCAGGACAGATGCAAGCAATAAGAGGAAGAGTTCATTGACAAGAATTATGCTTAAGCTCTAAGAAACTTTAAAGCAATATAATAGAAACAAAGCAAGTCCAGCACCAGCAGGCCCAACCCAAAGCAGCAAACCACATGATTCTCTTAAATGATAGAGCCCTACTTGTCCCTTCACGTAAAGGTGCTGTTGTCACAGGTTAGTCTAAGGCATAAGCCCTGAATGACCTCACTAGACTTTTTATTTCACACACTTGGAAAAAAGAAAAATAACCTGATTTTGCCTGGAAGTGGAATGGCAAATCTAGAAGAAAGAAAAATAAAAACTACTGCAGTACATAGCACTGTTGAGCAAAAGCATGAAATTAATACCCAACCCATCATCATTTCCAGAAATAAAGCTCATCTACAACACACTGTGGGTTCCAATACAGGTCCATCCATAGTGGTTTCCTCACATTTCCTCTTCTGCTTGTTTCTTACTCTTTCCTGGCTTCTAGGTAAGTTCCGGGAAAACAGATTCAAGAATGACTTCCAAGTGACAAGAATTTTGCACATTCAAAGAAAAATATTAGCACTAATAACTTCCATCCACTAAGTAATAATCTGAAGAAATCCTAAGCATATATGTCAATATCAACAGACAAATGGCAAAAAAAATTAATACAACACTGTGGAAGTTCTGTAAAGAACAGTAAAACAGTCAGATGTCTGAAGCAAATAGCCACCAAGACCTTTAAACACACGGTATTGTCGTATGAACAAGTTCTATGTTCTATGGACAAGTTCTACGAAATTTTCAAAAGAAACAGAAAAGAATCCAAACTTCCAAATTTACTTCACTGTACAAACAGGAATTATATCTCCACACATTAACTGACGTTCAAGAGAATCTTTTGAAAAGTGTGAGGGCTCCCTCTTCTGACAACACTTTCTGCAAACTGCAGAACTCATAGGCTGTGTTGTTCTGGAAAAAAACCTTGGCTGACATCCGTTATGTTTATTTCCTATTAGTTAAGAAAGCTGAGAGTGTTTTAATCTGAAGGGAAAATAAACCTAAGCCCAAGAAACTGGTAACTATTGTTATTATAAGAAAATGGACTTGTATCTTACAAAGCAGTGTTTAAAAATAATGCATATTTTGATAGTATAACTTGCAAGGAACTACCTAAAATAGGAAACCCAATGAAAGACTGATCTGATGGTATTTAAAACATTAATAAATGAGGTGAGCTGTGCCCATAATCAGAAGATAAAATAACAAATGGCACTTTATAACCAAACACGGACCTATTGAAGTAACATTTCAATAATCCTTAAAACAGACACCACTAGATTTACGGACACAGCTCCCTTCTAAATCGGACCACAAAGTCCTTGGTTAAGCAGGCACTGAAAGTCAATAGTGCCCAACGATATAAATACACATCTGACAACCACAGACTTTGTTCTAACCTTTTTCTTTTAATATATATTTGTGACCACTTCTTCTGTTGAGCTGCTGCCACTCCCTTTGGGCTGATTACTCAGGCCAGCTTTCCTTTCAACCAACCCCCTCAATCTTGGCTGGGCAAACCTGAAACAGCTCCTCTGTACCCTCAAAATCATAGGATAAACAAGAAAATACACAGGCCAATGGTAAGCCCTTAATCATTAACTCCCAAATACAATAAATTCAAAAGCACTACAACCAGTATATTTAGGTCATTTCCACAGAGGATGTCAACTTTCCCACAAGAGCTGCTCGCTTAAACAGACTGCAAGCACTCTTTGAAAGCAGATGCCTTGTTAATTTACGAAACTTGGCAAGTTCACACATCCCTTTATAATAGAAAAATTCAAGCATTTCTCTGCAAAATCTATCCCCTCCACACATCCTGTTCACTAAACTCAATAAACTCAACAAAGCAAGCCAGGGCTTGCTTTTGCTCCTCTGGTCTACAAGAGGCAACTGTGTCACAAGCTCTTCACTGTTTCTTATTTAAAATACTGCTGCGCGCTCTTTTAACTTGGTCTAAAATCTGTGTATGAAACAGATCTCCTCCCTTCATCTGCGAACCACACAAATAAATCATCATTCCCAGGATACAGAAATTTCCTTTTCATCCTCATGAAAGATTGATGGAGACTCTGGAGACAGCTGATATTACTTACGCTCTCTGGCTGATGATCTCTGAATCCAATCACCCAGAGTTTCCAAAATCCCAAATGCACACCGTGAACACATCAGAACAAGCTCAGTTGTGCTTGTAGCAATATGATGCAAATCTGGTACGTTCCTGAGCCAGATTTTTAACTGAAAAGCACTCATAAACACACTTTAAAACATTCTGATTTAAGTACATATACTTCAGTAACACATGAGTGAACAGCTGAACAGGCCAAGTTTACTCCACTTAGCAAGAGAGTCAATAGGAGCGGAGACCGACTGTCCACAGCCTCCATCATGGAACCATGCCAGTAACCCCAGAGAGCACTAAACCTGCAAGATGGGTGAGCACAGCAGCTCTCGTGGCTTGCAAGTACAATACCACTGGGATTTTTATAGGTGCCTTTTGTCAGTAGCAGTAATAATGTGCTGCATGCAAAAAAAAACCTCATTCTGTGAAACATTCGTCCCCACACGCAAAGGAGACAGGCAACAGAGAGAACAGAACAGCTCCTCTGATCACGTGGCCTAAGCAGACATCTATTTACATACATAACAAACAAAATTCACTTCAAACCAAATCTAGTTTCCACTGAACCTTAACAGAGCTTAGCAAGAAAACAAGTACATGTGTTTTAGAAGTACTTCTGAAGTGTTGAAGAAAAATACAATTTCTACTGCATCTCATTTAATCTTTCATTATGCTTTAATTAACATAGTTTCTGATTGTCAATCAGGATGTACATTAATAATAGTCCAACTTGCATTTGAGACCTACTATTCATTTCTCTTTTCCATCCTCCCCATGAAAGCACTAATACCTAATACTTGAAGCCATAAAACCCACCCCAATTTTTCAAAGGCTCTACAGTTTAAATTCACCATCTCAACAAATAGCAAAATTTTCCTGCTACACCAGCAAAGCACAGTCTATACAAACACCATTTCAATATAACATTAAAGTTTTACAAAAAAGGAAAAAAAGACCAATCCTTTTTAAAACAGAAAACATTACACTGGAAATATTAATACAATTTCTTAATAAATCTGGTTGTCATAAAACAGGAAAAGGGCATTTCTCACCTCACCTTCAGGAAGCTTAGGTGTTACTGAAGAACCCAAATTACATGCATAAAATTTAAAATTAAGCCAGTTTATAAAGTATAATTATTGTTCCAGCTGAAGTTACCAGCTAAATAGCTGCTCACTTAAATGACAACTGCAAACATTTATTCTTGAAAGTGGAAATAAAGCCAAAAGCATTGAGACATATAGGCAAAATAGTCACTTTTATATTATTTTTCTTCCTGTTTCAAATCAACTTGTTTTACCTTCTCACAGAAGTCAGTAAGAGCTGTGAAGTCCCATTTCTTGGAATAAGCAACATTGTACCTCAATATGGCCTCCTAAGGAAGAAGCACAACAAAACAGAGCTTAGAGATAATTACTAATGGAAGAAAAACCGTTTTAGGGAAATTTCCTTGTAGAAGGAACAGCACCATCTGGTGGCTAAAACCTGCCACAGAGCATACCAAAATCCGTAACACTGTGTTAATACAGAGCAAATCCTTGATACTGAATCCATTATTCTTCACAAAAAACCATAATAGCAACTCTATGCTGCTCCAAATCAATATTCATGTTACTGTAGGACTTCGTGCCAACATAACTGTAAGAGTTATCAAAAGAGCATTAGTGTCCAAAACCTACAGATTTTTGTCAGCAGCTTGAATTGTGATTTTAGTGGAGTGAACTGATGCGAAGAGCTACTATTTCCAGCTCTCTCACCTGTGCATCCCCGACCATCTGGCCACACAAAACCCTCACACTACATTTACCACAGACTGCTGGACAAACACAGTTTTGTGCAGACTTTAAAAAGGCAATTCATTTAAATAATCTGAATAAATTCACCAGTAACACTTAGTACTCATTAAGAACTTCCATTCATTAGGGAATCCGTTGAACAGCAGAGATTTTTTCATCATTTATTTTTCTAAGCAATTAAACAAATAGAACCAAGCCAGAATCACTGGCAGTATACAGACAACCTGAATGTATTTATATGCATATAGACTTGATTTCAAACTGAGAATCTTACCTTCAAATCATGTGAGCAGGTAAATTTGTTAAGTAAGGCAGTTTGGATTAGTTCCCATCGACTTCCAGCAGTTCTGTCTCCATTCTTTAAAGCAAAAGCCCAAAACAAAGTCAAATTAAGTTATTCAAAACAGAAAAACACATTTACTAATAACTGTCATCTGTAAAACCGGTAAGTGAAAAGACTGAGTGTTTTTAATAGAGGCTAAAAGAATTCTTTGTTTCTGAGTCAAGTATCAATAACCATTATAGAGTTTTTACTACAGGACACACCTGCTGATTATATTCACCCTAGTCTGAAGCATTTCAGTGGGTATGTTTAAGTCTCAAGCAGTGACAAGAAATACCAGACCAACAAAGCACGCAAGGCTAATCTCAGCCATTGTTTTAGCAGAAGAGTCAGATACGCCTCACTATCAGCAATACCTGACAGAGTATTACAATCAAACTGTGTTTACAAATACATTCACATCTGCTGAAATTGCAAATTGCTTCACACACACACAAAATATATAACATATAAATACATAAGGAAATAAATATATCATTTATAAAGAGTTCAAGCTTACACTCCATGTATGTATACAAATATATACATATCATCAAATCATTGGCTAGGCAAAATAATTACCAGGAAAAAAGAGCCTTCTGCTCTGTCTGAAGCATCATGACCCAAAATCCAGTTTTTCAGACTTGATTTTCTAATTCCACAGTCAGTTTGACAACTGAGCAAATGCAGTAAACTGAAAACTCATCTATGTGGAAACAAACTTATTTGATTACACAACAGTAAATACTTAATCTTACCTCATCCTCTACAGGGTATAAATTTTGTTCTGAGCAGGGCATTTTAACATGCTTGTTGTCCCACAAATCTTTGTAGTGAGTTGGAAAAGGTTTAGGTACTTCTCCTTCCCTCAGAAGATCTACCTGTAACACAAAAGGAGAGGGGAAAAAAAATTAAGACTCTACTTTCAAGTTTTTAAATGGAAGAAATAAAAAGTAAGCAAAAATACAGTTTAAAAAGCTCTCATCTACAGCCATCCCTTTTGGAAAGGGGAAAGCTACAAACTGACAACATGATAGCTACTCAGAAAAAAAATCAATCTGTTAATCTTACATTAAACTTGCTGAAAAGGATTCCACCTTATCATTAGACCTCTTGAAACACACTCAAATAAAGGTAATATATTCAATTACTATATATCCAATCACCAGCTAAAGATTTCCTCACTTATCAAGTATCTACATATTTCATCCAAGTATTTTCCAAATGTAGTTACAAATGTAACCATAGTCATGTGCAGAAATAGTTTTTTAACTTAACACTGAAAGAGATGAGAAATCATTACAGATAGAGCAATATCTCATGTTTACTCCACAGAACATCAGAAAAGTAAAAATAAAGAACACCATGTTCTTAAAAACCTAATTTGCTATTTAGCCCTCTGACAGCACTAAGCCTCTCAGAATATGTGTTTGAATCCAGTGTACCTTTCTTTTGGTTGGGATTTATCCATCACCCCATAGGTTTCTGGTCATGTTTTATTTCAACAATAATTGGATTGCATACTACTCCAAAGGATTAAAGGCAAACATATCCAAATTAATCTAAAATGAAGTGGTAAAATGGCTAGAAACTATTTCATTCTGTGTCTTTTTCATATCTTGACTATCTTCAGCCTTTTGTATGTCTTGAACCCAAACCAGAATCACAATTAACAATGAAAACAAAGCATGAAAATGTTGGAAGTACCAATTTTACTTGTAGACATATTTAAATTCCCAAACTTTACAACTCAGTCAAGGAAGCACATCCCCCCCCCCAAAACAAAAATACTTGCTCCTAACAAGACACAGGCAGCAGAACCATTATTATGTTTCTTCTGGATCTTAATATCCTAATTCTATGCACCAGAATAGCCAATTTTCAGGAAAATCAGTTGCCCCAGCCTGCTTGCAAGGAATGGCAAAGAAATAGTACAAGCAGGATGTCGAAATACAAGACCAACAGGTGGCATTTCATATCACTGAACACTGCAGGCAGAACTCTGACTGGAGGCAATGCAGTGCATTACTGTACCCTGACGGTCACGGTGTGGCTGGCTGAGGGTCGCAGGTGAGGCAGACGGGCCCCACACGCCGGCATCCTTCTCATCTCTTCAATCGGGGCTCCAAACCATTTCTTGTTGGTTGGCAGAGGAGGTGGTGTATATTTAGCAACCTTCCTTCCCGGTCTCTGGGGTCTGAACTCACACTTTTCTTTCCTGCTGTTAAAATACAAGGCATTGAAACATTTTATTTCCACTGAAAAAACAGGTAGGCAAATATACAAACTTCCACCCCAGGGTTACAATAAGAACAGTCAGTTTATTTGCCAGCCTTCACCGTGGCCTCAGGCCAAAGCTTTATTTGGGGAGAACTCCCACCACCACCAACCTTCCCCTCCCCAATACACACAAGTACATGTCTACCAAAACACTCTTCTCTACAGGCTGACAAACCCCCTCACAGAACTGCAGTGGGTTAGCAAGGCAGGGAATTCCTCTGCAGAGCCACGCACCTTCCCAACAGGATCTGTTTATCCATGGACAATGCCCCAGTAAAGATGTGCAAAACTACTTCCTTGCCCTACTTGAAGGACTCGAGTCAAGTAAAACAATTGCGTGTTACACCAAAATACACAGTCATTCTGTTTCTGCTCACTCCTTAGGTGCTTATTCACTTTCCAGCTCCCACTGAAATCTAAGGCTTTCAGAGCAGAGATTATCCTTTTGTCCTTCCACAACACCTGGCATGCAAAGTTCTGCTTCATGCTCAGGGCTCCTATTTCCATTGCTGCAGTGTGTAATTACCAGTCCTTCTCTCTCTCAAATTATGAATAGAGCCAAACAAACCAACCAACCAACCAACCAAACAAAAACCCAAACCCCAAAACCATAACAAAAAACCCCAAATATCTCTACAATGGCTCTCAAAAGTGAGTTTTTCCCAAGCCCATTTCAATCAGAGCATCAATAGCATTGATGGTTCAACAAAACAGATTCACTATTTTTGACAGATCAAACTAATAAGAATTGTAAGAATTGCACTGGACAAACTTACCCTTCAAAAACCCTACAAACAACCCCATTAAAAATAAGCCATATGTTGTCAATCTTATGTCAGTTGTCTTTGTATCTTAAAATACATTTTGCAAAACTCTTTATACAATCCAGCCTCTGAAATTCTACCACCAAAGAGGAAATTTCCAAGCATGAAAAAACCAGATGAAGAGGCAGACAGAACGTTACCTTTTCTCCTCAACTTTAGGTATCCTCATGAAGTGAGAAGTGATTTTGGAGTCTCTCTTCACACCCTGTTTTACACCTTTGCATTCTGATGATGGAGCAGGAGAGATCCCAGGTGCCTTTGTATGCAGACCGTCCTCTTTAACAGAATTATCTACTTCCTCAAAGCTTTCACAGCTCTTGGCAGAACAACGTGATTTCCTTGACTCCAATTCAGCGTCCCCATATTGAATTCTAAAAGATTTGTTTATGGGTTTTGACAAATTAATCTCCTCTCGTTCATCCAGAAATGGACATGTTTCTTCATCGACCTCTGACCCATGGCAGCTATTTTTAGAATTATCCACATCCATCGGTGACTCCGGTTCACTTTCTTTCTCAAAGGCAGGCGAGTCCCCTGAACTGCTCTGACACTTGCTCAGTTTCCCAGGACCTCCAAGACCAGATACACAGGCATCACAACCAGCATCTGAAAGTGGACTTTCTGGAACTACATCCCCTTCCTCTTGTTCACCCATTAAACAGACAGAATTGCAACTCTTCAGCTTCTGTGAATTGCACGAAGCCACTTGTCCATCTGTCTCAACATCTTTTGAAGAAGGTTTTGAATTTCCTGTTTTTGAAGCCCGGCCTGATAACTTCCTCTGAGTCCAAGTGGCACTGCTTTCTTCACAGCCTCTCTGCTTGCCAGTTTTGTGCATCTGATCAATGTTGGCATTTTTAAAGAGGTCTCCAGCCTGTGGCCCCTTCACGGGATCTGTATCTAAGACTGCATCTTTGTCCTCAGCCTCCCAGTTACACGTGCTGCCTGTCTGAGGCAAATTTACTTGCTTTGCACCAACTTCCACAGATATTTTTGCATAATTTTGCTGACAAGTATTCTCTAGCTTTTTCACATCATGCTCACAAAAGTTCTCTTTTTTAATGGAAGTCATCTTAGGATTTGCTTCAGTATTGTTATTAATTTTGCTGTGCAAGCTGTGGAAGAGAAGTAAGGGAATTCAATGTCTTATTTCCAAATGAAATTTCTGTGCATATTTTTTTTAAGGAACGATGATAAACAAACAATAGAAAGTACAGATTTTTATTCATTCTACTCTGTAAGTGAGCACTACCAGGATCAACAAGTTTTTCTGCACTGAGGACTGTAGCTCACCAGCAACCTATTCCCATTTAAAGGCTCCAAAGGATGATCAGTTGCTTACCTCAGGAATCTATTCCAGTCATTCATTATCCTTATCTTCAAATCTAAACAGTAGGAGGCTATTATTTAGCTATTTTCTCCAGATGATAAAAAATTAGAAGTTGTGATAAAGTCCTCCATAACTTTCATTTTTATCCATTAAATATAATGAGCAAGGAAATCAATGGTTTTATGGCCATTCCCTCAGAGCTACAAATTCGTCTTTTAGAAGAGCAGGGCACAGCAGTCCAAAGTCTCGTATTACTCCCTTACTTTTATAACCAGCCCATGACTCTTGAAAAAAACACCATACAAAAGCTCAAGTGTAAAATAGATTTCAAACTGATAATAAAAATTAAAATATGGATTAAATCAGGGGGGTTTTAAGAGAAAAAGAACCTGATTTGTCTTTGTGTAAGGCAGTGCAGGATAGAAACATGTCCTAATGGTTACATGGGGAAATGAAGTGTTTTGTACAACCAGATGTCAGAAAGTCGTTTCGCATTTACATACTAATTTATGCATCAGTGTATTGACAAAGAAAATTACTTAGAGGAAACATGAATATTAAAAAAACCCGGACTAGTCTTGGTGAATGCACCACTCTAACAGCATCTTCTCCTGAACGTATTGTTACAACACTGTATATTCCCAATGCAAACTGAGAACACTAAACTCTGGAAGTCTGGTCACTGCCCAGCTTCCCACTTATACTAAATAGGAACGCAATTACCACACACTCCTAAATTCAGCCACTGAACATTTTAATAGATTATAGATTCCTGAAAGCATTCATTCACTCCATGAATCGTAACAGATCCTCTTCTAAAAGACCACTCAGGATAAGGAGATGATAGCTTGGAACTTCATCCACAGGATGATTATTTGAAAACAAAAGGATCTTAGAGGGTTTTATTTCATGATAATTTAACTTCCCATGTATGCTTTTATTCCTGCTAATTTTGATGAACAAAAACGAGTTACGATACTGCTGCCATCTCAATGACTCTTTAAAGGTACTGATGGTATCTGTTGCCAACTTGAGAAATTAAATCTAATATAAAGATAAATTTAAACTAAAATTGTGATGTTAACTGCAATAGAAAGGCACATTAAATGTTTACAGAACTAAAGGCTTCTTAGAACTGCCTAGGCTCTAATCTGTCAGCAAGGAT
The DNA here is from genome assembly GCA_013397845.1 of Melanocharis versteri. Classification (NCBI taxonomy): domain Eukaryota; kingdom Metazoa; phylum Chordata; class Aves; order Passeriformes; family Melanocharitidae; genus Melanocharis; species Melanocharis versteri. The sequence continues at coordinate 2,190,504 of VZTG01000482.1, forward strand.
GGAGGAGGGCATAGAAGAGCTATACTCTAAAGGGAATTTAAAAAAAATAAAATAATTCGTTCCCTCCTTAAGAATCCTCTTAACATCCTCGATTTAGTGCAACCTGTAAGCTTGTAATCAGCCCTGCACACTTCCGTATTAATCATTATCACAAGTCCTCCCAGCTATTTTTAGCACTCCTATGGACTTCAATCTCTATTTATTAGCAAACATCAGTGAAAAAGAAACCAGCGCATTTACAAATTGCAACTACAGAAAAATAATATCTGATATTCCTCTGCACCAGACAGTTAAATTCTTTGGAGTATAATTTTAATGAAGCCTTGCAATCACTGCTCCTGACAGACCATGATAGCACCTGTAAATTCTGGCTGTAATTAAATCAAGCTGCACATGTTTAAACTACAACCACAGTCCAATGAGACAAACCAAAACAGACTTCTGTCTGTAAATTAACAGCAAAACAGTGAGTTGGTCACAGGACTATCAGTGCAAATCTGCAACTGTTAGTGCCCTATGTCAAACAAAAATGAAAGCAGAACTGTTGACCAAAGACATAGTCTGATATTACAACTAAATTGATTCAGTGTTTGGCTGCCACTGGAAGCAACACTCCCACTTTGCCTTCCCTTGCTCCAGGTTCCCATCTTTTGCCTCGTAGGAGCAGACGTATTTATTCACCTAAACAGTGAGGCGCTTCAGGAATCTACATCAGCAATAAGTTTGGGCTTGGGTGTCTAGAGAGGATGGGTGGGGGACTAGTTAGCTGTTTGTAGTGAAAGTGTCTCAGTTTGTTACTCAAGAGGATGTGCCAAGGTAAGGAAAGCAGGGGCTGCCTCCATCTAGCCAGCTGTACTGCCAACCTGCGCTTCTAGCTCCCACCAGGCCCCCTCAAAGCACACAGCTTTGGAACAGGATTATGTCGTGCTTTTTACCTTTTGGACTCCGTTGTCTTGGGTCCTTTATTCTCCAACCAACTGGTAATTGTCCGCTGTTTACAAACTGAAAAACCACAGTTCACTGTCATTACATGAAACATGATAAAACTGCAACATCACTGCATATGAAAAAGGTAACTTGTAAAGGGTGAAGATAAAAACACCTCCAATTAAGCCCTCATTAGCATCTCTACTACAGGGAGCATCCAGACACTAGCAGTATTAAAATTACATGTGATGCAATACTTAATTTGCATCAGTCAGCAGTTGTAGGTTTTGTAATAATCTTTATAAATTCCAGTCATGTTGTATGGTGGGATTTGTTTCATCCAACCTTTTTTCTAAATATAGTTAAAAGGTTAAAAATATACAGTGAATGTGTAGAATTAAAAAAAAAAAAACAAAAACAAAGGAACCTGAACTTTCTAGCTCTCATCATTACCTTTAATCACCACCACAGTGAGCCCCAAAAACTTCTGCTGAATTTTGGAATGAATAGGCAACGTGACATAACTTAAAATCAAAAAAGACCAAACAACAAGGCATCTTTGAGGACCCATCCAAGAACTTTATTTGTACGTAGCATACTGTGAAACACAAGGCTCAGTATAAGCATAGCACACACTAGAAGTGACAAGCACTCAGAAAAGGACTTTTTCTTTTCTCCTCCATCCATTAACAATTTGAAAAGCTTTTCAATGCTTACTCCCCTAAACAGCAACAAAATGAAGGACACGGTTTTTTCAGATTTACTACCAACAATACAGTTCCAGCCTTATCTGTGTGTCGTTGCAGCTCAGACAAGCTTGCAATAGCACAACAACATGTGAACTAATTATGCAGAGACTTGGGAGGGGGGAATAGAGAGAAAAAATTCAAAGCAATTCTTTAAAAGCTGGAAAACATTCTTTATCAGTATAAGGGGTTTTGTTGTTTTTATTTAAAGATACTCTGCAAATTTGGCAACTAGCTTAAATTCCCTTTCTTTCCACTTGCCAAGAGAAAGCATCTACCTGCCAATGCTGGCTGTGCAAGGTGTTTGCTCACTGCTTTCAGCTGGGTAAGGAACAGCTGCAGTACCTTACTGTAACAATAGTTTTGCAGAGCTTCAAAACCAGTAAATCAGATCTGGCTCCTCTGACTCTGAATGAATATGGGAAGTCACAGCAGCGTTCTGCAAATGGAGGTTGTGTAATTTGTAACAAAGACAGCTTAGGCCACAGGTAACTTAAGAGACATTGTTTCATAAACGCTTTCCCTAGCACTCAAGGCCTTGAACACCTTTATACAGCTGCTAATCAAATACCCTCATCAGAGGATATCAGAATTTTTAGAATAAGAAGTAATCTCCAGAAAATACTAAAATAATTTTCAGTTAGTCTGTGATGGCACAAACAACAGTGCAAAACTGCCACCATGTGACTGGGTTACCAGGGAGCAATGCCGAGCTGGATGTAGCACAAGGACCCCTGTGCCATCATCAGCCATTCAGCATTTCAAAAAACATTCCGCTTCACCCCACTCAGACAAAAATAACAGACTGACAGATTTTATGAATTAAAATATTTTTCTTTCCAAAGATTCACTAAATTTAAATCTAGTAGTCATTCTGATTAGCAAATTTCACCTTCTTACATTTGAAGTGTTAATCCAAATTGCCTACAGGTAAGCAACCAGAAAAAAAAAGCCAAACACAAAAACCTGAAGAGGCATGTTAAAACATGAGACAAATAAACCCCTTCAAAGGCATCTGACTACCTCTTGAGTCTTCCTTGTGCTGAGGAAGAAATACTTATTCATTAGCAAAATAAACAAAAACGATGGCAACAGCACCAGAACAGAACAAAATGGCTTTAGTTTGAACTTCAACATCTGAGCAGCCATGTAAGCCCTCCAACCAACATAACATACATCACTTCCATACTTCCAGCACAGCTTTTTGCTATAGATAAGGTGGTGAAAACAAGAGGCACACAAAGACAACACATGCTTATTCTCAGCGCAAACAACAGAACAAGACTTTGCTGTCATTTTTCTTTCAAATGGCATCTTTATTTCTACTCAAAATTCCCCAAACCATTCCCATAAAACAAACTACCCCCTACAATCTACCTTTGAGGAAAACACCTTAATTTTCATTTACTCTGTAGGAGTGTACACCTCTAACTCCAAACTATCATCTACTCAAAGTTGCCTCTTAGTTAAGGGTTAGTGAGGTTTAACTCATCAGCTGCAGATAACAGCACATCTGTTTGAGGTCTTTTTCCCCTTCCATGCATTCCTTTCTATTCCTGAAAGAGGTGCATTAAAATTTAATTTTGACAGCGTTAGCTCCAAACAGAAAACAAGACTAAGGAAGCCACGCGGGAACTTCATCTACCCAGCTTTGTTAGGCGGCAGGACGAGCAGCCACCCCACCCCACCCCACAGGGCCAGCAGCGCTCCAGGCTGGCAGCCACGTGCTTATGTGAGCTCCTGTCATTACTCTTGGCTCTCTCAGTGTGACAGCCCGGCACAACCCCCGCTGAAAGCCCTTTTTCCCGCAGCAAGTATTCGTCCCCTCTCTAGCAGAACACGCTACCTTTGGCGGCTCACACCCTTCTGCAATTATTCGCACTGTTAGTGGAAACTTGCAAGGAATCAGGCACAAAACCTGTATAAAGATCCTGCGTCCAAAGCCGTCTCCAAGAAGAAGCGGCGCGCACTGACCACACCACCGGGCTGGGATCCGGGGGGCACGCTGGCACTGGGAAGCGAAGTTAGAGACGATTCCAGCCCGAAGAGGAAGGGCAGCTCCGGGGAGGCTCCGTGCACAGGCACATGCGGCCCCCGCCGGCAGCAGCACGGGAGAGATGCCCTGAGCGGCAGCGAGGGGCACGGGCGCTCGGCAGAGCCCCGGCCCGCTCGCCTCCTCCTCCCGCCCAGCCCCAGGCGCGACCGCGGGCGGGCCAGGCTGTGGGGGCGCCGAGCAGCGCTCCCGGCTCGGGCCCGTTCAGCTGCCCAGGCTCTGCAGGCAGCGCCGGCCCGTCCCCGCACCCCGACAGCGAACAGGCGGCCGAAGGAGGCGAGGGCGGCACGGAGG
>VZTG01000482.1:2194875-2305343 GCA_013397845.1 Melanocharis versteri
GATCCCGGCCCCCGGCCCTTCCCGGGGGTGGGGGCGGAGGGGCCAGGCCTCGGCGGGGGCCGCGTGTCGCGACGGGCGCTGGTCCCAGGGACATCGTGTTCACCTCACCCCAGCGACTCCCATTCCGCTTCCCGGAAAGGGGGAGTTGCCGGCCGGTGCCGCCTTTTAAGGAATTGGGCAACTTCAGGGCAGAATTTTCTCTGCTGCCACGCACGAGATCTGCCCCTTTTTGCCTTACAGGATGTGAATTGTTGCTACGCATGTTGGTGTTAAAGTGTTCTTTATTTTTTCCTTTCAGTAACTGGGATGAGCCCTTTGTCACCGTATTTAAACTTGGACCCCAAGTATCTAGTACAGGTGAGAAGATGTCTTGTTTTTATTGTGTTGAGCTCGATTTCAGTGCTTGCATGACCATACGTGAACACCTCAAACCTCCTGCATTTCTGGGCAGTGTGTACTGAAGTCTTGAACTGATGAACAGTGGAAAGAAAAAAAATTTTCAGTATTGTTCCTAATAAATCTTGCAGTACTGTGACATCTAGAAGAAAATGACCAGTGATGATACAGAGGATAGGTAGAGTTGCTGTGTCAATACAAGCTTGCTGCTTTTGGAAAGAGATCTCCCTCCCTGCCTTGAGGCAGACAGCCCAACACCCCCTCACACAAGTTCTGGCGCTGCTCACACCTCCACTGAGCCCCTTCAATCGGTAAGAGCAGCCAGAATCTCCCCCCTCTTTTCATGGATGAGCTTGATAAGTTTACTGAGGTGGTCAGCCAAGCCCTAGACCTGATAGCAGGCTTTGCCATCACAGCAGCAGCAAATTTCACACCATTCTCCTTATGTCGTTACCCAGCTGAAGGGAGACCATCATGAAGTAAAACTTTCCATTTTAGTCTATGGAATAATGTAGCTGTCACACTTGCACATCTTAACGTTGGTTAATATAAAATGAGGGCATCATAAGGTAAAAGAAGTATTTGAAATCAAGTGATGTTTTCCTTTTTCGTAAGTATTAACTGTAGCTGAAAACGTTTAACTTAATCCAATTAGGAATCATAGCAGTGGTTTTACTTAGTTAATATTTTTCTACATTTATGGCTCGCATTATCTGGGGACATGAGATTTTGTAGACTTGGCACTTGAGGTGAACAGTTGCGTAGTATGTGCTAACCTCTGTGCCTTGTTTCATGGTACACTGGGTCACTGTTTCTTTTGTAGCTGAAGTTCTGCCTGCAGTTCTGGGGCCTAGAAGCTGTTGTAGTCCAGATTACAATGTAACATTCCCACAAGGATAGAAAACAGCGGCTGTGCCTCTGGTGGAAGTGGGTTCACTGCTGTGGCTGCTGTTGTCGAGTGGTCAGAAAGAAGCTGAGATTATTTAGACTTTTTCCAAAAAGGCTCTCTAAAGTTGTCTTGTTTAGTTAGTACAGTTTGTCTGAGAACATGTTGGTGTTAAAAGCGGTATAGAACTAAGTGTGTGTATACTGAGGGGTTTTTGAAACAAAAGAGAAGTTTGCTTTAAATGAAAAGCTGTTGGTATTAGTGTCATGATACAGTTCTAAAAATACCTATTGATGTGACACTGGAGGCTGCAGTGTGTTGTAACACTTCGGTGCCCTTCATGTTTAGCACAAGTGTGTTGAAGTAATAGCAAAGTGCATTGAAATAAAGGGAATTCCGTTTAAGTGTTAGAATTACATTTTTTAACTGAACAAGTTGTCCATACAAGCTGTGAGGTCCCCTTCCTTAGAGAAGCACAAGGCCTGGGAATGGCTCTGAGTGCCCAGCACTAGCAGACCCTTCTTTTAACAGCGGGACTTGCACTGAAGTCTCCACGCGTTCCTAGGATTCTAAATATTGAAGGAAAAAAACATAGCTAATATTTTGGAATACAGTAACTTAAATTATTAGCCTTTAAATTTGAGGGTTCTGTGAAGGTGCACGTGGAGAGGTGAGTGTCTCCTGGTGTTTGAAGACCATGTGTTTGCTTTCAGAATGCAGCAGGACATTCTTGCTGTTGATAATCTTACATTTTGGTTCTAGTTTTCCTGTGATAACAAATGGTACAGTGGTAGTCATTACTTCAAACCCCACTTTTTTGGTTGGTCCGTGAATGCAGGCACGGAACAAGGTGTTTTCTGCAACGCTGTGTTGCCTGCAGCAGGTAACACGTGTTATGAATTAGCATGTCAGCTTTTGGCAGAAGCCTAGAGGATGGGCTTTTGAGTTTGTCTTTAGAAACTTAGGTGTTACATAGACAAGGATTGCTTCATCTTGACTGTTGGGACAGTAGTGGAAACTGTTAGAAACTGCCAACTAGTGTAAACTCTGAATTTCTCCAACTGGCTAGTTACAAGGAAGATAGAAACCATGTTATAGGTTCATTTCATTGATAACAGTATTCACAATTTTAGAAGCTATTTTTTCTGTATTGCCATTCACATTTAGTGTCAAATGTGGGCCAGTAAAACCCCTTAGAATGCATTTCCCTGAGCCTGCAGCTGTTGGAGTTGTGTATCAGTTAAGCAGGGGTGGATAGTACTGTGACTGGAAAATACAGAAGCTTGAAAGGGATCTGCTGCTTTAGCACCTTATCAACAACAGGCATCTTCAGTGTCTCCTACTGAAGAAGTGCCTTGGCACACCTTATCTCTACACATATGCCACTTTCTCTAGCTCATTAGACCACTGAATTACAAGAACACAAGCCTGTCCCTGTGGGGGAAAGATGGACAAGTGAAAAATTGACCAACCTCTCTATTTATGTCTGATCATCACTAGTTTTGAGTGCATTCTTTGCGTTTTTCGCATCCTCAAAATAGGTCACTTATTTCAGTGCAAGGAAGTACCTCTTTTCGTATAAAAGTGGTTTTTACTTAGTATCAGAGTAGTGGAAAACCTTAATTAATGCATTATTGTGTCAGACTAGGTTGCTCAGTGAGGAAACAGTGCTGTGTAATCAGACAACAGGAATGTTTTTGGAAGGCGTGTATTGCCTGCTGCAAGATGTAATAATTAAGCAAACAGTCATTAAAAACAGAAAACAACCAACAACCCATACAGTATGAATTCCTTGGCTGACTGGTGTAATTTATAAAAAGTTAGGACAGCTAGGGAAAAACAAAAAGGCACTCAGTCAATTAATCTTTTTACAGTCCTTTTTCATGCTTAATAAAATATATACATAGTATATTCCATCTCTGTGCTACTGTAGGCAAGAATTTTCCAGAAATCCTCAGCCATCTTTAGTTTATTGCATGGACTAAAGAAAAAAATTAGTATGGCCTACACTTTGAACTAGACTTGGAAAATACAAAAGCATTTGTTTTTGTTTTCCCCCAGGATACAGATGAGTTTATCTTGCCTACAGGAGCCAACAAAACTCGAGGCAGATTTGAGCTGGCCTTTTTTACCATTGGAGGATGTTGTATGACAGGTAGGTGGTTGTGGTTTTCACTTTTCCCAGCTGTGCAGGTAACACCTATGCACTGCAGTGATTGATGAGATTGTAAATGTCTTGTTCTGCAAGATGTTGTCTGTTCTAGTCTTAGGTAAAGAGAAATTTGACTTTAGTCTATACACTGAATTCTATTCTTGGTATTTGCTTCTAGTATTGTTCGGGGATTTTTTGTTCTTTTTCTTCTTAAAAAGTAATAACTGATATTGTTCCTACTAGGGGCAGCATTTGGTGCACTGAATGGTTTGAGACTTGGTTTGAAGGAGACACAGAACATGGCCTGGTCAAAACCTAGAAATGTACAGTAAGTGTTCCAGCTAAAAAAAAATTTACTTCTTAGTGACAGAGTTGTTTCTTCCAGCTTATACAAGGGTAGATCTGAATATACTGTAAAAATAAATGTTTTGGTTTTTTTTTTTCTTTACTGGGGACAAATGGGAGTCAGTATTTGTCTTCATCGAGTTATTACATGTTTTTAGGTATAATGATGTTCAGTTCAATCTTTTTGCTTTTCATTTAGTCACAATTGGTGTGTCCTCTGACTTAACTTAAATATTTGAGAAATAATTATTACTTTGATGCTTACTAAAAATCTACTTCAAAGTCAAAGCAGTGTTTTTATATGTTGGAATATTCCCAGAAGCAGCAGTGTTTGCTTTGAGCTATTTTTCACTGTAATTCAGCTGAGCACGAGGCTCCCTTCTTTCCCAAGCTTTTCACAGCCAGGAAAAGATTCAAATGCAGAAGCTGGGCCTGCCTGGATTTGCATTAGGGATGACATTGGTGCGTGCTGCTGAGCAGGCATTGCATGGGGGGAGCTGTTCTGGATCATGGCATCCGTGAGCACCCATGACATTGCCGTGTTTTCACCTTACCTGATTGTTTGAAAGAATGCAGCAAAGACAAGAACATCTGTTTCAACAGCGTGCCTCTTCTTAAAGTAATGGTAGCTCAAACGTAGCTATAGGAAAACCTAAGTACAAGAGCCATAGGAAACCTGAGGAACAGAATAACTGGAGGAGAACAATTTTCACTCCCAGAATACTTTGGAACAAGGGAATTTTAGAAGAGGAATTTAGTATTTCCTGGTACAGTTTATATTGGCTCTGCTCCTTTTTAAATTGTTTCTATATTCATCCCCTTCCTTATCAAAATATTCACCACTATAATTATGACTCTTTCATAATGTTCTAGATGAACGGAATTGTATTTTACGTGTTTGGAATGAGCTGAGTTGGACAAAACCATGATGTTAAGCACAGACTTAGGCAGGTCAAGCCCAGGAGGTGGCAGTCAGTGCACACACTGCTCTTACCCTGGCTCTGCAAGGCAAAGGTCTGCTGAAGGTCATCACCTTCCAGCAGGGAATGAAGTTCTGGTTTTCCCTCATCAGGTGCAGAGAACAGACCTGCTTAGCTAGATTTCCTCTAAATTTATCCTTTATGTACACAGATTTCTTAATGAATTTTAATTTTGCTGTTATTCATTTGTCACAGTATGCCATGGTTATTAAAATTACTAATTTTCTTATCAATTCAGAATGAATATAAAGTTAAAAGGTGGGGGTTGTAATTAGGGAGAGGTTATCAATACCCTAGCCTCTTAGTTGGGTTTTTTTTCTCCTGTTTCAAGATGAGGTTTTCCGTTATTGTTTAGTTAATTGCCTAACCGTATTCAGTAATGACCTGTGTCCTAATGAAAATTATAAAATAAGGAAAAATGGTAGAAAATTAAATCAGAAGGAACATAAAGCAATGAAACTGTCAGGCATTAAATGCTGAACTAAGTTCCAGTGGTAGTCAGCTGTCCAGAGCAATACTATGCCTGTGATAGTGTTACACTGCTGGGAGATAAAGATCAGTCGTTTCTTCTGGCTGCTGTTGTCACCGTTCTGGAGACAGCTGGTGCCAGCAAGAAGTGGCATTGTGCTTCCCTGAGAGCGCACTGAAGGTTCTCCTTTCCTCTTTGGTGCTAGTCTGGAAGCCTACACACAGACACCTGGCCTTTTGCTGCATGCTGGGTGGGCAGAGAGGATTGCAAGGGGCTGCCTCTTTCCTTCCTGGCTTGCTGCAGTCCAGACCTGTTTTATTACCCACACCATTTGCTCAGGCATGCCCACACTCCCTGACACATGGTGCTTGTAGAGGAGCACTGAAGCTTTCTTGGGAACCTTTTACCCAGCCAAGTCTGCATAGGTGTATCAGTCATTCCAGGAGCAGTGTGTAGTCACCACATAAAGGACAACTTGGATTAGAAAGTCACTTGAAGGGAAGAGATTTGAGTCTTGGTGAGGGTCAAGTTTGCCTTGAAAAGAAAGATTTTCTAATGACTTGACAGGACCGCGTATTTCCTTTCAAGAGCTTTTAGTTCATCATTGCAGTTTTATTAACCACATATATAGTGTAAACACACAAGCCCTGCTGTCATAAACACTGTCTTGATGTAAATACAGAGTGCTAAAGGTTTTCATACCTTCTTAACTCCTTTTTAGAATTCTAAATATGGTGACAAGGCAAGGAGCGTTATGGGCTAACACTCTGGGATCACTGGGTAAGTAAAGTCGTTCCTTCATAGGGAAAGCAATTTAAAGATGTAATTGTTGGGAAAGTGTATTCGTGTATTATCTGGATAAGATTATTCTCTAAATTTTCATCATTAAATCCATCAGGAAAAAATGCAGGTTTTTTCTTTGGGGCACGAGGGCATTTCAATAGACATGAAAAAGGAAATTAAAGGCTAAAATAGGATTGCAACATAAGAAGCCAAAAGCCTTTAATTAAAACCCAAATTTTTTACCATACTATAAAAAAACTCTAGCTATATCAGAAATAACTAGAAATTACACATAATGTTTACTTGTTAATAAATTCCAGTTAAATTACAGCAAAAATATAATTGAATATTTCTGAAATAACTTTAATAACCTACATTGAGACTCTGTGGTCACATGATCAGCTGCCTGATGTTTGTTGCCTGTTAAAGAGTCAACAAAATGTTCATGTGAAGAAGAAATGTGATATTCACACAAAGATTTATCCTTTAAATGATGGTACATTAGCTAGAAAAATCACAAATGATACCAGTGACTCTAAACCTAAATGTTGCTTATAACTAATGTGGGTTAGAAAAAAAGAGAAAAGAAAATGATCAATAGCCTGATGTATGAGAAAGAAGCTTCTGTGAACTGAGGTTTGGGTGGGGAGGGGGCTGTGAAATAAAATCACATCAGTTGCCTCAGGGAAACAAGATTATTTCATAGAAGTCAGTGAAATAACTAATGCCTTAGAGATTTGAAATTTTTTGACCTCCCCCCAGTCTTCCACAGTCTTAAAAAATGAAAACTGACGCAGTTACTTTGAGAGGAGAAATCCAAAATTGATGAAATTATTTTGAAGAAAGATAATGATGGAACTCGTTGTCCTACAGAGTTGTAATAGAAGTTAGCAATATTTAAATCAGAGACTACATCACATTATAACCCAATCTACATCTGTTTGAATTTTGAGAAATGCATCAAAGCATAGGCTAAGTTGCATTTATGACATTTTATTTCCTTCTTACTTCTGAAGAGCAGATTAGCTGCCATTTAGTTTAGGCATTAGCTTTTGAGGCACAGTATAGAGGGCACGGTTAGGATTCTGAGCTACAGCAGAAAGGCACTTCTTCCATAAGAAATGCATGTTGCCTACTGAGTTTTACTGGGCCATTTTTGTTTGGATTTTTTTTCTTTTTTTTTGTTCCAAGTCTAACAAAAACGTCTGAGAACTGAGATGCAGGCACACTGCAGTTCAAGGTTTCAGTTTAAGTGACACATTAACAGGTTTTTTCAGCTGTGTTTGAAGAAAGATTACTCAAGAAAATGTTTGTGCATTCCAGTAACAAATTGTTATTTTTCTTACAAAATATGGCCTCCGAAATCACAGAGTTAAGCAGAACTTTATATTTGGGGTTCTGGTAGAGCTCTATCTTGTCCTAGCTACCAGAGAAATTCCTTTCAAGGAGCTGAATTATTTTTGCATCTTACTTCACTTGTACAGCCTTTCTGTACCTCAGAGATTCTTTTTGTCACTACTGACAATTTTTGTCATTCTGTTCCTGAACAGAGGTAACAGCTGTGTTGAACTGTTTTTAAAAATTGTGTTGAATTCAGCTTTTCCTTCCCTCATTGTTAATCTGCTTGCTGCTAAGACAAGCTAAAATACCTTTGCCTGTGCTGAATGGAGAATGATGCTGCTGTTAATTCATTGACATTATTATGGTTGCTTATGAAGGATTTACTGCCTTTTAGCAGAAGGAAAGATTTCAGATTCTTGGAGGGTAAGGAAAGAATTAAATGGCATTGTCTTTATCACTTTAAAATAATGTCACACTCTGCTGTTGTTTGCCAGCATGAAATACAAGTATATTGTGAGGAGTGAGCATGGGGGGGGCTTTTCCCTTCAGTAAAATGCATAAATGATAAATCCATCCATACTAAAAAGTTCCATGCATTTCTCTTCCTAGTCCTTTCCAGGACAGTCCCTAAAGTTATCCCAAAGCAAAAGGCCCTCTGGGGATAAAGATTTCATGCACAAGCAGAGGTGGAACAGCTGTAAATGTCAAATCCCAAGCATTCTAATGGTCATTTTTAAAAGAAACATCACCCATTGTACTCCAGCTCTTGGTAGCATGATTTGAATGCTGTACTTAACTCACATTTCATCACTGTCGCACATGGACAGCAATTTTCTCTGCTACCTAGAAAGTGTTGGGTTTAGTTTCATGCCATCCACAGAAGACAGTATGAAACTGCCAGTACAAATTTAAACCCTGAATTTTTAAACAAATTCAAGCTAGCAAAATAGGCTTAAACTTCAGTCACTGCTTTATAGCACATATTGTCATGAAGAATGCTGCTTTATAACCAAATTATAGCTCATGAAGGAAGAAATAGCTATAAAGAAAGAGGTCTGGAAAAGAAACACCAAAGATGGGATTTTGCAGAGAATTCCCTTCAGATTCAAATTCCCTTCCCTTCAAAGCTTCAGAAGCGTAGTCTAAATAGCTACACCAAGTCTGGATTCTGAGCTTTGGGCCTCAGACCCTGGAAGGGGTTTTTTTAATCTTTTTTTTTTTTCTTTTCCCAGCTCTACTTTACAGTGCATTTGGAGTCATCATTGAAAAAACACGAGGTGCAGAAGATGACCTGAACACCATAGCTGCTGGAACTTTGACAGGAATGCTATACAAAAGCACTGGTAGAGTAGCAAAATATTTCTCCTTTTCCTTCTCTTGTGCTTATTCTAGTTATTAGGGTTCTCATTACTTTTACTAAATACTGTCCTGCTCTGAAAATTGACAGTGTAAAAATGGCTATTAGCTCAACGTCCCCTAACTACAATGTTTTTCACCCAGCTAAGGATAATTAAGGAAAACTTGCACTAAAAAAAAATCCAGCTGAATTAAATTTGATTCTTTGCAACTGCACAGGACTGACAATAACCATGAGAGCCAAATTACGACTGTTACACATATACACTGAAGAAACACTCCTGTGTTTCCTCAGATATGTGGTGAGGTTGTATAAAATACATACCCACCTCATTCCTAGCCATATTTTCAGTAATAGCAGGTATAAAACTAATTGTTTCTCAAGTCCATGAGTGGTTGCAGGCAAATGGGACCTACCTTCCAAAGTGAATGGGGACAAGGGAGGAATACACAGAGCACAGAGCTTGGCTGCATGAAGATGAAACACTACGAGTGATTCATGTGACAGTAATTCACGTGATAGTGGTACCTGGAGCTGCAAAAACCCTACACACAGAGAAATTGATGTATTTATGAAATTATTACTTAGGTGTTCATGAAACTGTTGTCTTGTGGTAGGACTCTAGTCTTTGCATAGTGGTCAAAACCAACAAACAAGGTTATTTGAGAACAGCATGGATATAAGGTGAGTTTGCTGATGCAAACTGAGTTGTTTGCAGGAGAGAGGGTCTGAGCAAAATGTCTGTCAACACATGTTCCAAGCTTAACAATTTGAGGTATGATCTTTTTTAGAGGATTGCTGGGTGCCACAGATTGACATTACCACATGGAAAAAAGTCTGATATTTGAAGTAACTCAGTAAATGTTTGGCTGCATGACTCACCTGCATTTTATGGAGGGGATAATGCAAGAATTAACCTATGTACTTTTGCATCTCTAACTCAGCCTCAGTGTCTTAACAGTCTTCCTGAAGGGCTGCTTTATATATGGGGCAAAACAGTTTGAGTAACTCTGTTTTCCTGGTGGCTTAGACTACCTGAAGCCAAAAATAATTGGCTTGAGCAGCCTTCATAAATATGAGGCTCTTAACTTTACAAGAGCACATAGCTCTCCTGTAATCCATTACTTCTTGGGATTTCACGAGCGACACGACAGATTACCAAGAGGAGCTGGAAAGAGTAGCATATAGAAGCCTAGTATTTTCTGTAGGAGTTTATTAATAAGAACTGTCATCTTATACTCCAGCAGAAGCATTCCCTTTACCTTTCAGAAGTATAGAGCTGGCATTATGCGTAATCTTTTTTTAGCACAGTGCAGCCATGGATAACTACTCCAGTCACATGCACAGTCATCTGACACTACTAAGGTTTTTTTTACCGGAGCACAGTGGGACATTTGTTTTGTAACACAAGATCTACAGAGCTAATGGCAGCCCTGACAGAGGCAAATGAAGTCAGTAAATCTCTATTCATTGCAGTATTGTATTTCAAGTGTGTGCTGTGCATATGAACCATAGTGCAGAGAAACTGCTGCCTCTCCTGTCACCTTATGCCAGAACACCCTTTCTTATTCTGTATGGTAAAACTTCTAAGTTCTAGCTTTACACTGCATCATTTATATATTTACCTTAAAACCTTGAATATTTAAACTGTGCAGAATATCAGCAGACATCTGACACATCAGGACTGTAGTAATTACCTGTGCTCCATGGAATGCCATGTTATATTGGCATCAAGAAAAGGAAAAATTTAAAAGCTGTCAAGGACATTTAGTAATAAATCTCCATATTTTAGTGTCAGCTGGAAGCTCACAGAAACATGCCTTTGCAAAGGCTGTTCTGCAGTCCACAAGGGGTGGGTAGAGTTGCAGGCAGTGCTGTTCAAACACTTCCATCATTCCTGCTTTGTAAAGAGATCAGGAACATACTTAAGAAGAAACAGGATAATGTATGGCAGGTCTTTTATTATGACTTCATACTTAACCCCAGCACTGATGGAAGAATCACATCAGAAGCCCTGCTGCACTGAAAAACACTCCTGTGTACACTGCAAAGCCTAGGCTGTATTTCTGAAACCAGTGATTAAGCATTTGATGAGTGGACAGGAAAAAAAAAATAGTGGGAAGACTTTGTGAAGGCTGAGATTCATTGCCCCAAACTGGTCCCAGTTTTCACAATTTGTCCTTGTAGAAGTGTTAATCATTACCAAAATGGCAGCAAACAGAACATGCACGGTTCTAAAGCTGTTGATTGTGAGCAGTTTTGGTTAGGTTAACACACACCTATTGAGTGGGAGTGGAGAACTGATGTGAGGAGTTTTGAAACATCTATTGCTTGATTCATCTGACCGGAGTGATCTCCAGCTTTCACATTTATTTCAATTTAAATTTAATGCTGCAATTACTGACTAGATTTCAGCCCAAATGCAGCAATAAGAGTACATATTAATTTGTTACACCAGTCTTACAACTTTATGGGAGCAATTTTTTGAGCTCACCACTTAACTTCCACCCAGAACATTCAGTTTGGGTAAGACAGAAGAAAACCCTTAGAGTTCCTCTGCTAGTGGCACATGCAATAGAAATGTTACAGCAACTCAGTCAATTCAATTTGAGTTTTGCTAAAAGGGGGTCTGATTTCCTAAGTCCACAAGGGTGGCTTTTCCATTTAATAAGATACTATTCTTTATTCAATTTTAAGCAAAGGCAGAAATTAATATCTGTTATGCCAGTTGTTTTTTTCTGATAAACGTTACAAAGTACAAGCACATCTTAAAACAAATGTTTAGCCTCCTTGCATGTGTTTTCAACCTCTTTTCTACACTGACCATCTTTATTTGTTTTTCTCATAATTGTATTAGTCATGAAAGTAACAAAACAACAAACAAAAATGATTGTCACTGTGCGCTATGTCACTGTTATTCTCTCCCACCATGAAAATGCTCATGGTTCCAGTTGTCACAAAGGTACAGCTGGCTGAGGCTCCTGCACTCCTCCTCAAGCATGTGGGATTGATCACGCAGGAAAAGATAGTGAGCTAGGTAGGACCTTGGCCTGACCTGGTGTGACAGCCATTAATTTCTCACTGGAATTCCTGACAGACTTCAGGAAGCAAAAAAGTTAACTAACCTTTACCTCTTGTCTGAGGGTTACACAGGTTGTAGATGTTATTTTTCTTGGATAATTTTTTTCCTCTCTTGAGGTTAGGGGTAACAGGAACAAAAGTAAACTGATTCTTTGGACAAACTTAAATTCCTTTGTTTACTTTTATGCAGTAGGAACCCGATCCTAGGTACAGCATCTCATGCCTCTGGAACAATAGATGTTCCATAATTTGGTGCAGAAAATGGTGTGTGTCTGAAAAGGAGGGAGTTGCATGCTAGCAATAGCTGAAGGTAGTAGTTCTCATTTTAAGACCTCAGAACAGAACCCTGGGAAGTCAATACATGATGAATTAGGAAGGGCTAAATGTTTTATTGCCAGCAGTAAAATCTGGCTGGAGCTAAAGATCAGTTTTGTGACATCCCGTGGGCAGTTCAGGGCAGTTGTGTTAGCTGACAACTTCTTGAGCTATAAAAAGCCTGTTCTCTGAGCCCAACTCATGTTTTTCTTTGGGCCAGACAGGGTTATAGTCTCTTTTTTCTTGGCTGGGGAGGGGGAAAGAAGAGCTTTTGGGAGTCTGCTGCAGGTACAGGCCTGGCATATCTTTTCTGGAGCATTTGGAGAAAAGTAAAGAACTTGCTTGTTGTCAGTGAAGTTGAGGGCTGTCAGGCATTTTGGAAATTAAGAATCCCTTTTAAAACCTCTTTTAACATAACAAGTTTACAGGATTGTCAAT
This sequence comes from Melanocharis versteri, assembly GCA_013397845.1. Classification (NCBI taxonomy): domain Eukaryota; kingdom Metazoa; phylum Chordata; class Aves; order Passeriformes; family Melanocharitidae; genus Melanocharis; species Melanocharis versteri. The sequence goes on from VZTG01000482.1 coordinate 2,207,419, forward strand.
CAAATGGTGTTTAGAGAAAGGATTTTGTTTCTGGTCTGAAACAAGGAAGAGATAAGGACAGCATACAGGCAGCACCACAGGTGACAGCTCGTTGAGGCTTTCTTAGTTTCCTGAGGCCTGATGTCTAAGAGTATGTGTGGTCACTGAGAGTAGTGCTGCCTTCAGTGCTGCCCAGCTCTGCTAGGCAGGAGCAGTGAACCCAGAGCTGCAGGGATTTGCAGGATTTGCAGGTGCCAGTTACAGCAGCTGAAGTAGCCTCCTGTCAGTCAGGTGCTGCTGCTTTCACTCAGTGAGAAGACAGCAAATTTTAATCATGTTTGCAAAATAATTTCAACAGCTTTAGTACTTCTAAACCAGTAAATTAATTTGTAGATTCCTACTGTTTTTTCTAATTTAGCCTTCATACCACAGTAATGACAGGAAATGCTCCCTCTTTTAGGCTTTGTTGTTTCTGTATTCTAAGCACAATACTGCCTTAGCTGCAGCAATATGAAAATGGAACATGCTTTTCTGGAATATATCTTGCTACCAGATAGAAGTTTATCTGTTTCCTCAGTAACTTCTGTATCTACAGACTTTGCCCACTACTTACAAGATTTCATAAAATGAATCCCATGAAGCAGAAGGAGACTCTTGATATTTTCTAATGACATCAGGCCACCCACAGATGTCTAAACAAATGACTGCTTGATAGTTCAGATGGTCTGGTTACTGAGCTTGAATTTGGAGCAAAACTGAAATTGCCTTGTACATTTGAGTTGAGCCCTTTAAACCATTGAAAAATATTTTTGTTTCTGAAAGCCCAGAAGGAAGAGAAATTGTTTTCCTTCAGAGTATTCAAGAGAGATTGGAAGACAGAAAACTAATCACAATTTAAAGATTATTCTTCTTTTGTTTGGCATAAGTATGTGGGTCTGAGGTTTTGGTTAAGGTGCTTGTAATGTTTGCTATTGGATGGTTCTTGCTTCAAACATCCCAGGAACTATCCCAGGTCATTGGAGTAACATTCTGAAAACAGGGACAGTAAGGTTCTAAATGGAAGGTTTTGCCCTCATGGTTTTACGTACTGGACAAGTGCATCTCAGTGTTCAGAGAGGCTCCTGCCATGCTGAAATGCAGAGCTGTGCTGTTGGAATGCTGTGTGCCATGGCACAGTGTGAGCTGGAACCTATTGAAGTGCATAGAGGAGGGACAATGGTGGTGAAAGGGTGCAGCAGCTAAGGCTAGAGAACTAATTTCCCATTTAGAGAGCATCAGATCTATCTTTGGAAACCCACAGCAGTTCTCAACTCTTGTGCAAGGTGCCTGATCTCAAAATACCTGCTTCCAGAAGTGTCTGTCAGCTGGAACCTTTATCTTACTGGGACATGCAAGATTAGGGGCTCATGGCCATATTTCAGCAGGGTTTGTCAGGGCAAACTTGGTATCAAAGGGTTGCAGAGGAGGGGTGGGAACATGTTCTATCATGCAAACACAGCTGGGATGGGAGTGGAGAATCTATTTTTTATTTTTGTTAACAAGTTAATTTTCTCAGGGGCCCTAACATTTTCTGCCCAGCAATGGGGCAGCATTCTAAAGTGCATTACTGTTTGAAGTCTGCCACAGACCTGGACATATTTACTCAAATGTAAATCTGATCAGTTAGGGAAAGTTTCCTTTCCCTTTTTTGTGTAATTACTGTGAGTAGTTCAGAAACTAGGAGCAACTGCTACAAAAAAAGTAAAAACAAAAACAAAGACAACATTTTGTAGCAGAAGCATAGTATAGAAACACTGGTAAAGAAACACATCTTGCATGTTTTCTTGTGTATTTTCTCTCTCAGTCCTGCACCTATACCAACTGCACAAGTTTAGTCCCTGTTCATGAAACATCTCCAGCAGTGTCCCTAAGTTGTCTGCAGGCCTACAGATGGCTGTAGGCCCTGTGGTTGACCCTTTGTCAGTAGGTTCAGAGCTGCCATCCTTACCTGGCTGGCTCAGCCCATGAGAACACCAATATTTGTTGTGGTAGGAGCAGCACATCATAAGTCCATATACATGGATGCTAGAAAGCAGCTCAGCCATCCGAATTAAAGATGACACCTTTCTTGTACAACCCTGACTTCAGAGAATCTGGAGCCAGGCTTGATCAGCCTTCAACTACCTGTTCTTGCATAGGAAGAACAGAATTTTAAGGAGAAAGGAGAGGAATTGAACCTGGGGGCTGAGGGAAGAGCCTACAGGAAGTCATAACTCTGTAGTGCATCGCATTCTGTGGGGATGTTCCATATTCCTTTGTACAGCTGATGTCATGAGCCCCCTTTGGGGGTTTCTGCTGTGATCTCTTGAATCCTGATATGAACAGCAGAAAATTGGGCTCTAATGTTGTATTCATTTACCCCAGCAGGAATAAGGAGTCAGTATTTTTACAGATTATCTCAAATACTTGTTTTGCACAAAGTGTCCTTTAAATTTCACCTGTGGCTTTTTGCCAGACACTGCTTGCACATGGTTAGTTTTGTGTACCCAGCTGCAAGCTCTTCATATGAAAAGCTTTTTGTGCAACAAATTCAGGATCAATTAGCAAACACAGAAGCCTGCATTTGCTTTCCTAAATGCTGATTTATGCACATAGAGCATATTCAGTAGGACTTTCCATACAGCTGTTGAATTCTCAACAGTTACAGCAGTGAACTCAGGTAGCCTTATACCCTAAAAGACTCTGAAATTGTCACAGTTGGTCTGGCAATGAAATATCTAGAAACTATGGCTAGACATGTCTTCTAGTACCAAGTCCCACTTCTGCAGTTCCTTGGTTTCCTCACACGCCTGGGCAGTATGGGGAGGTTTAACAACTCCTGTAAAACCCATTTCACCTTACAGCACAGGTCACACAGTCTCAGTCTAGCTGATGCCAACAGCTTCTTGCCTCACTAAAAGCAATTCTGTGAGACAACTTCATGACCCATAATGGAAAAAATAAAAAAAAAAACCACAATCTCTCTGATTACTGAGATACATTCATTTTCAAGTTTGAGGAACCTGAACTGCACTGGCAGTTTCTCCAATAAAGTAGGCAGGGTTTTTTATCTTGCTGTCAGCAGAAACTGGCCTTGTTCTATACAGTGTACACATTATCTAGCTTGGTTCAGCTGCAATGATAAACATTGCAGAATCAAACTCATTGAAGTTTTCCTAGCATTGAGGGTCATACTCCCAGGTGTTCTGTGCATTTATAGTGCATTCTGGGAGCTCTGCTGAGGCACAGAAGTGTTTTGCTGTTTAGTAAAAGCAACAGAAGCCTCTGCTTGTGCCCCTGTACACCCCGGTCCTCACGTGGATGGAGTGGAGGCAGGATGCCACCTGACTCCCAGCTCCAGCCAGGTGCACTGACTGCAGGCAGTAGCCAAACTTGCCCTGTATTTCTGCCTTACGCACCTTAAACCTTTTATCACCTGGGTGACTCAATTTTTACCATTGCAAGGTGATAAATTTGGAGTATTAATGAAAGTAAGAATAAAGAAATCTGTTCAATGTACACCCTAGTAAATTCTTGCCAGTTAATCCCTTTCATCTGCTTCCTAATTTTTATCAAAAGGTTTTAAGATTCCAAAGACACAAAAGTAGTGATAGGTTCTGCATGAACTAATGAATCTCTGGAGCCCAATGTCAGTTCCATATCAGCTGCTGTTTTGTTCACTTACTTCCCTCCTGCCCTTTCTCCTTCTGCCCAGAGCTAATTATCATAATTGAAAACCTAATGGAAATTTTGTAACAGGAGGAGAGCCTATCTAACTGTAAAAACAATTGTATTAAGGACAGATGGAATAGAGTAAGTAGGACTTCAGAAAAGCCATCTTGCTTCCAGTGCTCCATAGTGGTTCCCTGAGGCAGTAGTGCTAACACAGTTTGAGAGGAAGTCATCCCAGCAGAATTAGTGTCAGGATCAGGAGTGACTGACCATGAGCCTGGCAGCAGGTTTGAGAGGAAGGTGGAAGAAGCACAGGGACTCTTTCTGGAGAGTTACTCAAGAAAGTACTGTTCATTAAGATGCCCCTGGATTTAAGCAGCTTCTTGTAAGTTGCTGTTCACTGACTATTTGCTCCAAAGTAACACTAACGAGCTGCCATGTGTTTTGTTTTCTCCAGGTGGAGTGCGCGGGATAGCACGAGGTGGGATCGCGGGTCTGACGCTGACTGGCCTCTACGCCCTATACAACAACTGGGAGCACATGAAGGGCTCCCTAGCCCGGCAGTCCCTGTGAGCAGGGCAGAGGACACGCTTGCTTAGTCACCAATCAAATCAGTTGTGAGATCTCTCTGGTGCCCCTTGCTATTTTATTTACAATTAGTGTGAAACTGATGGAAGCTGTGCTGGTAGGAACCTCTTGACACCGCATGGCTGGACTGGCCCTTCCCGCCGGCCAGCTGCTGGAGAGGCAACGCTATTTGTTGGACCTGCGAGTGAACAGAGTGGCCACTGAGCCAGAGTCTCCCTGCCATGCTCCCCAAGCAGCCCTGGCCAGAGCAGCCAGCCATGCTGGGCCCCCATAGCTGCTCCTGCTCGCTGCCAGGTTCCTTGGGTGCCTGTGAGGTCTGTGTCCATAGAGCATTCCCTGCAGTCCCAGCGCCTCACCGGGCAGCACAGCCCCAGTAGCCGTGGCACAGGGCAGGGCTTGCACTCTAACAGCACAAGGCAAGCTATCAAAAGGGACATCATCAGAATAAAAAGGGTGGTACTTACTCAATCCCATTTCTATCCTTTGCTCTTCCTGCTGCTCATAAGACAAAAGTGTGCTGCATACAGTGACCTATTTATGGATTCGTTTTAAAGGACCAGTGTGATGAAATCCTGGGGGAGTTGGTGGGTGAGGGGAAGTGGACAAGCAGGCTGATCATCTCCTGGTGGGTGGTTATGGTGAGGCATACCAGGGCTTGACTTCACTCCTTTATTTGCTCTAATAAATAAGGACCTGGTTGTTAATAGACGAAATACAGGAGCTGTTGCAGAACATCTACCAGTGGATTATCAAAACATTTGGTGCTCCAGTATCTCAGAACTCATTTAGCCAACAGTTAGAAACCAAACAGTAAAAAGACTGCACTCATTACCTATTACAGGACTTATAATTAGCAAGAAACTTTTTGTCTGAAGTACCATTCATAGGTTATTGGCAAAATGAAGACTGTAATGAACCTACACGTTCTCCAGGGTTAAAATTAAACTACCTACCAAGCATCATATGCAGATAAATTAAACAGTAAGTTGGGAATTAGTTCAGAAATTAGAGTTACTGTATAACAACTCATTCATTCCACATTTAAATAATTAAACAGGTAAAATTATTAAAGAGATCTGAAGACAGGGATGGCAGAGCAAGGAAAAACCAGGAAACTTACTGCTCAGCAGACATCTTAATGCAAACCAAGCTTACTTTCTTGAGTTTTCACTACTGAAACAGCTCTTGATAATTACATTGCACCCAACAAAATAGAAAATACAAAAAACAGTAAAGGGAAGGTGGTAGCTCTTACCTTCCCCCGAAAAGAAATGCCACTTTGCTAAGAAGCCTCCTTAACAGCAAATAACCACCAAGACCAGCTTTTTATGGAGCTAACAGCTGTTTTATGGAGCTCCAGCTAACGAGCCCTCACAGGTGAACTCAATTAGCTTTGCTTGGCTACCAGGTCAAATTAGATGCTTTATGCCAGCACTTAGAGTAGCATAAAGAAAACAAGCCTTTTCTCACCCCCTTTGTCAATGCTGGTTTTTGTCAATCCTTATGTTCCACAATTCCAGTGCTCTGCATGTTAATGTTGTGGTGTGAGAGCTGGACTTCCTTCCTAGCATGCATTCTTTGAGGGCTGTACCACCAAAGAAACTGTCCCCCACTTGCAGGCTGCAGAGGGGGGATGTGGGCTCCATCTGCACAGTGCTGACATCAGGAAAACACGTGCACTTTCTTCTGAGCTTTTTCTCTCCCCACTGGCATCAGCGAGTTCCTCCCCTGCATGTTTCTTGGTCACCTTTGGTTGGACTTGCGTTCCTGCACTCTTGACCACGCTGGATTAAGGATTGAGAACTGCTTTGGGGATTGATGGTGGGCAAGGGTGGCTTTTTAAGTGTCAGGAACTCTGCAATGTATTTTAGGTTTTCTAAAGACTTTTTCAGGACTAAAATGTGACCCAGGAACTGTCTGCCCTAATTGGAGTAGGAAAACTGTGAAGCTTAACAAATATATTTCCCTCTTCAGGGGCACTGGAGATAATATAGAAACAAGCCTTTTCAAGTTCATAGTTAGCACAGCCTTAAGGCTAGGCTGACTCTTGAACAACTCAGCATGTTACCTGGTATGCAGTGCCCTCATTTCCTGGAGCTGCTTGCTTCAAGGGCAGAGCTGAGAGCATTTTTCTGAAATAGCTGTGTTACAGCTGTTAAAAGTTTTGGTTCATAATATGTTTGTATATGGAGTAATCTGTAGCTTCGGCTATGAAACACAACCAGCAGAGAGGCAGCAGTGAGAGAGGTGAATTGTATAATACAGAGAACGTGTTTACAATATTCTGTGTCGTGACAGACTGTGTTCACAGTTAACTGCCAATCTGTATAAAGTTGCTACTTTAAATTGTGACCAAAAGTATATCCCAAGTTCGGTAGGAATAAAAGGATGTAAAATCAAGTTGAAAACAGGATTTGGCTCAAGTTAGAGGCCTCCCATGCAGTGTTACATAAATGTGAGCATGGGAGACCTTGACTGTCTTGGAAGAGCAGGGTTTTGGTACCAGGCGTGGTATCTTTGCTGACAGATCCAAGGCAGCTTTCCATGCTGTGGCACCAAGTGAGGGAGCTGAGACAGCAGGTATAATGGAAGGGGCTTGAGTCTTGTGAAGCTGGTTTTGCTTAGTCTTTGGAACAGAAAGGCAAATCCACTTGCACCAATCCCTGTCAGCAGGTGACTTCTCCTACAGTTGGAGGAATTTGTTGAAAAATCACTACTTAGGGTGGAAATCTCTGGGCACCCTGAAGCAGAAGCAGCTTCTGAAAACAGGAGGCAAATGTATGGTAGGGCAGAAAAATGACCCAGTGTTCATAGTCTGTTTCCTGTGATCTAATCTGGGACTTCAAAAGGAGGGGGGGAATCCTTTTGTATGCTTTAACAGAGGGTTACCCCTGTGCTTAATAAATTCTAGATAGGAAACTGGTATGTTTGAAGTGGAGCTTTGTGTACTCTGTGGGTATTGGTCTGTGCTGTTCAATGCCAGCGAGTACAGGGACACCAGAGCGTACCCCAACCCTTTTTGGTGCTTTCCCAGCATGATTAACACCTGCTGTGTGTTCCTCACGAGTATTTACCCCTCTGTCAGCCCCCCTGTGGGAACAGCTGCCCTACTCACTCCACAGCTCATCTGAGGACAAGGAGTTGAGGGGGCTGGTGCCCCAGGAGCCTGTAGCCACCCTGCTCCAGGGAGGTGTGGGAGGGAAGGAAGCATTCCTCAGTACACGGCATCAATCTCATATCTCAGCTTGTGAAAGAAAGTTCTCCAGCCATTTGAGAACCCACAAATAGCATTCTCTGTTCCTGCTACTCTGTCCTCCTTATCTTGGGATAATTTTAAAGTATTTTTTCCATCTTTGAAAGCTAAACATTCAGGACACACATTCAGGAGTTCTGCATGTGACTGCTTCTAACAAAGAACTTCCAGTCCACTTAAAAAAAAATGTGTGTGTGTGCACACCCCCACATGAAGTTTAAGGTATCATGGTTGAAAGGCTGCCAGGCCCAGCTGTAAATGTTCTCTTATGAACAATGCAGGCTGCAGTTTAAATACTGGAAAATCCTCAGTGGAGGAACCAGTCGTGCAGGGAGGCTGATGCTCAAACACCAGGGAGAGAGAGAGGAACTCAATTGCACTTGCACAGCCAGACCACAGCTGTTCTTCAGCCATGGGAGAAGAGGACCACATGCTACTAAAATCCATGAATCCTCACTAAGTATTCCAGAGTGGTAAGAAGCAAATGGGTCATTTTGTCCAAGTCTATTTCTTCCAACAGCTGAGCAAAGCCCAGGTGACTGAGACACACCAGCTGCGTGTGCAGGGGGTCACACGGCGAGGCAGTGCCTGGCAGGAGTTTCCCACTAAGTGTGTAGGGGGTGCCTGCACTGAGTTTCCCTGCTTTGGAGCTCCGTGCAGCTCCAGGCAGTGGTGAAATGAACTAAAGCACGTGAATCCCATCGGGATGGAAACACGACTGCAGCAGCTTCCAGACAGGCAAACTGGATACATGCCACAGCAGTTTTTGTTAACCACCTTGCAAATGAGACATAACGCACACTTTGGTTACAATTATTTTTTAATGGAAAAGACTAATCAATGTTTTACATAAATATCAATTAGTGACAACAAGTCAGTTGAGAAAAGGAATACATACCCCCAAGTTTTAAAGGCTCATAATGAACTGACAAAGTAGCACACAATGACAACTACACGGAATTAATTGGAAGAGGTGGGCTGCACGTCAATCACCTTCATTAAGTTCAACTGCTAATCACATCAGGCTGTTACTGGAGTTAGTCACAGTGCAGTCTTCCCATGCAGCAACAAGGACACATGTGAAGGGGAAAGTGAACTCCTGAAACACCTCTCTGCCTCCAGCAGAAAGCCCTGGCTATGAAAGTACAAAAGCCTCAAGTGTTTTGCTGATGTTAAGCCCTTTCAGGGTCTGGTTTCAGATGTGCAGTCTCCCCTTCTCAAACTAAAAACTTACTTTTAAACGAATGCACAGGATCAATCAGACAGGAATGTGTTCACACTGCAAAGTCATACCGAGATCAGATCTTAATGATAATTTCTTTTCTACAGGGTTGTGAAGAACTCAAATCACTTCTATTCCCAGGCAGGCTGCAGGGATGGGGAGAAGGTGGGCCTATTTTCATAGTCATTAAGAGCAATTTGTTAAGTGAGTGGAAGCTGCACCAGAAGCTATGGAACTTCACAGTTTTTCCATGGAGCCTGACAGGCATGATCCACGTTTCCATATAATGTCTTTGCGCTCGTTCCTACAGGCTCAAAAGGCTAAATATCTGAAGAGGTATTGCTCATATTATGGCCACAGCTTCAGGGAGATCCGAGTTACTGGACCCCACTTTCACATACATAATCACATGGAAACCACAGATTAAATACCTTTAAACTGCATCAGTGGGAGCCACAGTTTGCCAAGTTAGTGCTTCCCAATTAAATAGCATGACATCAATCTGCTTAAGGCATCTAATTCCCCAAATATTACCTTTAAATATTATGTGGCTAAGATGCCTGCTTTCCAGTGGTTTAGTCAATAAAAATTCATTATGAATTCTCTAGAAGTAACAAACACATTTCATTTTACAGCTTTTTCAGTGACATTCAAATAGTGTATAAATGCTGGGGAGGCAGTAGGGTCTGATCTACTGCTGCGTGAACACCCTACCCTGTTCTCTGAAAGGCTCAAAAATTCACAAGAAGAGTTTTGATTTAAAAGTTACCAATTCTCCTGTCACGTGTTAGGTCCCATAAATCCATGTATTTTTCAAAGTCTGGACTTCACATATTTAGCTGGGAAATGCACCAACACAAGATGCAAATGAAACCTCCAAAGTGAGCAACTGCTCCGTAAAACAAATTGCTTTCAAGTACAGCCTAAGTAAGCTGGAACCCAACGCATGACAAAATTGTAGCAGCTGAAAGGAACAGCAGCACTTCTGAAGTCACTGTCGAAGGTGGACGTTCCACAGCACCAAGAAGATTCTCCTTTATACCTGCACTGGCTTCAACATATTTCAAGTGACAACCCATTAAAGATCCTTGTATTCCCGTAACAGATACAAATTTGCTCAGATACAAATTTGCTAACACCTCTACAGCATCAGATTTCTTACGGTCAGTGGGTTTACATTTCAGAATTAATGACAACGAAAAGGGATCTTCTGCACCATAACTCTGTTAGATAAGGAATCTTTCTTTTTGTTATAATTTTAGAAGAGAAAGCAGACGGCCAAACACAAAACACAAGCACTCAGCTGGCTGCAGTCACTCAGCATGATGTGCGACTGATCGCAGGAAGGGGATGATTTCAACACTTCCAGTTCTTCACATCTAAACAAATTTAAAATAGGGTTATTCTCTTCGATAAACAGAAAACAACAGTTTGGAAAAAAAAAAACTATAAGATACCCTGGGAAAAAAGTGATACTAACATTCTTCCTAGAACTGAGTATCCTGCCTTTTAGGGTTTGAAGTACTCCTGCTAAGGACCATTTTCATTAACATCAAAATCAAGGACAAAGAGTTATCATCAGAAAGGAAAAACGTGGTGTCAGCTGTAAATGCATTACTGAGGTAAGAAAGAAGCTGCCTGGAGATTTACACATTAACTCCACATCTTAGTTACAATCGAAGTTACAAGTGCCAATCAGCTGAGAGATTTACACAAGAACAGAAGTAATTCCCTGCCTGGCCTGTGATCAAAAGAGGAGGAATAATAACTAAGGAGAATGGTCCAAGCTGTTAAAAAGGTCTGTGGGGAGGAAATTACTACACTGTTAAACGTCACATTTAAAGAACTGAAAATGACCATTAGCTGCCAGTGTCTGTTCTGTACCCCCAAGTTCCGTTTAGGCTCAGCTGTTCTAATACATTCTGTATCCTACCTGTAAAGGAGACCGATACAGCCATTTTTCGTTATCTCCACTGAGTTTCATACAGGCAAAAAGGTCGCAAACTGTAGGAAGGCCAAAGTCCTGAAAGAGAAGTCACCTTAATTACCAACCCCAAGCATAAATACATTCTGATGTATCTTCAAATCCTGTAAAGTGCTCAAAAACAAAACTGATTTTTGAGTCTTTGAGATTAATGCTTTCTTCATTTAGTATAACATATTAACTTGTTAAGTGCTAAGTAACTAATAATTGTGAAAATGCTAAAAGAGCCAAGAAACCTAAAAACCTTCAGTCAGTATTATCCAGAAGAGCTATGACTTTGGAAGAGAAGGAAGTCATTAAATTCAGTAAAGCAATAAACCTGGCACGTAAGACACAAAAGTATGAAAAACTTATGCTCACTTGTGCTTTCTTACGCAGAAGCCATTTATCTTCCGCTGGAGGCGGGTTTGCATTTTCTAGGTCATTTGAAGTCAACACCCAACTGTTTACATTTAAGGGGAGGTGGAATGGAGCCAAGAGGTCTAGGAAAGGACTCTTGAAACTCTTGTCTGCTTTTTCTCGACTCTCCTTTTCTTCTGTGCTTTCTGCTTTGTGCTCAGCCTTGGCCAGCCAGCTCGTCAGAGGCCTCTCAAGCAATGCTTTCCAGGGTTCTGCGATCTCTGCTGAATAATCTGCTTTCTCTGCACTCGCGGGTTCCCCTGGGAGCTGCTGAGCAGGGCTAAGCCAGGAACTGGCAGCAAACTTGCTCTTCTCATGCTCAGGGTCCTGTACATCTTTCTGGCTGACTGGAACCCCATTTTTGTCCTTCCCATCTTTCTTCAGAAGCCATTTGCAAAGAGCCTCTTTTCCACAGTTTTCATCACACACACATTCTGAAAAGCTAGCACACAGATCATTAGCTTTGCACACATCTTCCACTTTAAAGGGTGCCTGGGGATACTGAAGAAGCCAAGCATTTACAGCAGATGCAGTGGGTGATTTCTTTCCATCAAGATGCTCGTTCAGGCACTTCAGATTTCCCAGGTTCTCAATTTCCACACTTTTGCTCTGGCTGCCACGACAACTGGTACACGTTTCAGCTTTGAGGAGCCAATCATTCAAATTGCATTCCTCCCTAAAAGGTTTAAATTCATTCTTCCATTTCTCATCTGAAGCAATACTTCCATTTTCTGTGGCAGGAGTAAGCAGCCAGTCAGAAAGGTCCATCTCTTCTTGTTCAAGGGATTCTAATTCCTCCACCTTTTCAACAGTGGAAAAGGATGAGTTGAGAGTAGAGGTGGAGTCCTTGCGACCAGGGGACTCTGTCTTCCCAGCAACATCACGCTGCTGATTGTGCAGGAGCCAGTTCTCCAAATCCTTCAGATTTCCCCAGGCTTGCTCAAAATAACAGACTTTGGAAGAATTCAAATCCTAGCAAAGACACATTGAAATACATCTATTAAAACTAAAAGACAATGTTCAGTAACTGTTTGCATAGCTAGAGCTCGGAGCATTCAGCTAGTAAGTGCCAAAGCATCAGCTGGACATGAGGCAGGATGAAGAGTACTACAGAAGGTTTCATTCCCACCATATTCTGCCTGCAATCAGATGCTGTGTTTTCCCCTCTGTAAAAACTAGGTTAGTGCACAAAAGGTTTACCTGGCTGGGCTCTGACACACACTTTTGGGTAACCCATTCCTCAAGATTGGTGCTGGGAACGTAGGGAGCCTGGCGCACACCCACAGGCCTGCTTCCGAGTAACCAGTCAGCCAGCGAGGCACTCACTGTCCCACACAGCGGCAGCTGCTGAGAGAGAATGTCCTTGGTTAGGAGAAAGACTGACTGCTGAGCCCATCTACGCTGAACATCAACACAGGCATTCAGCATGCATCAGTATTTCTGCAGCAAAAGGAAAATCAGTCCCTTGTAATTACAAAAAAACCCAAAGGAACTGGATAGTTCCAACATCAAGGAACATTCAATTTAAAAATTCTGTCAGTCACACTCCATATACACTTTCATACTATGTTCTTGCCTGTCTGTTCCTGGAGCAGCTGGAATATCAGATCACTCTGCTCACTATAGCCACTGTTACTGGCTACTCAAGCATCTTAACAAACAAAGACAAGCCATACTCAGGCTCACATAACGTTCTTGATTCTCCTCTTCCCTCTAATGCAATTGAACACTCACAGGCACAGGTCAATCTTACCTGCTCACAATTCATTAGGGCACAGTTCCGCCCTGGGAACCAGGGAGAAGCATTCTCTCTCTCTGAGGTTTGCTGAAAGAAAAATAAAAATTAATTTAAATCTCCGTTTTGTCCAGTATCTAGGACGAATTCTACAATAAAGCAGAAGTAAAGCACAGTTACAACTGCTCAGTGCTTTGTGGCTAACAATATTCTCAACATTTACAAACAGAATGGAGAAAGATTGACTATAAAAATACTACCTCAAGTCTGCTTCCTTTAACAGAATTGTCTCCAATAGTACAGGAAATACGCCACTTATGTAAGAATCCCAAAATTCTTTTATCACAGAAAGCATCTACAATGTTTTAACTATTGCTAGCTAAAGAAAACAGTAATGAATTTTCATCTGCTGGAATAGAGTAAGAATGCAGTAGTCATTCCCTCAGCCTCTGCCAAAATACATTAAAATAACATGTACATAACTAAACTCAGTGAAAGTGAGAACTACATGCAATAATTAATGAGCCACTGTGTATTTATTATACAGCTAAAATTATATGACTCATGCACAGGATCCATTCAAGCTGTGACTAAAAGCAAAAATATCACTTGGAATATATTGCACTACTGAAAAAAAATCTTTGAAGCAAATATTCCAACCCAGGGAAGTCCTGGTGCTTACCATTGTTTTAATGGAACCAAATGAGGTAATAGCTTGGCGAAGGTAAGATGTGTCAGCCTCAAAATTCAGGATGGAAGACTCTTCAGGTTTAAGTGTAAGACTTCCCAGCCTGAAAGAGTAAGGTGATAGTTACAGAAAGGAAAAAAAATTACAATCTTCTTCATCTGTCCTGTTTTGGAAGTCAGTCCATTATTTCATAAAAAGGCTTTCAAGCTACTTAGCAGTAATTAGGTAACAAAGAAGACTTCTGATATGGCATACAAGAAAGAAATGGTTATCTACAAACCAAGAACAGAATGAATTGCCAGCAAAACACAAGTATCACCTTCTCACTTCAACTGCCATCAACAACTAATGTTTGATACAATTTGCATAAATGAGTACCACTCCTGCTCATATAGTCTGAGGTTTATCACCTCAGACTGCTTTAAAGTTCTCATTTCTAGAAACTACTAAGAATGTAGGAACAACGAGATCTATTATTAGTTCTATTAGAAGAAAAAAATCAGATTAAATTCATAAGTTAAAATAAACCCAACTGTGTTAACTTGCACCAAAAATACATTTACCTCTCCAGGCAAACTGAAATCTGGTTTGCCAGTTCGTTACTGTAGGAGCGTTCCAGCTGATGAATAAGGCAATTGAACTGTCCCAAGTACTGCATGGAAGACAAAACACACATTATTGTTTCAGCTTCCAGGATTAAAATTGAGACAAGGACAAAGTTTGCTTGAAAATGCCAGTGCAGCAACTGAGAACCAAGCCTTACCCAGTAGAGCTGCTGTGCCTGCTGCTGCAAGGCCTCCTCTTTGAGCTGCTGGATGAGATCCACCTGCTCGAAGAGCCACACCTCACGGCTGCGCAGGCATTCCAGCTGCCGGCTGATGTGGCTGTGGATCTTGGCCTTGACCTGTCAGGGAACACGCGCCATTTCTACATCTGCCAAGCAGAGTGAACAAACGTGTGCTGCACTGATTACAAACTACTGTTTGTCAGTGGCAAGTGGTATTTCTGGAGCAATTTATTTCTCAAAAATTAATCACAGTCACACACAGCACCACATGACTCAGGTCAGTAACAGTTCCAAGGCTACCTTTAAAGAGGTATCAAAGAATAACGTTATTTGTAATCTCTCTCTATTCTGATGCTTCAACCAACAGCTTTTGGAAATTCTGCATGCCTAAGCTAGTAATACAGGAACACCTTTATCAAGAGCATGGCCAAATGACACAGCAATGCGTTTGCAAATTGCTAGGAAAATTTCAGACCACCATGATAATAGTAAGTATTCTGGAATAATAGAAACTTTCATTGAAGTCATGTTAGTTATTAAAACATCTTTAAGAAGTAATTTAAAATTACCTCCCGCCAGTTTTCTTTAATCTGCTGTTCAGCTTTGACAATTCCAGATACAGCTGTTTCCAAGTCCTTCTTTGCTTGAAGGCACTTTGCCAGAGTCTCACTGCTGCAGGAATTTCTATTTCTGTCTTGTGGTGGACTCATTCTTGAAGTGTTCCTAAAACACAATGGAAAAAACGATTTCTTAATAGTTTCTATTCCTCTTTAACAGAAGAGGAAGGGCATCATATGAAGAACCATCTGCTCTACTTCACTATAAAGGTGAACAAAAAAACCCTAAGACCCTACACAGATGCATGTTTTCTAAACATAAAGCTCTCCTCCAGGAGCAACAACGGTCTCTCAAACACCTCGGAACTTGCACAACCACAGGAAAACCAGCAGATATTTGACAACAGCTTCAGCCACAGGAGTTTAGGCAATCCTCCCCTGCCAGTCACCTTCCTCTAGCTTTTATGCCTAGCCAGCAAACTCCAGAGCTGAGGGGCTGATTCAGGGAATGTTCAGCAGCAATGCTGGAGCTGGGGGAGAATGGCCTGGCCAGGGGTAGGAAATATTTCAGTCACTCTTTTTTCATCTACAGGCAAATGAACTGGCTCCCATAAATGAGAAAATTCCAATACAGTTTCATCAACTGAAAACCCACATGTTGCTACAAAGATCACTCTTTACTAAGCTGCAAAGGCCAGAACTTTTAACAGCTACCCATTATTTTGCCCTGGTCACAGCTGTGGTAACTTAGTCAGCTTCAGCATGGTCTCAAGCAGAAGGGGCTCTAATACAAAATTTCTACAGAAGTTATACTGGTAAGGATTCTGCAAGTAAGGGGAAAAGGATAGTATGGATTTTTAGTAAAAATGGGCAGGATTAATGTAAGCACTTTTCCTAAACAGTGGGTTATTTTGTTACTGAAGAGTATGAATTCTCCCATCAGTTTCACGGGATTCCTGAAGCACTAAACATTCATAGTATTTGTTCTATTTAAAACAAGTTCTCAGCAATGACAGCTATGGAAATTCCCAGCAGATTTAAAGCGTACACATGTGCCAATTTAAAATGTCACAGACGTTACCACTGCTCTGGAGGGAACTGAAAGTAGTTTTGAATACAACAAGAGGACCATGAGCTTGTGCTACTGAGCATCTATTTACTCTGCAATTTCCAAGCCCCATGATCCTATAAACTGCAACCCAAAAATCCTTCTACAGCCAAGATCCACCAGACAGATATAAAAGTGTGTGTTTCAGACAGGAGAGGGCTAGGAGTGGCTTGGAAGTGGAAGGTGACAGAAAAAGCAATGTTCACTGTGGGGCAGGAGCAGAGGCTGCACCTCCCTTAGTTCCCTCAACACCATGGGCTTCCTGTCTCTCCAGCGCCTCTGGGCACAAGATATGGACTAGGCACAGAAGCCACCCCAAGACACTGCACACCATTCAATCCCATCCTCACCATAACACCTCATCTTCCAGGAACTGCAGAGCACAAATACGAGAGAAGAGAACCCAAATGTAATTTTTAAGCTTATGTTACTTTGCACCAAATCAGACAGGGTGCAGAAGTCTAAAATACATCATTCTCCATGCTGCGCTATGAATGCCAGTTTTGTCCCGGTATTTGCACACCCCAACTCGTTCACAGATTCACTTCTGCAAGGTTTCATGATCTTCACCATGCTAGCCATGTTCAATAAAAGGTACACTAAGCTTTCTCCTCACAACATTGCTTAGACTTTATCTTGCTTTTCAACTCTCACGTACAACCTACAGGAAGTAAGAGCCAACAGTGTAAGTGGGAGCCCTAGTCCTCAGATGTACTCCAATATGTAGATTACAGCAATACACCCAGCCAAGAAAACAAGGATATTAGATACCTTAAAAACTATCATACACTCAAAAGTAAATTTAAAAAATCATATTGGTTATTATTTCATTTATTATATTCTTACATAAGAACAAGTCAAAGTCTGAAAGACTAAATATAACTACCATATTTACTCACTCAATAGATAATGTACTTACAACTCGTGACGATTATGTTAACCTCCTTTATCACACTCTGCATTAGCAACTTTGTAATGGCACAATCAAATTTAAGAAGCTTACACATGCTTCTCTAATGATCTCTGAAACTACTGTTTGTTGCTTTTCCTGTTTTTCGATGATTGCAAAAGACTCTCTCCAGAATGTATAGAGAGAATGAATGCTGCCTTCCTCCAACCAGCCAGCTCCTGTTAAAATGGCTGTTCTTAGGCTTTGTCAAAAATTAGCCAGTAAAACTCACACGTTGACCATGAGAGCCAATCCACCCTTCTTTACAATTTCCACGAGTCTCTAACAAAACTAAGTGGGGGCAAGCACCTATTTCCTTGCCTCCCAGTTACCCCCAAACAGCACTGAGAATTTAAGGTTTTCAGGTCACATGCTCTGAAACAACCGTGATCACACACTTCGGCTCAACAGTAACAAAACACAATTACTTCTGCAAGAAGACACACGGCTGCAAAGCACAGTGACCTGTTCTGGCCATTTCCGTGCCATCAAACTGTTTCCGAGCGCACGGGGGTCCCCCCCAGTCCCCGCTACGTGCGTCACGGGATGCGCACCCCCCACCAGATGAGCTCGCACTTACTTTCCGCGCTCAGGAAGCAACCCCACAACGTCCTGTTTATAACGCGGCTTCCATTCCCAGGCACGGCCTCCGGAATGCCTTCCGGAATGCTCCCCGACCCTGCAAATTCCGCTCCAAGCCCTGGCTCGCTGGAGCGGCCCCGCGCCTTATCGGGGCGGCCCAGCCCGCGCCCCGCCCCGGCCCGGCCACCGCGCCGGGCCGAGCCGCATCCGCTCCGCCCCGGCGCTGCTCCGCTCAGCCAAAACGCCAAGTGCCTCCGAACACCCAACCGGCAGTTCGAACCGCGAAACCTCAACGTTTTGCAACAAAACCGCTATTTCTTGCAACTCCAGAAGTGTGGCAATGTGCCTTCTTCATGCAACAACAAAGGAGACCCCAGCGCTGAGGCATCCAGCGCGAATGCAGCAGCAAGAGCGAAAGAGCTGCGAGCCGACCCAGCTGCCGAGCTCATCCTTCCGTCCCTGGCCGTGCACAGCCCGGCAGTGAGGCTCCCCATCCAGCACTGAGCCTGCGATGTGCCAGAAATCCCGACACCGAGCCGCTCGGACACAAGCTAGCTCCTGGAAGGACCAAAATGACACGCACACGTACACAATTCTAGTCACATCTACTCTTGCTCCCACAATTTCACACACACAGCTGAGGAAAGCACACAGAATGGCCTCGGTTGGAAAGGACCCTGAAGACCATCTCGTTACAACCCCTCTGCCGTAGGCAGGGACACCTCTCACTAAACCAGGTTGCTCAGCCTGGCCTTGAACACTCCCAGGGATGGGTCACGCACGTGTCCTCGCCTGCACGTAATCAGTAAAAAAGTTATAGCCATGAAACCAAAATAACTGCCTGAATGATGCAGGAAGATGGTATTATTGTCCCTAATAGTAAAATAACTACCAGTTTTTAGAGAAAGACTTTTGGCTCGCTGGAAAGCTGTCACCACAAGACCCTGCAGCCACAACTCCTGGGCACAGTATTACTTCTGGTGCTCTGTGCAACCTCCTGGCTGCCTACACTCCACCCCCGAGGTGTTAGTTCCCATAGGTCAGAAACTGCCGGACAAAAATAATTTTTGGACATATCTGGTGGCTGGGGAGCAGAGGAGGAGGTGACAACCCTGCCTCTTCTGCACAGTCTGCAAACAGGCCGGCAGGAAACTGGTTTTACCAGCTTTTCACTCTCAGCACAACCATCTCCGTTGCCCTTGGGAAGAGCATTGTTTTCCATCTCAAATGGGTGTGGAAAAATCACCTCAAAAACATGGCTGTGCAGAGCCTTTGTTGGGGGAAAGCTGAAAGGAACGAAGCCTCCCATCGACAGCCTCCCATCGAACAGGCTCTATTTATAAATGTGGAATTTCTTCCATTTGGCAGGACAAGGCTGCTCCAAAGGCCTCTCTGACCTGTCTTTATGTGGCTTTAAACCAGCTGGTTTGTCTGAAGTGAAATCCGCACGGATTTCCATCTTACCCCACCAAAAAACAGTAGTTCCTCTTAAGCAGCTCTCCCAAATTAGGTATGTGGGATTTGTGGTCAGGGAGTGAAGTACTCAAAGTACACAGGCTGAATCTGGGAACTTCCCATTTACATCCAAGCATAACAAGCACTTTGTACAGTGCAGCATCAGCGTTATGTGCCAGTATCTGTATGGAGCTCCTGCTGGGGGGATTATTTTACTCCAAAACAAGTATATAACACCCTATTTTTTAAGTCACAAGCAGTGTGAAGGAAAAAAATAACCTTTAACAATTCCGAGTAAGAGAGAAAGTGAAATAAACACTTTAAGGAATAAAGTAACAAAAGTTTCAGGTATTACATTTTCTAAAATTCAGGTAGTTTGCACCTGTCTGCACAGTATATGGTCTGTGCCACAGACCTGAACCTTTTCTGCCTGTTTTAGCCCCTAAACAGCCAGGCCAGTGCACAAAGCACTTGTACTAAGATATTCTCACAAGAGCTGGGCTCTGAACAGTCACAAGTCACTCATGCAGCTGTGAAGAAGCCTGATCACCATTTCATTCCATCTATCATAAATATGTATTTTATGCACAACAGGCATATAAGTGAAATCACAAAGTATACGAATATAAAGGCTGAAATCTCTATGCTATAATTACTGACAATACCAAAGAAGATACCTCAGAGTGGGAAAGACACACTTATCTTAACACAGATTGCACATTACAACACAACTATCTTCCAGACTCTTGCACCTAAAAACCCTTTGGAAAACAAGTGACAAACCCCTGGCTCTGCCTGAAGCATATGGCCCCAAAGATAGCACTGCCATGCTCTCGGCACATCCATCCATCCAATGCTATGCACTTGCAGCGTGATGAACAGTGGTTTTTACATGGCTGCCAGCTTTTTTCCGCTCCCGTGACTGCATACCTTACAGAAGTCTCGGGGGAAGGCAACCTTGTTCCTCTGTCAGCTTTTCTCTTTAATCCCAGGCACAAACACCGAGTTTAAAGCTGTCGGAATGCTTAGCAAACCCCTGGAAGCTCTGGCTCACACCACTTAGCAGCATCGAACAACACAGGTCTGACAAACTTCCAACAAACACGATGCGGCACAACCCCGACCATTCCTAACCCAGACATTTACTGCTTATATAACCTCTGAGAAGCGCAGCTGCTAACAAAAGGCTTTGCCTTTGCAGCGAGAGACGTGGCTTTAGGAGCGCTCGCGGCACAACCTCTCCGGGACACGAACAGAGAGCGAGATCAGTACAAAACCCCGTGTCCGTGTGCCGTGTGAGCCCCGCGCCGCGGAGCGTCCATTTCCCGACCGACCTGCCCGACCCAGGCCGGGTGGCTGGGCACTTCCCGCTGCGCGGCACAGGGTGCTTTACGGGATTCCTCGCGGGATTCCTCGCGGGATTCCTCACGGGAATGCTCTCGGATCCCNACGGCCGGCCCCGCACGGCAGATCCTCGGAGCACAGAACGTGTATCATGGGGCAAGCCACCGGTTTGGGTCTTTTTTGTGTCCACCGGAAATTTCCCAGAGCGCGTGGCTCGGTTGGGCTTTTTACACAGTATAGTACGCTAGTGTGAAGCACGGCAGAACGCCTCCCAGTACTGCCATCCCGCTTTCCAGCTGGGAAAAGGGGCCGGTTACCGCTCCCTGCCCGCGCTCTTTAGCCGGCCAGGGGCGCGGAGATCCGCTCGGCTGGTCAGAGCGTGGTGCCCATAACGCCGAGTGTGCGGGTTCGATCCCCGTGGGCACCGCTCAGGGCTGGACTCGATGATCTGTGGGTCCTTTCCAGCACAGACTGTTCTGTGATTCTGTGATATTTCAGCCTCTCCGTGACCAGCCGGCCAGCACGTTTGTGAAGTGCTGCCTTTTGTAGGTCTGTGCGCTGCACTTAAAGCGTAACAGGTAACGTAGCGGGGGGGGCTTCAAGCAGAAAGGACTTCAAATGAAAATCTAGGTAGCTGAGTACATGTGGTAGCTGAGTCACAATTTCCTACACATTTCCTCCTCCGGGCACGGACCAAGGAGCCGTTCTTTTGAACAGGACCTTACTCGCGGTTACAAGTACAAATTATTCAGTGCTGACATAAGAGAAAGTAGAAGTCAGCCACCTAACCCCAGATGTGCTGTTACCCTAGGAACAAGCATTTCGGGTATTTGGCTTCCTTGTCTAAACACGTAGGAGATGCAGGGTGTGTTATATAATCCTCCTCTGTGTACTTGGATTCAAGAGGAAAAATAATACCAACCCTGCCTGACCTTGGAAAACCAGGAGTGCTCGCACACCTGCTGTGTCCCGCCATGCAGTTACCCAGCAGGAAAGAAAGCTGCCACTCCTGGGCAAGCAGGCACAGTGGACAATAGCAGGTTTCTGTCTTGTCTTCTGCGGGCTTGACCAAGGCAATATCCTGATCCAGATGGTCTGAGAGTTTTTTTGTTGTTAGAGTTGCTTCACACAATACACTTCCTGTGTGGATTCATTGTGGTTAAGGTCATGCCTTCCTAGGAGGATTTGCTCTTTGGATACATCTTCCATTTTACCCCTAAGGGAATATCAAGGGTAAGGAATCACATGCATATTTTAATGGTCTCTTTCATCCCACCCTTCAGGGCAGTACACACTGCTCCTCCCTCAGCCATACCCTTTACCACACCAGATGTGCCTTTCTACACAAGCCTACATAGCAGATCAGAGGGAGAAATTTAAAATTACATCGGCTTAAGCCAAAGGCAAATTGGTGGTCTACTAAAATAGAGGCAAAAGGTTGGGTAGAGATGTAGTTTTATGGGAAAATAAACAGGATAATCTGCTCGTGTTAAAACAGTAGCGAAGATGGAGACGTAGTGGGCAGGTCCTCAGCACTGGATAAAACTATGTATCAGTGTTCATAATAAGCCTCCA
This sequence comes from Melanocharis versteri, assembly GCA_013397845.1. Taxonomy (NCBI): domain Eukaryota; kingdom Metazoa; phylum Chordata; class Aves; order Passeriformes; family Melanocharitidae; genus Melanocharis; species Melanocharis versteri. The sequence continues at coordinate 2,229,314 of VZTG01000482.1, forward strand.
ACCAGAGTATGAAGAAAAGTATTCTGGATGCATAGAAGGGATCTACATACACATAAGAAATAGTTACTGAGGATAAAAGCCTGCAGCTTTTCCCTTCAGAAGTGTGTGACACCACGTAATGCATGCCTATACCCAAGGTTCAGCGCTATTTCTTGCTGAATGGGAATCCCACATACAGTTCTGCAGCATAAAGCCCATCCTTCCTTGATCTGGCAAAAGTGCATAATGACTCCCTTGTCACACTCAAAGACATTCCTCCTTGCTCATCTGCAGTGTGGGAATGAAGACCAGGGAGAGATTCATCCCTTCCCATCCCTGGAAACATGAGCTTTGATAGACAACTGGAAGCTTTTCCTGTGCTTCTTAGGTATGGGCCTGCAAAACTGTACTACTGTGCACCACTCAAACCACGAAGAACTTGAAGAATATTCTCTGGTGCAACGATTTTAGAGCAAATTTTATGGGGTTTAAAGAGTGTTTCTGTTTTCTGTTCAGACCGTTCCTCTTTCAACAACTGCAATAATGTAGTTGAAGAGCATCAGCTGAGTTAACTTCTCTGTTGAATGCCCCAGAATGTGATTTCCCTGTTCTGCAACGCTACCGCGCAGTTGAGCAGTCCATCCCTGCCTCGTGAAGCGGGGATGAGGAAGCGCAGCAAGCCCGGCACAGCTGCGGGTGCAGCGGGATGCCGAGCCGGACCAAGCTGCCGGCTGCTCCTGCCAGGAGCTCCAACAGTCCCAAGGAGCAGTAGGAAATTCTAGAAGAGTCGTCTTTGTAGGCGTCAGGGAACCTCACGCAGCTCCCGCGGGAATCGCCAGTTTCCTCAAGCTCTACCGCTGGAAAGGGACTGTTTTCCCTCCGTCCCTGCCAGCCCGGGTGCATGACCCTCCCTCGCACGTATCCTCTCTGACGTGTGTCCTTGGTCCCCTTCCAGGCAGGCCGTGACCTGGCACTCGGTCCCGCAGCTGTGCGCCAGATCCATCCCAGCCTTCCCGCAGGGCCCGTCCCGCCCGTGGCCCCGGGACGATCCCAGCCCCCAGCCCCCCGCCCGCCCAAGGAGCCGAGCGGAGCAGCCGCCGCTTGCGCTGGAGTCCAAAGGCTTCACTGCCCTGCGGGGCACTTTCAAAGCTCTCTGCACCGTGTTTACTCACCTTGAATCTTTGCTTTCTGTGCCGGGCTACCTCAGTGCCAGAGAGGAATGAAATGTTTTTGAACTCCCACACAAGCAGTTTCATATATAGACTGTAAACAGATGTTTTAATAGCCTTTTCCTGCACACCACACACAGCCTTTTTCCTTTCTCTAGTTTAGGGATTTCTCATTTCTGCAAACTTTTTAATTACTGTCTATTCTTCTGTCCCAATTCACATTGAACAAAAGTACAGACTACACCTAACTCCACACTCATCTTTCATTTAAAGAGGTTCTCAGGAAGGTCTTCTGTAGCTTCTCCAGGCAGCCTAACCAAAGGCAGAACTTCTGGAAGCAATGGGTTGCTTTTGTGAATTAGGGTCCCACCACAGACACGAACAAATCTCTCACTTGTTGTGGCCCAAACCTATCAATGCAAAATAACAGGCACAGCTCCAAAAAACTCACACTAGAGGGAGGGAGGCACGTAAACAGTGTACAAACAATTTTATCTAAACTAAAACTGTTTTTACAAACCTTCAACCTGCTTCAGAATACTTGTTCTATCACAAACATAGATTGAGCCTGCAGTAAAACAGCAGTGTGTTTTTGGTCACTAAACATTTTGCAGCTTCCCCCAGTATACACAGATATATTTATATATACACACACATTCCAGTCAAAATTGGAGCAGGAAAGGACTTGTAGTGCAGACTTGCAACACAAGGGCTGCATTACAGCTCTAGGGTTTGCTCTCATTTGAGTGGGGGAGTAGATTGTTGAACAACATGCATCACACAATCGAAACAGGTCTCTTCTGCTTTCTCAGAAATATTTGTCTCATCTTTTCCCAAGATCCTTTTTGAGAAAGCAGCTACAGCAGCACGACAGTAAATTAACCCCCCATTCTACTGTTAGAGTGAGGTTGATGTTGAAAAACGACATGAAATTTAGAAAACACAGATCACTATGTAAACAAGGAAGAAATTACAACATAACAAATTATAATCACACGCCATGAATTTAAATCAATGTAGAAGTTTTCTAAAATTGGATTCGCTGAGGCAATGGCATTTGTAGGATTTTCCAGACAATGTGAACACAAGACAGCATTCAAATAACTTGCACACGGGAATTTCTGCCCAGTCCCAATCTGGAGTGCATCATTTTGCACTACAACCAGCACCAGAGGTGGTGCAAGCAAATTACCTACAAGCCTGCAAAAAGCCATCAGAGGAGGGGAAAGGCCTGACTTTTTACGCATGTGTCATCACTGAGGGTGTTGTGTCTGTGTCAGGGGAAGGACCAGAAACTCCAGCTCCTGCCAGTACAGCACAGGCCAGGTGCTGGCACCCAAGCCTGGATAGTTCTGTGTGCTTCCTGCACCACAAAGAGCTGCCTGTCAGCAGGTGTGTGCTGGAAAGCACAAACAAAGCGGGCTTCGGGCAGGATTCACTGCAGCCCAAGCTGTGACGCCATCTCTGCTTTACAGAGAAAATTGTAGGAGGTGAGCAGGGACCAGAAGGTGCCGGAGAGGAAGAGCGGGTCTGTCCTGCGGGGCTGTGCGCCGGCGCTGAGCACCAGGTGGAGCTCGGAAATGCCATCCTGGCCAGCAGGAGTGCACCGGAGCGCCTGACTCACATGCCTTATGTCCCACTACCTCTAACACCTCCGGGGGCAAAATCTCCCCTTCATCACCCCTGTGACACCATCGTTACTGGAGCTGTCTTTCGTGCCTCTAGGCGAGCAGGAGGTGGCTGGAAGGGGATGGAAGCCTGCAGCATCCTTTTCTTGCCTGTGCCCTTCCCCTTTGTTTTCTAAGCTTCCTTCCCATGCCATCTGAGTGGCATAGCCTGTAGTATACTGAAAGCCTGATAATAAGACAGATGACATCTGTTTAGGTCACATATTAGAAAGGATTAGTGCTTCCAGAGACTTACAGGCTACAGCTTAGTACTCTGCTATCTGAACACATTGGCCCTGGTACAGGTGATGGCTGTCAGCTCAAGGCTCAGCACTTCTACAGCTCTAGAAAGATGGAAGCCGGACATCCAAGCAACCATGGCAAAGGATATGCACCATTCCCTTCACGGATGCAGTAAAAGCCACAAGCAACTGTGTGCCAAGTCTGGTGAAAGAGATTCAGGGGAAAGAAACAACTGCACAGCACTGGTTTTGCCTGTGGCAGGGTGCTGCCCCACAGAAAATGGACAGGCTTATTCCAGCTGACAGAGGTGAAAAGGGAGCACAACCATCTTTATACGGGGCAGAACTTCTGTCTGCAAGTTGCTTTCTGAGCAATAAAAGGAACAAAATTCTCACTAGTCCACATGTCACCCACAAAGCTTACCCATCTCTTTCCCTTTAAAACCACATGGCTCTGTAGAATTGCCCCTGTAGAGGGGCAGGGGAGCAGGATGACCCAGATTACAGCAGCAGAAAGCACCACAGCTCCCTTCCTCAGCAGGCATGAGGGGCTTGCAGGACACACAGCCCTTGGGGACAGGCAGTACTTGCAGACATGAGCAGCCCGGGGCTCTGCACATAGGCTCACAGGCATTAGATTCCCCTGTTTTGCCAAGGGTCAGCTGGATCTTGTGGCCTGTGTAAATAACAAGGCTTTGGAAGGAAGCTGAATAGGCACATGATATTCTTAATTTCAGATCCATAGTTCTGAATGGAGGGAAAAGAAATAAAATTTAGAAATCAATCCTAGACCCCTGAAGTCCCCTGAAGGGGAAAGACACAAGTCACTGACGTAGCAAGTTCCACTAAGTTATTTGACTGGTACTGGGAGAGTTGATTAGAATTATTTATTTCCAACACATAAACCCACATGCTGCCTCTTTCTCTCTTGCCAATTAACAGTATTACTTAGCACTAATAAACTGCTTTCATTTTCAAGGGGCTTAAGAAGACAAATTAATCACCTCAATATGTCTGAAAGGAACAGATGGCAACGAAGTATTAACATTGCAATTTCTCTGTTGGAAAAGCTCCTGAGAGAGGGGGCAGTAGCAGTGTCTGGAGGACACTTAGCCCTGTTCCCTCTGTGGAGCTGGGGTCTCTCCATCTCACCTCCACTCTGAGCTTCTGCTTTAACCCAACCTCACCACTCATTACTTTTCCTAGACTAAAGCTACACTGTTTTTCTTATTCAATCTTTAATAGTGAGTAACATCCTTCTAGAAGGCACATCTCCTACCTCAGCACATCTCCAGACAGGTCGTTGCTGCTTTGGATTTAAAAGACTAAATGTCTATCCAATAATGCAATTAGTCCAGCCTGTCATTATTCTTACTGGCTATAAGCAGAGAAGTGATCAGGAAGAAATACATTGCTCTGTCCGTACAGTGGAGATGCTCCTTTTCCCTGGAAGATCTTGGTTACATTTTGGTACAGAACAGCTGACTGCCTTTTCCTCTTCTCACTCACCCCTGTCTCAGAGGACTGTGCAAAAGTGTTGCTCTGTGGGGCCTTTTGGCTCAGCTGTACAACACAAACTTCCTTAAGCTACATCTGGAAGGAAGATAGGCTTTCTGTGGAGCAGGGGTTCCTAAAGCAAAACATATTCAGGTGAGGACCAAACAAATAAATACAACGATTTTAAAAGTAACTGATATGACAATGACTGAGCAACTGTTTAGTGTGTTGGTTTGGCTTTTTTTAAAGAACTGATTTAACTATGAAAGATTTTTATTTAAAGCATTGAGATAATACCCTCTATTTCAGTATTTAACCCCACAGTCAAAGATTATCTCAAATTGAAACTGCAATGATAATAGTCAGTGTCAAATGCCTGACAGGTTTTGGTCTGTCCTCTAGGAATGGTAACAGTAAATATTAATTCAGAATGAAATGAATTATTCTAACACCTTTTCAGAACTATTTCAGCAGCATACTGATATTAGTATCAATTCCCTTCAATCTGTGCTGAGCCACTGAGCTAAGCATCTCAGCCCATTATCAATCTCAGCCATCAAGTATCAATGTACAATGAAATCCTTCTAGAGACATGAGTTAGTGCCTAGGGACACCATAACATATCCAAAATACTGCATTAACTGGGGCTGTACCCATATGTTAAGGTAGAGAAGGCGCATTGAGGCAAAAGGGTTAAGCACCCAGTGTGCCAGTGAGGCACATCCCTCGCTGAGGATTCCTGGGAAAGGCAGCCCCACTCTGCTCAGCTGTAACTGGTACCAGGGCATTCAGGCTGGGGAGCAGAGGCAGCATGATGCAATGCAAACTGGTTTTTGGTGGGCTTGAGAAAATAATACACCCTGATTTCAACCTAGCTCGACAAGCATCTGTGTTCAGCATTGACCCACTCAGTTATAAATCTAGTGTGAGTTTTCCTGCTACTTTATTTATATTTAAAAGTAGAATGTAATGGATTTGGATTTCCCTAAGTTAGAAAACATTTAAAAACAGAGTTCTCACATTTACAAGAGTAACACTTCAACAGAGAATACTTAATATACAAAATGGCTGCATTTAAATTTTTAAAAAAATTGAACGTAAATGCAAAGTGAATCCAAATAGCCCTTTTTTTAAGGCTTCGATTGTACAAGTGAAACAACTTGTTTTATCCCTGTAGCTAATATTCAGATGAGTGTTTGTTGTTGAGCTTTTTCTCAGATTTCCATTATGTTCTTGTGCTTTAAACCTTTCCAAAAGTGTAGTAAGTCCTCAAACATAAACACTATTTTTTGTAAATAACAGCAACCCTGATTAAAAACATGAAGATTCAGAATGCCTGTAATGAGTGACCATCTGTTTTCCTGAACTTGCAAATCATTGGTATCCTTTCCCTTTACTGGTAATTTATTTTTCTCATCCAGGAATGATAATCAGAGTTTAGGACTGTAGCAGCAAGTCATACCAATGCATAAACCATAAGTAATTGACACCAGAACTGTATGAAATACAAGAGTTGTTCCATGTTTTATAGCACAACAGCCAAAGCATTCAAGGGACTTTGCTGTATGATTCCAGTCCCCTCTGCAAATTCTCTTTCTGACCAGTTTGATACTGGTCCTAATATATCATCTTCCTACAGTTGGGGGCTTTATTTTGGAGAGGTGCTTGGTGGCAGGGGTGGGAAGGAGAATACAGATTATTCCACATGTCAAATAGTTTCAAAGTATGGATTATTACAATGGGAGGAAGGTACTCTTGCTATTTTAAAGCTTTAGCTTGATTCTTCAAATATTTAATTCTCCCACACACCTGAGGACAAGCTAACAGAAAACACAAGGTTTTAGACCACTATAGTGCTTAAAATTCTCAAAGTGTAATGTTTGAAGAAAGGAAAAAAAAACAATGTTCAATATTCTGGACCATAAAATAAGCCCATATACAAACTGCTTAGCTAAATTCTAAGTAACAGGAGAGTAATTTTTTTTTAGTTACTCATTACTTCCTTACTCCTATTAAAGCTTCAATAAAATGAATTTTAACATCAAGAATCATTATCAAAACTTGGATGCTCACAGCTAGAGGCATCCTGAGTAAGGCATTATATTCCAGTAGTTTCACACTTGGTTTGTATAAAACTTATTTTGAGCTCAGACCTTTGAGGCCAAAGTCCAGGGTCTGAATGAAGCCTCCTGAACTCAAGGTGAGTTTCACAGGAGCCAGCTCTGTTAAATCTCACTTTGCCCAGGAGTGAAAATTTGATCTTGAACCACTCTACATTATTAAATTAATGCATCACAGGACATTCCAGCTAGCAGGTCCTACTTCTAAGGATTTTCTAGATGAAATTTTAAAGCTGTCTTAATCGCCAGGGGCTCCTGTTCATACACAAATGTCAGGTGAACATTGTGTAGACAGCCTGCTAAGGTACTGGAAGAGAAACAAAACCAAACCAACAAAGCATGACCACACTCACTTAAAGTAAGAGCAGGTAATTCCACAGCAGTATGTTCTCAGACACTGCAAATTTTCCTTTGAGACAGAAATGAATGTTTCTCTTCTCTCCTCATTAAAAAAAAAAAAAAAATTGCACATTTCGTTTCCCAAAGAATCTTGGGCATTGACCAAAGGCACACATGACACTGGAAATAGTATTCTCTGCTTCCTCGACAAACCTTTCACTTCAAACAGGCCCTGCACCACGGCTGCCTTACACTATCATAACAGGTTTCCCACTGAAAACTTGCTTGCAAAGTTGCTTTTAGAATAAAATAAATCTTTAAGCTGCCCAAATGACCAAGGCACTCAGAATAACCTTAGGACTGTACTTGGGGGAAGACACAAGGTCTCACTTTCAGCAGACGCCTGACGTCAGACCAGAGAGGGAACACAAGACAGGCAAAGGTTACATGCAAACTGTCCCCTGTGGCTTATGCAAGAGCCAAATAACCACTGCTCAGGATAGATGCACATAAGAAGAACTCACTGGAAATTACTTTTAATATAAGCAAACCAAAACTGCTCGTGAGTTGTAGGATATGGTGGTGCCACAGACTAATCTGAACAGCTTCTGTTTCAGGACTCTAAAACAAGCATTCGGTCAGTAATTAGCATTACATGAGTCATCTTTGGTAATACTGCACATTTGTGTCAATCACTTGGTAAACGTAAGTTCTGGATATTTAGAGTGTAATTCAGCATAACTACAAACTAATTGGAAAGTTGGCGGAGCAACCTCCAGCTGTACATGAGCTTGCTAAGGAAAGAGTTCAGACTAGCAACACTGAAATTACGTCACAGTTATGTAGAAAAAAGTTACATTTCTTTGTCATAGGACATTCCACTAGCTTGTTATTTTGTCTACAGTAAAGTGGGCTTATAGTCAGGATTATTATAAATTAACAGCAAAACAGCTGCCAAAACAATTTAAGTGAACGTGATTGAAAGCTAAGAACTTGGATTAAAGCATAATTTTCTAACTTTGTTTTCTAACCCTAAATTATCAAAACACAGAAAAAAGTCATCATTATTTCAAAAAGATGCATCATTAAAAAAGAAGTTTCATTCCTTACAATATGGTTTAAAACTAACATAGAAGAAAACAGTGCTACATTAAATACAGTCAAGAGCATTTGGATGGTATTATTTAAGTACAATCTTCTGTTCTCTGTTATGTGGTCCAGCCATGGATTTTTCCTTGCTTTAATGTATATTTGATGATCACTGAACTTTTCTCACTCATCATGATGTGGGCTGTCCACATAAACTGTGTTAACACCTAAGAGTCAGCATTTATGTACAATTTAAGAGCAGCACAGCTATCCTACACCCTACAGCTGTGCTCACTCCACTGCCGTACTGGAGCGAGCACAACAGCTTGGATATCTCAGGGAATGCATCATTGTTCTGAAAGGCCTTTTTTTCCCAGTTTTTTCAGGGGGTGGCTCCTCATTAGCTTTCTCAGCTGCCTCAGCAGGCTCTGTCTGGAACTGTTCTATTTGAAACTCAAGATGTTTTTGGATGGCTACCCCGAGGACTTCTGGATCCACAGATGCCCCATACACTTCCCAAGTCATTCCTTCATCATCCCATCTCACTTCACGAACTGGAGTTTTGGGGGCCTCCAAGTCGTGCTCCAGGTTCACCTCTGGGAACACATGTGAGTGACCTTCTGCTGCAGCCGCTGGGCTTGTTGCCACTGATTTGCATTCCATGGTTGGAAGAGTTTGTACCTCGGCGTCTCTACGCTCCAGAGCTGGTTTCAGGCCTTTGGTTATGTCATTCGTAGAAGTCATAGTCCACACATCCTTGGTTGTCACTACCGTGTCTGCACCTTGCTGGCTGCCCAGGGCAACACGGGCAGCCTTGGCTTCTGGAGGAGCTCTCTCCTGCTGAGCATGTGGCAGTTGTTCTCCAGGAACGTTACAGCCCTTCAGGATTTTCTTGGCATCCAGGCCTGATTCACTTACTGAAGACACCAGCTTAGGATATGTCAGAATGTCTGAAGCAGAATAGGAATGAAAGTAGCCAGGTGCTGCCTGCTCTTTTCCTGTCTCACTAACGGAGCACACCAACCGCGGGACGAGCTGTATGGACGGGATGGGCAAGGAGTGGCAATAGGCTGGGATGGTGGCATCTGCCCTCAAGGTGTCCTGCCTGAGACTGCAGGGCCCTGCAGAGTTGTTGTGAACCGTCATCACCATGGGGGAGTACGCAGAGTTTGGAATATTACCGTAAGTCAGACCGCCATGAATAATCCCAGGGGCTTGACTGAACATTGTCCTGTTTGGGAAACCATTTCCAGGCATGTGGGGTCCTGGAACAGCAGTGTGAAATGTTCCAGGATCTGTGTAAACAGTAGTGTTACGTGGAATACTGCCACTGTCAAAGGTATTTGTGGGTACTTGTTGGTCTCTAGGTAGGACTGGAAGATGAGTCACAGGGTTTTGATTGTGAGATGTATTTTCATTTGTTTCTGATCCATATCTCTGCATTTGGAAAGACATCCTAGCCACTGGCGGACCATGCCTGCAGCCAGAAGAGCTTAGGCCGGAGTGAGTAGCACTGGTTTCTATGTGAGTGACATAAGTCTGCTGTTTGCAGCTGCAGGTTAGGTCTGAGTGGCTTCTCTGAAGGGCAGTTCCTGATTCTTCCATTTTACACAGGCCTTGCTGGTGAACAAAGCAGGCTGAAGAAACATTCTCAACAGTGCTGCTCTTTACACACATCTTAGTGTCCCCCATTCCCCAGGATGCTGAGGACTGTTCAGTGACAAGAACATGGTTTGCATTCTTAGTTCTGGCCTCTGAATGGTCATTGGCTGACTGGTCATTTATGGTTTGGACCTCTGATCCAAGTCCCATCATTCCAGGCTGCGAGGGGGACCATCCAGGACTCTGCACACTCCTTGCATCACTCCTGTTTTCCAGGATATGGCAGATGGTGCTACTGTGGCTTTTCTTCAGCTCCTGTTTGTTTTGCCTTTCCTCTAAACTGCTCGAGTGCCCAATGCAGGTCAGATTTGAGGAGCTCTTGGATAGGGGGTGACTGTTGGCATTCAAGAGACTGTGACAAGTAGAACTTAGTGAGTCCTGGTAGGAATGGGTGTGGAGCTGGTGGCTGTCAGCTGACATGGCAAAAAAGAGAGATCTGCAAGAAATGGTGGAAAAGAAAAAGAAGCTATTTAAGTAGGAAATAAAGGTACTGGAAACTATAATCTCTACTGACCTTCTGCTTTGGCTTCTTGCTTTTCACAGTTCACAAGTACTTTTTAAAAAGCACAGTACTCTAACCTAAGTGTACTCAGACCAGTCAGTTTCCATTTGCACTTTTCCCAAAAAGTTGTTTCGTAAATTAGATCCAGGATTTATTGAAATTCTGGTGGTTTTTTCCCAATTTACAAAACAAAAAAGGAGAAAATCCTCCTTGGTTTCCACCTTTTAACAATAACTACCTCAACATTACCAAGTATCATCCCCCAAATTCACTGGAGCCGTTTTTGGGACATTCAGAGATGTCATGTAACTTAAGCAAAGACAGAAGTATTTTCAAACTAGAGAGCTTTTTATCATGGCAATCATTAAGCCAATGACATTAACTGTATTGTCAAAACAAAAAAAGAAGTTTAGTTTTCAGTCTTTTGACATCATCATTTCAGAAGTTATCCAGTCACTGCTGGAGCTTTTAAACCTTAAAGCCTCAACAACTGAACAAGTTCTCCCTTTTCCCCACACACTTATTATTTCCTAATAAGCTTCTTGATATTTCATGTTACAAGAAGATCACTGTTTTAGTCCACTGTTTTCCCCAAGCCCACACAAGTGTACAGTAGGTATGGACAAAGCTGTTTTGACCCCCTGTGGCAGAGATGACATGAAACTCAAGGAAATTACCTCTGCCAGGCCAGTATGGGGTCACTGCCAGTGTTCCCAGAACAAATAATGCTGGGCAGCACTCCAGCTTGTGCTCACCACCGGCACTACAGGAGGTGGCTGCAGAGAGGGATCCAGTGAAAGGCTGGAGGTGAAATTCCCAAATTCCTCTCTCTCTGTAAGGAGTCTGCACCTTCAGTGCTGCCTCTGTTAAGGGTGCGTGCTCTGGGCTCTTGGGCCGCTCACCTTTGCAAATCCACGAGCTCATGCTGGCTGTGGAAGGTGCACACTCACGGCACCAGAGGCAGGGTAAAAACGAGACAAGAAAATCTTTAGCCAAAGTCTTGCAGTTCTTCGGTCCTTTTTTTTTAGTGCACTCAGACACTTCTATTTTTAGAAAACCTTTGTTTCTACCAGTTGGTGCAGTACCCTATACATTATTAACATTTATATTAGCAGTTTCACATCAAAGAGAAGTTGTAATTGAAGATTTTGAATCTCACCAGATTCAGCGATCCATTTTTGCGGATTGAATCAGATCTTCCACTGATTGACTACACATTCCCTTGGTGTCACAGAGATGTTGCAACATTTGTACAACTAAAATTATATGAATATGCTCATTACCTATCTATCCACACACATACATATATGTCTTTTCTACAAGAACTCATTGTGTTGAACAGAAAGATCCAGAGTATTTGTGCATTGCTTCCAGGCCAAGTACTACTGGATATTTTGTTGTGCAGATGTAGAGAGTGAAAGCCACAATTTCTCATTTTAGACAACTTTCCCCCAGATACACTCTATGCACTCTGCCTCCTTGGCAGGTCTCCCACAGAAACCCGCACAATTTCTTGTGCATTGTATCACTAAAATAAAAATAAATGCGTGGAACAGGAAAGGCACACACGGTGAACAAAAGCACTCTGCAAATGTAGCAGGGAAGTTCACTCTTATCATCAAGGATACAGTGGCTGCAAGGGCTCACATTCAACCCTCTCAGTGAGAAGCTTCTCATACGTGATCCTTTTAACGTGATATTTCCAGGCTCCAAGAGTCACTTACCAACGTAACTGATAAGAACAGGCCTTTTGCTCCCTCTGCCAGCCAAGAGCTCTACAGCTGATCCAGGCACCTATCAGTGCTTGTAATTCCATTTCCATTGTTACCTTTGGCAGGCTAACAGGTTGCAATTTTCCCATCACCTGAAATCCACTTGTGTTGGCTCTTTTCCATAATGAAATTAAATTGAGCATGACCACATTAAAAAATAATAATATTCGCAATCACATTCTTAGGAAACTTCTCATTGTGGGCTGTGTAGCAGGGACTTGTGACTGCCAGTAATATCCTCTAGCATAGGGTTTGCTCCAAGTTGGACTGTATGCAGAAAAAAGGTGATTTCCCATCCTTCATACATGTTACCTCTCCTGCAGCCACTTCCACTCACGAGTATAGTCTGCCACACAGGGTTCAAAGGAGTCAAGAGGATTAAACACCAGAGCAATAGCTGCCTACAAGGTGAAAACCTTACATTTAATCTCTTTAAAAGATAACACCTGCAAAGGCTCTCACACACACCTGGGTGAAACAACATTTACTAATGGAAATCCTCAGACACAAATATTGAGACTCAGGTGAAAGGAAGCTTCAAACATAGCCTGTTACAAATGATACAAGGCTGTGGGAAATTTGAAGGGCTGCCTTACAAAGTTTACAAGGTTCAAACATGCACATGTACACAGAAAGCAAGGCCTCTATTTGCTTTCTTTATGTAGCAGTGGACATTGCTGCAGAAGCCTCTGTGACTGAAAGAAGCATTTGAAACTGATTTATCACCTCATACAAAACACATTCAGATGGATGAAACAGTCCAAATATAGCGACATCACTGAAAGGGTGAACAATTTCAAAGCAAATTCACACCTGAATACACAAATAAGAAAGCAGGAACTTTTGAGGGAGATACTCTGCTATGAATATATAGAAAATTGTTAGACAAGCAGAGAAAGGATTAGGATAGAAATGGAATTAACATCCACTATTTTTGGCTTAGCTTCAGATAGCTTATGAGGGGATCTAGGCTGCTTTCACTAATTCCACTGAACTACTTTAAAGCAACAAATGTGTATTTTGCTATGACTTATGATTAAAGTTTTGACCTATTTAATGCACCAGTAAATTTAGTCTCAAAATATTAAACATAATGTATGTTATCAATTGAAAGACATCCACTGAAAATTAATTATGATTCCAAAATCCGTCGGTATTTTTGTATTCCATACATGTACTTGAATTAAAATTTTGACAACACTCTCATCTTTTAGTTTGAAACTGTTCTTGTCCTATCTGCCCACAAAAATAGTCCTTTTCCCTCTCGTTTAAGAACCCCCATTTAGTACTTTTTGTTACTACAGTAAGTTAACAGACAGTGAGGTAGTGAGAATCACCTGACACGTCAAACAACACAAGTTAGTTGCAGAATTTGGGAAGAGTCATGGAAATTTAATACTATTTACTAGAAACATGCATGCAGTGCCAGAGACTTCTCTAAATCTTCCACAGTTATTTTTGCTTTATATAACTCTGATGGTCAACCCACAAGTCAACAAGATTTGTAATAATGACTGCAGGCTGTTTCACCCATCTTCACTTGCTTGATCATGCCATCAAAAACCCCATTTTTTTCTTCATAATATTTAATTTCATGCTTTCAAAACCAGAATCTGACTCCAAAAAAGTTATAAAATCAGAGCCAGTTTCAGATGTGAGAGCACTAATATGCAAATGTGGAATTTGAGAAAGCTAAGCAATCTGATCCATACCAACATTTTTGGATGATAACCGTTACTTTTGGATGCTGACCAGGACCCTCCACAGCAGCACTAGCCCTTTCTGAGAAGACACTTTCTGAGAAGTGTTAGGGGGTTGCAAGGCCTTTGCCCTGAATTTGCCCCTTCATTTTCATCATTCTGGCCCTGCTGTGCAATAACCAGCTCCACAAGGCAAACACAGAACTTCTGCAACAGCACCAAACTCCAAGACAAACACAAATCTATTTTATACAAGGAGAATAGCATCATTTTAATTAACTTAAGAAATTTACTTGAATAGAAGGCTGCTAGATAGAGGTTTTTAAGTTTATTTTAATCTTATTACAAACAGCATGGTTATAAATTTGGAAGTCAAGAGCAGTTTATGGTTAAAATGACAGAACTTTCATTACATCCTAAGGGGCAGCTGTCACTTAGCCATAAACACTGCTGACCCCTGCCTGGGGCACAAGACAGCACAGAGAGGAAAACCTGCGTTTCTGTCCAAACAGCCAAGCTCCCTTATGTACCAGGTACCAGCAGCAATTCAGTATATTCACACTGGGCTCCCTTCAGGCCTGGTATTTTATAAGCAATGTGGCTTCCTTACTGCAATCCATGACTAAACTTCTAAGATACATGTCTACTGTGGTAAATTGACATAAAAGGAACACCATCTAATATGGCATTCATTTCTTTCAGAGCTGTACTAATTTTAAAGAAACTTATACCATCAAAATAAAATTAAGAGTGTGCTTATGTCTAAAATTGTCCTTGCTTGCCCACATTGAGAACTACTTGCACAAGATAAGAAAGATCTGTTTCGCTTTAGACAAAGATTGGCATGATAGCATTATAAGATCTGATGGCCTCTCCCTAACTACTACTACTGCTGAAGGAAATAGTTCATTAACAGTAATCACTAACATTTACATTGGGCGAGGGGGAGTCAAACCACTTGAAAGGCATTGGCAAAACAGGATTAGCCATGGTAGAAAGCTTAGGGATTCAAGTGTCTGGGATTAGGAGTTTTGTTGTTGCTGTTTTTAATTGTTATTTTATTTTGGTGAGGTGTAAGTGAAAGGAAGAAAGAGAGGAGTTACAGTAGGGGAAAATCTATCACTTGCCAGGAAACATTAAAAAATTCTCTGAATTCTGTCAATACAAAAAATAATTTCTCTAAATTCTGTCAACTAGATTAATAAAGACTCAGGCTGAGACACCAATCACCTAACCTTTAATCCATCATCTTTCTGTAGGCTTTCCATTTTGGAAAAGCATTATAAACAAACTATGCCTTGTTCAGTTTAATCTGCTAATGCCCTTTTGTAAATATTTTCTATCATCCTAAGTATTTCCAAGTATCAGACAGATCTACAGGACAGACTGGTTTAGGCATCTAGACATACCAACAGACAGACACAATAGACAAGTGGCCGCTGTGTATGCAAAGGAATGGGGTTGTTTTCCAGTTCTGCACTGCAAGGAGCACTGAGGACAGTGGGGCCATGTGACTGGGCCATGTCACTGAAGTTGTTGGGAATAACTTCAAAAATCTCTTGGAATTCATCTTTTTTCAGAATTTTATGAGCAAAACATTACTCTCACTGTATCTCCACGTGGAGATCTGCCTCAGCATACAAGCTACCCTACAATACACCCAACAAAGCTAAATTATGAGATATTGTACAGTCATATTTGATAGTCACTTTTACTGTTTGACAGCTCATTTCTTTAAAGCTCATCTCTTCAGTTAGAAGACTTAAAACCTTTTAATTACAAATTAAACATGATGACATGGTCATGTAATCAGCTGTTTTCACCAGCTGGGGCTTTAAAAAAAAATCAAATATAATGACAGCAGGCAACATTGACCTAGACTCATGCTGACAGTGAATAGTGCGTGCCTAAAGAAGTGGTATATTAATATAATTGTCTTTCTGGCTTAAGCAGAACAGAATTAAGCAAAATGAAACTGTTAATTCAGATGCCAGGATTATGCTCTTAAGAATTGATGGCTACTGATATCTACTGGCAGTGCAGAAGTTCTGTGACAAAAATATTTGATCGTTTCTTTAATAAAGAAAATATGAAGTGGCCTATCTACATTTGGATTTATTTCAGAGAGACACACTAGCGAGCCTTTTCCTCCTCACAGCAGGGGATCAAACCCTATTCGTTCACATGTTCCAGCTTGGAGGAGACAGCCTTGATCTGGTATTGAACAACTCATGCTCCTCAGAGCTCCATTTTTGTACCCACTCTTCAGTCCTGAGCAGACCTGCTCCAAAGCAATCCCATTGATCTGGAACTCTGCAAAAACACATGGCCATAGCTTTGCTCAGTTAGCCTCTCCTGTCAGAGGCCCAAGCCTGCCAACTGTGTGAATCACAGCTGCCTGGGCAGCAGCGTGAACTTAAAAATCATACAGAAAACCAGGAGTTGGCTTACAGCCTCCTGCCAATCTCAGAGCGAGGGAGTACAGCTGGATATCAACGCAACCTGCACAAGAGGCCAGCACTTTGCACATCCAACAAACTCCACCCAAACTGGCTAAGGGATTAGAATATCTACTTGCAAATTCATGTGTTTTAGTAGAAAATATTCAAATAATAATTTTTGAAAGCTTAACAGCAACAGTTAGAGGGAAGGTACGAACTCAGCTTATCCTCTCCGCACTATGGACATCCCAGCCCTAATGGCACTGCACTTTTGAGTGTGGGGGCAGTGGGATACCCCTCCCTGCCAGGTGAATGCACCTGTGACAGCTAAAGCTGTGTCACAGCCTGTGTGAGTGGATGGACAGTCTGTGTGTCTGTGCTCTGTGCTGGCTGCGAGGAGGCAGAAAAGCGCAGAGCTGAGCCTGTCTCATACGCCCGTCCTCCCCGAAAAACTCACTCCCTTGCTTCAGTGTTGTGCCAACAGAGATAAAAGCTTTGTAACCAGCTGCAGTGGCAGACAAAGGAAGCTCAAATCTGCCTTAAAAATACTGAATAGTTATAGCCGCAAATACAGCAGCTTTTCATGTTCACATATCATCCTTAATTGAAGGATGGCAATTCCTGCAGCAGCACCAAGCAGGAATAATGCTGATATAAACAACAGTGATAGCAATCTGAAGGTCTCCAAACATCTGCATTAGGATAAAGAAAATATTTTAGATTGAAGGATGCCTCACCAAAACAATTAAATACGGCTCATTACTACTTCAACGTGTAATCTCTTTCCTACCTAGAAAAACCCGGCAACTTACCTAGCAAAACCTAGAAATCTACTTTCATTTCTTGTTCCCTTGTTTTTCTCTGTGATTGAACACAATACAAGGGCCACAAAATCCCCTTCAATTCTTTATTTAAATAACAGCATTTATGAACTGTATGCGAAACCTTGGAGAAAAGAAGGATTCAAAAAGACAATCCATCTACCTCTAGAAGCTGCTCTCAGTGGTAGGGAAAGGCTGACTTCTACATCGTGGGCTGACAGAAACTGACTTCCAGAACTTAAAAAAAAAATGCTCAGTAATTTGAAAGAGGAAACAATTGCTTTCTAATTCTGTCTGTGCTCACTAACACAGTGTATGACCTTAAGCAAGTCATTCCCTTTGTGACTCAGTTTACTCATCTGTGACTCACAGATTAGATGCAGAAGCCCCTGATGTGGGTATTTAAAGGCTTAATTCATGATTGAAAAGCACTCTCAAATCCCAGAATAAGAGATATTAAATATAAGACGCTGCAGATAATGTATTCTGGCCCTTCTTTTGAAATATTTGGATTGAAAGAAATAAATAGAGCATCTCTACAGGAAGTTCTTGTTGCACTTGCAGAAAACTCACCTTACCAGTAAAGTTCAGACACTATCTGTGCCTCAGAAACATATGTTTAAAGCACCCCCTGCAACTTTCCAGCATCAAGTGAGAGTAAGTAATCTCAAACATTTCAAATACTCAAACTCAGCAGAGTTTCTCAAATTAGGTGTTGTATGTATGTATACTCTCTATACAATATGCATGCTAAAAACATGTATATTGTATATGCATGATATAATAAGTAGCAATGATCAATTATCATGAGCAGCTTCATTAAACCTTTCTAAGCAGAGTTGTCACAACTGCAGACCACGTTGTCTTGCCGTGCCACATGCACTTGTAGGCTTTTATTTACTATGATGAACTTCTCATGAAAAAGAGATTCTGTGACTAATTTAAGCCTTCAGTTCACACTGCAAGCTGTCTTCTACGTATCCTTAAGCTGGAAAAGAGCTGGCAACCTCTATCCAAAGGGCTGAGTGAGCATTGAAAAGAACTAAAAAGAGGACTAGCTAATCGTGTTTCATAGCATCAAAAGTTGCCATTGTAGTATGAGGCAGCTTTGAAACTATTTAAAAAAGGAATATGGGAAGAGTAAGTTTTCATTTCAAACTTGGTATTTTTCCGTAAAAAACCATTATGTCAAAGTGCAATGTCTCTCAGAAAAGAAACCGTCCCAGTTCATCTGTGGTCGAATCAGACCAACATGGGAAACTATCATCTATAGTTTTCAGAGAACATCTGAAAGGGATGAAAGGGAGCATCTCCCTACTCTCTCAGGACTGAGAGAAGAACATTAGAGCTTGTCTAGAGGAGGTCCCCTGCCTCCCAAGGCTCGTTTGACACCAGAGACCTCAAGGAGAGAAAACCCAAGACAGAGTAAAGTAACAGTCCAAAGCAGCAGACTAAAGTCTGCAAATACTTCGCCAAATCCAAGTATGTGAAGAACTTCCCCTAGAATTAATGTTTACACCCTACTCTATGTAATCAAACAAATTTCCCCTCCTCTTGGTTAATCTCAATCATAAACCAAGCTGCAGAAGTCTCTACTTCCTTATTAACATTTAATAACATCAGAATCACAAAGTTTTGAGGTATAAATTTGGAACAACTCGAGAGCTGCAAGACAGTTCAATCCTGTCATCATTCAGATAGAGGAAGATCCCACCTGTGTGACACGGACAGCTAGAGAATAACTCTTCAGGCATCTGCTCTGCTGTTAACTGCTAGCAACAAGATACTGATTATAAAGAATAAAGTCTCTGCTACAGGAATTCTTTGCTTTTCAAACATTGGCTTGACCATATTCAAGACTCATGCAGACAGAACCCTAAGAAATCTGATCTGACCTATAGCTGTCTCTGCTTTGAGCAGGAGATTGGAATAGATGAATTAGCAAGGTCCTTTCAAAAACGAACTATCCGATGTGGTTTTTTTCATTCTTTTCATAACTACGTGCTTTTATTTGTCAGTGCCAGTGAATGTCATGTACCTTCTCAACCTGAGAAGCTGAAACGTGCAGCCATTTTGCAATACTGAACCACTTTTAATTGATCAGTGGAACCTGTACCTTTTACTGAAACGAGCTAAGACCACAATGACTTTGGAAAGGAAGCACAAAGGTGATCCCTGTATTCTACATGCAAGGTGATCTATAGGAAGGAGGCAGTGACCCCAAAAGTTTCTTTCCAATCCATTAGCAGCTCTCTCGTTACTAAATCAACAAAATCACTCCACCCCTGTCACAGTTTAGAGGCCACCGAGAACCAAATAAAA
The DNA here is from genome assembly GCA_013397845.1 of Melanocharis versteri. Lineage (NCBI taxonomy): Eukaryota > Metazoa > Chordata > Aves > Passeriformes > Melanocharitidae > Melanocharis > Melanocharis versteri. The sequence goes on from VZTG01000482.1 coordinate 2,248,636, forward strand.
CTGCTATAACAAGATGTATGTTTTTCCTTGATGTTTCAAGAAGCACTAATCCACCCTGCTCAGTCATAAACATTGAACTTTCCCAGCAGATTCTCTGCAGAAAGCAGTAATTTTAGAAGACAAAAAACAAAATTAAAAAAAAAAAGAAAAATAAAAAGTTTATGAGAGCTAGGGTGGCTTTGTGCATTCATCACCTCTCCAATTTCCAATGTCAGGTTTGCTTAGTTTGAGCTGCAAAGGACTCAGATCTTTCACTTCTGCTCGGTTGAACTGGGCTCTCTCAGTCTTCTGCACTGTTGACCGGAGTAAAGCTCTGCAAGTCAAATGAAGGTCTTTCAACTGCTCAATCCCATTAACCTTCATCTGAATTAACACTTGCTAAAGCTTCATTAGCAAATATTCTGCAGATGGAGAAAGACTCCGGCTCCTTTCTCTGCTTTGTATGAAGTCCACACTGTGCACAAGTTAAGCCATCATTTTGCAAGAATTTCCCCACACAGGGACAGGTCAGTTTAAAGGTGATCTTTCTTATGAAGCTTTTTTTGGTGCAGAATGATGCTTTGCTATAACTCACATGCTTAATGCTCACACACCAAACCAGGAAAGACCTGCCTGATGTCAGCTTCATTTAGTTGGCCTGACCCAATTCCCCTGCTCTGAGTGCATCTACCTAAGCAGCCCCAAAGTGATTTTTTTTGTGTGGTTCCTGTTGCCAATTTCTCAGAGTGGAACTTTATTCTGAAGATCTTTAATAGCTTTTCTAAATGGAAGAGACCATCTTCTTCCAAACAATCCCCTAAGCAATCAGAGAATGCTCCTGAAGGAGAGTTCTTAACATACATATGAACTACCAGCTGCATAGCTATAGATTAATTCAATTGCCATAAGGCATCCATAGGAAATATTGCATCAAATTATCTTAACCAGAGAAAAGCTCAGCAGTACCTTTCAGTTCATTGCCTTCTTATTGTATCTCTCATGCAGATATTCCTGACCACTGTACGCCACATTGTTTTTCATTCTCCCCCTCATTTTGCTTTTACAGAAAAGGTATCTCTCTCACCACTGAAATGCTGCCCCCAACCCCCCCAGAAACAAAAAAAAGACTATTCAGAGTTTGGATAATTCACATCTTCCAGAATATTCATATCCCAGAGAGATACTGTGTATGCATACAGCTTTACTCTTTACACCAGTTAAGAACCTCTTATTTCTGTATGATGAAACTGCAAGAATTAACTAAAAGGCCAGTGCCTGCAGCCCCTATGGTGTGGCTCATGGCCATTGGAAATGATAATAAAAAAACAAAACAGAGCTCAAGGCTGACAAGGAAAGTAAAGTGCAACATCATTTGCAGCCTGTGATTCCTGCTGTACCGTTGCTCTTGGGCCAGAATGGTTTGAGTCTACAAGCAATGAAATATCACTCACACCTGCCAAAGATACTTGCAGCAACAAAAATACTGGTATGATAACAAAAATAAGATTTTTTTCTGAATAATCAGAAAAAATACTTGCAGAACAAATGCCATTACCAGGTCTCTGTCAAGGCCCTAGCCTTGCAAAGCATCATTCCTAGGCTGCATTCTCCTGCAAACTGTGTAACAGCTTGCAATATCCAAATACAAGGGACCAGTGAAGTACACTTCATCCTCATTTAAAAACATTAACTCCAGGGCAAAGGAATAAACAATTCAGTCTCTTTACCCTCCAGAAGAGCCCATGGGAGAAGAAACAGGATTTTGTTGCTGTTCTGCTCAGAAGTAACCTGCCTGCAGTCAGGTGTAACATTATCTCCCTGGTACAACAAACACCTCTGCTCATCTGCAGCAGTTAAAAGCTACCTCCAATTTACCCTTTGTCATTGCCCTTGACAGACAAGAAAGAAAATCAAACTTTAGAAGTCTAATGATCATCATTAACAATTTTCCTCTGTTCTACCCTCCCTCATACCATTTTATTTTTCAAGTGCAGTTTGAATACACATAATTTACTCTGGAAGGAAAAATGTGGATTTGGCATGGTTATCTGATGGAAATTTATCACATTTGGTATTATAAACCAACTCTGACACCACAAGGCCATATACAGTTTACTGCTCTTGTTTAGACAGCCCTAAATAACTGCCAGATAGACTAAATTGCAATTGCAGCTTTCTCTGGAATACAGCTAAGATAAAATGTCTGGACAATAAAAATCAACAAAAGCCGATAAGTGGAGAAGTGTTTATGGGGTAACCAAGACACGACATGAAAACATAAAGCCCTCATCTAATCCACCCTCCTAAAGGAAAACTTCTCAAAACCTAATTGTTTTACACAAAGACTCCATGCAGAGGTCTCCAAACTCAGATCTTACTACAATTGATGTCCTGCAAACATTCAGACATACACTAAAACATGCAAACAACCATCTGCAAGCTTTCATCAATGTCTTGGTGCAAAGAAACCATGGATATTTTTATATTTTTGTACGAGATGACTACTTTGAAGCATGAGTCAATGGAAGAGAGGTAGATTTTGATCTACATATGGTCCATCTCATTTATGTACAAGATCAACATCTTGCAAAATATATTTATCCCATCACCTTTCATGCTTAGAGTTCTCTAAATGCTCCCCCTCCCTTTTCCCTCTTCCCCTAAAATCCAGGAGTGCATCAGCACAGACTCTTGCTTTTAATCACAACAGATACACAAAATAGTCTTCTACTAAGGATTCTGATATAAAATATTTAATCTAGTGACAATAAAATGCTGAACCAAATCAAATTTGTGACTTTGGAAAAGGCATGTTTTGGTTTAAGAGGAAAATTTTATTTGCCATTTTAAATAGCAATTGATCATTTATCTAGGAAGGAAAAGTGTAAAACAAAGCTGATATGCAGAAAGCACTGAAATATTCCTCAGATTTTTCCAGTGTTGGATATTCTTAGGAATTTAAAAAACACGTGGTACACACGGTGGAAAACAGCAAGGTAAACCATTCTCTGGCATATTAGTAATAAAAGGTAGAAATTTAAAGCAATACAGTTTACTCTTTTCTCTTATTTCTAGTATCCAAATCCTAACATACACACAAGAGATAATCAAAAAGCATCTTCATAAACTCACAGAAGTGCAGAGGAATAAGATGAACAAGCTTATGGGTGTTTTTCTCCCCCAAAGAAACAGTGACATGTATATTCTGGAAACACTTACTAAAAGACAAACACATACACAGGTAAGTGAAAGACATCAGCACAAAAAACACACCTTCTACAGAACTACATTAAATTCAATTAAAGCTCAGAGTCATAGTTCCCATCATTTCAGAAAAAGAGAAAGCTACCATTTCGTGGGATTTTCAGTCCAGCTATCAACCCCCTGCTGCCAACACAGCACTTACAGAAGCCTGGGTCTGTCTCTGTGCAGCTCCTCTCCCTTCCCTTCCCCTCATCTGCTTTGTTACTCTCCTGGCAAAACAGAGAGGACTCGGTGTCCTTACAGGAGGCGAAAGAACGGGCAATACATGACTTCCGTGGTCCTTACCTTCCCCCTACTCAGAGATTGCACATCCAGCTTCCCTGCACAAGTTACTTGGAGGGTATTTAAAAACAGATGCTCAGAAATCTGAGGAGAACAAAAGCCCAAAGAGTTCAGATTTCCTCTCCTTGATCCGCCTGATGCTGTTGACACTAAAGTGAGCATATGATAAAGGGAAGGAGGTGGGATTGTTAGAGAGCATCAAAGGCAGGAGACTGGGAGATGGGGTTCCCTCTACCTCGACGTGGCACCCCTTCCTGGCTCCCCCCTTGGCTGGAGAGGAAATAAAATGGAGCCTAGGAGGGAGGGAGAGAGATAATCCTGCAGCTTCATCTGATTAGAGAAACTGGGCCTGTGCAGAGCTGGCAATGCCGCCAGGGAAGCACAGGGAGGGGAGGCAGACAGGGACAGGAAGAGGAGGAGCAGAGGAGGAGGAATAAAATTGTAAGAGTTAAAGGAAAATTATAAAAGGTATAAAAAGGAACTGACTCCTGGGCCAAGACATCCTGGTATATGTTCAATATCAACCCTCATATAATGGTGAAATCACCAGTAGGAAACACCCATTGCTTCTGGTAATGTGGAGCAATCAGAAAGAAAACAAATCAAACCCCAAGCCTCAGTCCTGTAGGCACAGACTGGGAACAAGGATGTATCCACGGACTGCAAGGAGTGAGACTGTTTGTGCTGAGCAGGGAGAAATAGAAAAAGCAGTATGCTACAGATAATTATCTAGTCTGTGCCAAACAGGACACAATTTAGAACACATTTTCTACTGCAAGTCATTTTCCAGAACCTGTTTCCACCTACTTGAACACATCTTAGCTGAACCAAAGTGACTTCCAAAGAGTTCGTGTCAGCACACACATCAGCTGAGACTGCCCTCCCGCAAGGCTCCCACTTGTGCCGTCCCTCTCTCCCACACCTGGCACAGGTATTCCAGGGCTCACAGTTGCCCACCGACTGCGGCCATCCACACCCCTGTGGAGCTGCAGCTCTCAGGGGATCCCAGCCTGCTGGAGGCTGGGGCCAGCCTGCCCTCCCTGCATGCAAACGTGGAGGCAGCACCGTGTCCTCGCCCTCGGCCTGACACAGGGGTTCACCCAGGCATGGGCAGGGTCCCCAGGGTGCTGCTGGGTGAGCATCTCCCACCCCATCCTCGCCCTGCAGGAATATCCTGCCTTGAGGAGACAGGCACGCAGGTCCTCCAAGCTGCCAGGTGTGACCTGCGCTGCGTCAGGGAACATCAAGGATAGATGTGACCAGAGGAGCCTTGTCCCAATCCACGGTGGCCCATTTTTGTGTAGAACCTCCTCTTTCACTCACCTTTACGAGGGGCTACAGCCAGTCCTTTCCCAAGGACCACTCCAAGTTTCCACATTGCGAGCTGCTTTTATTCCTTTCTGGCCTATTCCCTCCATTTAGAACTTCACATGAGGGAGGGTGGTTGGATCTCTAATGGGGCAAGGAGAAGGATGCCAAAAGATCAGAAAAGAACCCTTTCAAGTCCTCTTTCTTTCTGTTCAGGAAGCAGTTAACAATTCTCGTAAAGCACTTACAGCAGTTCTCAGTTGGTTCCTAAGCCTTCACCAATACCCTCCCATCAGGCCTGGCTCAGCTGAGAGAGTGGGATCAACGCCCCTCCCCAATGCTTTCAGGAATGTACAATTGCTCCCTGACTCTTCAGAATAGGCTGCAAAACCAGACATTTCCTATGTGCTTCCAGGCTTTGTTTCTAGGATGCACACCCCCACAGACTCACTGAGCAATCACAGCCTCGGGCTGCAGGTCAGGAAGCATTTCGGGGGTTAAGAGCCAAACACGGGCCAGCAGCAGCTTTCTGGCTGCGTTATTTTACCTGCCGTGTATCACAGCAGCGAAGCAGAGTAGGCACTTGCAGTCAGCTCTTTGTGCTGACCTTGGCATTCTTCCTGCCAGGCTGGAAACAGAAGTTCCTTGAACCTGCCCCTTCCAGCACAGCCTTATCAGCATTCCTGCTAGACCCAGATCGTGCCCAGGCGACTCTTCCTGACCCATGGTATAGGACTGCAGTGGTGCTGCAGGGAGAGGGCAACTCTACAGCTTCCTTTCTTATTCCAGCAGAAGACCACTGGCTGACACACACAGACACACCCCTGGCACTTGTAGCTACTCCAGCATTGTTCCAGTGCCAGTGGCCAGCCATGGAACAACTCCATACAACCCTTCCACTCCAATGCATCTTCCAAATGAGTCGTAAATGCCCAAATGACGTCCCAAGAGCATATAGAAGATACAATGAGAGGACAATACTGCACTTAGCTGTTCCCCTAAACCCTTTACAGAAGGAAGTTGCAGGGCTCTCTTGTCCAGATTTTCTATGTCCAGCAAGGTTGACTATTTTCACTGAAAGCATTAAAATGTGCTTACTGGAAGATACTGGTGACCAACTTTTACATCAACAGGTCACAGATCTGGGCATCCGTGATGATGCAATTGGCATACAGCTTTCTCAATCTATATTTGATGAGAAAAGGTGTAAAACTGCCTCAAATTCAGAGTTGGAGAATTTATTCTCATATCTTTCTTTAAGAAAGTTGATAGGTAAAGGAAGCTGAGAAATCAGTAGCATATAGATCCAGTAGGCCAAATCCAGACAGTCTTGATGAATTTCTTTTGCTAAGAAGGAAAGCATTATTTTTCAAGAGGATGATTTCAGAACAGTTCTGCCACTGTGGCTCAGCCTGCCTAGCATTCATGTTTTTCTGAGAACTCCACCCAGGATTTAGACATATGAGAATGTGTTTTATTTCATGAAATTAAAGTCCTACGCCCAGCCATGGAAGAAAGCTTTCAAAATTACTGTTTACTGATCTGGGTGCTTGAGGGTCATATGAAAGCAAGCCACCAGCCCCCTGGCTCTGAGTCACCTCGTGTGAGGAAAGGCAGTCAGCTCTGCTTGCCTGCTGAAGAAGGGCAGCACCAGGCAGAGCTGCTGGACCTGCAGGCCAGCTTTTGTCAGTCTCCATCCAGGCAAGCAGGGCTTCCACATTCAAGAGAGGAGAAGTCCAGACCTAACACCAAAAGCCCTTTATCTAACCTAAAATTCACTGGCACACTTTGGCCATCTACTCCTCTTCAGAAGAGGAAATGGGGTAGGAAAACCATCCTGATTGCTTGGTGCCTCCACATGAGACCTAAAGCCTTGTACTGAAGCTCTTCTCTCACCCCTTCCCATTTATAACCCCCACGGTCTTTTCTTGCACTGCCTGTTCTGCTGTCATTTAGAGCAACATTTTCCTGCCAGGTGGGTGACCTGGATCTGCCCAGACTGTGCCCTCTGAACTCTTCCATGAGCCCTGAACCTGCTGAGCTCTGCTGCTCTTTGGGGGGCAGGTTTGAGTGCCCACAAACACTGCTTGCAGTCTGTTTACATCTCTGTCTGGGGGCTCTGCCTGCAAACCCTGGAAGGCTGATATTTGTTGTCTGCTGATTCAAAGCCACTTAAGCCAGTGAAACTGCACCTTCAACCAGGCAGATTTTATCTTAATGCATTTCTGGGATACGTTCTAGTCTTCCACAATAAGGCAGCCCTCCAGGAACAATATGCTGTCTTGTGGGTAACACTGCTCATTTGCCTGAATGTCATCTGCCACAGCCAATTTGGATCAGGTTTTGGATATCTCCATTGTAAAGTATTTTCGAGTGTTTCTGAAGAATAACAGCCTCTTAGCAGAGTCTGAGAAAGCCTTCAAGATAATAACTAATGCACCATGGGCAAATTCAACTTTTTCTATGCCTATAACCAGTCAGAAGCTCTCCACTCCAGATTCTACTTGTCCCTTACTGAAATTGGCATCCTGTATGCAGTGCCAGTTTTCCATTTTTGCTTATACTGAGACACCCAAAATAATTCCAGTCAGTCCAGTGTAGGAGCTAGCATAGCGAGTGTTCACACACACACTTGAGGCAACTGAAATGCACCTGAGACTGTTTAAAAACATGAAACTGGCCATCACCTTCCATTTGACACAAACAGCACGGTTATTTCTAACAGAGTTCTATAAAGAAAGCAATTCTGTCAGATAAGTGATATCACATTAACTTCAAACTTTCCAATACATCCTAATTAATCACCACAAATATAATTCCATTAGGCTATGTGCCACATGTCTAACATGTCTGTTAACCTAATTTGTCTATAAACACTCTACATAGAGTTTTGGGTATAAACATAAACACTGTACAGAGTGTTTCTATCCAACAAGCATCATGACAAGTTCTGCTTCTTGTGCCTGGGAGAAGATAGCTGCTGGTTAGACATCCCAATTATAGCAGGCATGGTCTCTGAATAAGCCTCTATTCTGCAATTTTATTTTTCTGTGAAAAGGAAGATGATTTGTGTGGGTTTATCTCATAAAGTCTCCATGAAACCTGCCAGGTCACCTACATTTATCTCCATTGGGAATAATGCTGTAACACTACTGACATAACTTTTTCCAAGGACCAACATAGATGCAGCTTCCTTCTTTGCAGAATTAATCTTTTTGAAAGCTGTCAGAATTTTTAGACCTGTGAAAACTGGTGGTTTTGAGCTCTGTCATCTCCTTTCTTTTTCATCTGGGATATAAGAGCAGCTTTCTTAACAAAGCAGACCAGTTCTTTTGCCTTTATTTTACCTTGGCAGTTAGCGAGGCAGCCCATCGGTACAAACAATCTCATGTATTTCAAAGACTTAGCAAACCTCTACACAGCACTATTTTTAGTTTGGTTATCAAACAAATAGAACAGTTGCTTATGGAGAATGAAAACAAGCTCCCTTTTTTAAGCATGTTTTGCAATAAGCCAAAGATGATATTGCACAAAACCTTACATCTCCTCTTAAATCAAGGGACTATCACATGGGCGCTCTGCTCTACTTCTCCCAGATGTCATTTCCTCCCATGCACAACCACCAGAATGTCTTCCCTACACTTCCTTAATATCCATTAGCAAAAAGCAATAAATAAGTGCACCAAAAAAACTCAACCCTTCAAGCCAGTTTTGGGGTAGCTTTAAGCTGCCTTTCATGCAATAAGGGCTTTGGCCTTTTTGATAATTTAATCACATGTTTAGCTTTGCTCTGCATTTGATTGCTAGTCTTCCATCTGTTCTGTACTCTCAACTGGAAAGGAGGCAAGCCAGGACCACATAAGCAGGGCTTCCAGGGCCTGCTTCCAGGAAAAAAACCACTACAGAACACCACACTTTGAGAAGTCACCACTAGTTTTGTCCTTATGTGACTTGCCCACTAGGACACTCTCGCAAGTTTAGATCTGACTTTTTTCAAAACGACATTCATTTATATACTAAACCTTGGTTTACTTTGGCAAATGGTGTCATTAAAAAAAAAATTACTTGCTCTTTGGACAACAAAGTATCAGAGTCAGTTCTAGATCTTAACTAGTGCCCAGGGCTGAGGGCTGTGAACAAAGCCTGCCTGACAATTTGCTTTACTTAATGGGAGTTAAGCATCTAAATAAAGACTTGAACTTTGATGCCTCAATTCCCACATGTAAAATGATGACACGGGATCAGCAAGAAGCTGGGGAAAGCGCAAAGGAAAACACTACACAAGCAGAAAGTACTGCAGCCTGGGAGCATAATTTGCCATCATGCACTTAGAGAAAACGCAGCTCTGCAGCTCCAAGAAAGGCTTTGTTTTCCCATGTGACCTGCAATATTCCCAAAAAACTCAGACCACATCCATCATAATGTATCTGTTTGTCTCAAGGCCCGTGGAACGACTCCAGTCCACTCAAAATTCCTAATCCAGACTCCCTTTCCCTGGACAACAGGCCTGGGCAACATATCCATCCCCATTTCTGCCCCATGCAGCAGGAGCTGCATGTACTCGTCTCCCTGACTCCATCCAGGATATTCTGCAGAGAGAGTATTACAGAAGGAAGAGGGACAGAGGCTTCAGGAAAGGTGGGGGGAATTTGAAGGGGATCTGGATCTAGTTCCTGTGGCTGCCTATACTGGACCAGTCCCATAAGAGACATCATGACCCTTGGTTAAATGAAACAGACAGAATTACTGTGCAACCAATAAACCAGAGTGACATCCCAAATCAGACAGGAGCTGAGAGCAACAGCACTGTCTATTAAATGAGGCTTGCAGCACTAAGACCTAGATTTCAGAGGAGCCCCACAGCAAGAGAACAATGCTATTTCAAATGTATCCAGTGTCCAGCAAAATGGAGTGTAAGCCCCAGGCTGGCTCTGCCTGCAATAATCTGCAGGCTTGACTCTGTGACAGATTGAAATGCAGTAACAGTGTTTATGCAACTAAATCTTGTTCTAATCTATTAGTTTATGTAACCTTTGCTCGTGGACATACTGACTCATAGGTCTCAGGAATCTAAAGAAAATCTCCTTTAACTCTCTCCCATCCTTCAATCCCTGGTTGCCCAATAAACAGCTTGTCAGAGATCTTGTTCATTCTCCTTGAGGAAAAATTACGTTAGCAATGAGAAAAAAGGTATCAATTAAATTTCTGAAAACCAGTGTACTACTCTGTATGTACAAATGAAGTTATATAATGAGCTCGCCCATGGTGTGCAGGTGTCCTTCAGGTTAGCTTTTCCAGCCACAGAATTTGAGCCCCAGGCTGGGAAAGGCAGAGAAATTGTTTCCTTACTTCCTACAGAGAAAAAATACTGCTTTCTAGCATTTAGACCTTTTTTTCCCCTGAGTAAAGCAAGGCAACAATATCTGTGTCAGTGACACTTATTCTTCCTAGCTTGAAAGATTTACTTTCATCCTTCTCCTATTTCTTGTATTCCCTAGAACATTCTCACATCTATTTCAAGTGAAGAGCTAACCACAGGAACTGTGTGCAGCATTCTTTCTGCTGCAGTCACAACTCTAGTGATTACCACACAAAACGTGCCCACATCAGCTTATTTTATCCCTTCCTGGCTGGGGTCTAACCTAGATTTTTGAAAGGATTTGAGTTAGGATCAACACTTTTTGAGTTTTGTTTTGGTTTTTTGGGGTTTCTTGGGTTTATTGCTGCCACTGGAATAGTTCACATAGCTGCTGCAATGTTGCCCCTGTGACACTCGTTAAGTACCCTATACCTGATTTAATTTCTAACCCTTTGTATCGAGGATTCCTACACAGGCCAAACCTGATCGATATCAGCTGGAATTAAAAGTATTTGGAGCCAAACCCCACGGTATCGGGTGTATTTCAGAGAGATCATTATATATTTTTGATGCATGCTGGACACTATCAGTACTGGATAAATATACTGTAAACAGGTCAGGCATTCCTCATTACTTGTTGCAAAAGCAGTGTAAGAACGGGCAGAGTGCCTTTTTCTATTAAGTTCCTTTGCACCTGGGATGGTGCCCCAGGGGATTCTCGGTCATGTCGAAGTGTTTACCCCGGCAGAGCCAGAAGCTGTGTCCAAGTGAGGTCGGTCACGTTCCAGCACTGCCCTGTGGGGCCCCTTGCCAAGGAAATCCAGCAGGAACAGCCTCAGGACAGCGCCTGCTGGCCACCTCCTGGCCACTTGGCAAAGACAAAGGCATCACTTACCCACATGAAATAACGACTTAATTACATGAAAGGTTTACTCTTTTTTTCCTACACTTAGCATTTTAAATTTTTTTTCTTACATCTTTGACCCTCAAGATCTCCCTACAGTCTTTCCCAGGCTTTTGAGCAACCTTTATTTCATTTTAAACACAAAACCGTATGGGATGGCACCTACAAATCTGTTGTTGCTATATAGAGAGTGGTTTTAGGTGCACGTGCCTGCAGAAACATCTTTAAGTTAGAGTAAACAGATCTGCAGCTTTCAGTATCTGATTCCAGATGTAAATGCTTCCAAAAAGAAGCATCACCTTTTGCTCTCAGATAAAAGTTTGCATCCCGTAAGGCTGAACCAATTAGGGGTGTATTACACATGGTGTAACTGCCATGCCACATATGTGATTCTGTGCCTCCCTGCAAATTGTAAGATGGATAAGTGTCTACAGATTCACCTGCCTGCTCAGCAATCCTTCCCCGTTTGTCTAATTCGCATTATGTCTGGCCTAAATTCATTATCCCTCACTCAGAGAGGGTGAGGCTTAGAGGAAACAGTCTAAAATAAACACTAGTCTTGCCTTGGAACAACTCCTGTTGTTCGCTACAGCTGTGTGAACAGTTCATTTTTCATGTTTACACACATAATCTTGCAAGACCCTGCCAAAGTTACAGAGTTTAGATTACTCTTATCAAGGTCAAGTGGTGTACAAAACTGGAACAAAAAGCCAGATATTGCCCCCAAAAAGCTTTAAAACCACGCAAGCCAGAGCTTCACAAGTAGTTTTCTCTGCAAAAGTCTCTACTTGTGCATATTATCTCTGAACTTGGAGTTTATTAATAAAGTCATTTTAAAAGGAGCATTTTGTATTCTTATTTTCTTAAAACATCAACAGCCAGCTACTAACTTTCTTAATGCAATTTATATTAACAAAAAACCCTTGCAACCATAAGAACACATCCTAGTAAAAGCAAACTTGAAATTCCTATTATAAAACACAGGAAAGAAAAGTCATTTGAAAGGAATAAAAGCTCACATTTTTCCGTTTTGCTCCACACATTAAAAAAAGGTCATCTTTAAGAGAACTTTTGGCTTTGCTCTGTTATTTGCACCGAAACCCAGCTTTGGACGGGAGGTGGTGCTATAGCCTGCATAAATTTTGTTATTAGGCAACACCAACAGCTAAAGCTTACTAAAAGGAAAAGGTAAAAAAAGAGAAATATTCTGAATCCTGTAAAGGTGCTGGCATGCAGACTTTACCCACAGATGCTTTCATATCAGCAGGTATTCTGTAACAGTTCTAAAAAGATTTGTAAGAAGGCATTAAATGGTTCACGTCTGTCAGAGATTTCAAATACCTAGCAAAAGGTGACTATTAAAGCATGGGGAAAAAATCTATCTTGCACAGCTCTGTGCAAACTGTAAGTTTTTCATGTGGCTGAGGCTCTGTTGACCAGTTCTGTGCCATGAGGAAACTGATGGAACAGTGAGAGATTTTTGCAGGTCCAGAGAGAACATTCTGTCTGCCTCTCCCTGAAGAATGTCAAGGTTAGCTGCAGCGTCAGGAGTCTCACCGGGCTAAGATGAAATGCCAAAGTAGGAATCCAAACCTCATGACTAGGTTAATGCTATTTCCCTCCCTCCCCGTTCTTCTTTTTCTGTCTTTCTCCTCATGCCCATCTAGAAGCACCAAACATGGCATCTTTTGAACATTTTTTTTCCTGTTGTCCATGTTACCCTGTCTCTATCCCCATTTCACACCTGTAATTTTACTGGGAGAGCTATTCTGGATTACAGTCTGCTTGAAGGTGACTACCATCAACAGCTGAGATGAGAGGAAAACAATCGTGGAAGAGTCATTCTCCCTTCTGGATGCACTTCCTCTCCCATTCTCATCTTTTTTTAGGAAAGGAAACGAACAAATGACTCCCAAAATGGATCCACAGGGCATTTTGTAACAGAGTAGATATTTCTTTCACATATTCTTTTCTGAAACTGTCAATTATCCGTAGCCTGCTAAAGCCAAGAACTAGGTGTCAGACCAAGGCCAACAGTAGATTGTGGGAGAAATTCTTATCTCAGTTACACAAGTGTGGATCTGGAGGAACTCCAGTTATTAAACAATCTATAAAATAAGGATAACAATAACTATTATTTCGAAAAGGTTTGTGATGGTTAACTACCAGTAATTAATGCTGGTATAGAAATCAGGAAATGATTGCCTGGAAATGAAAGGCACTATAGAAATTCTAAGTACTCATTATTTCTGCCATTTGCAATTACACTTTTCAATGTAATCTATTTGTTGTAGTCAGGGTGCCCATCAATGCTCCCTGCAGACCCTAATCTATTGTTCCTGAATAATTCACCAGCCTCAATTACATTAGTCATTTTTACTTGGAAAAAAAATAGTTTACCTCTTTCTGGATGCCATTACAGCTGAAGGTACCACCAGCATGAAAGTCAAAATTGCCAAACACGAGAGAGTGGGTGTGAAGGCAGAACAGCTTGAACATATTTAACTTGAAATGGATAATTCTAGGGCTGCAAAATGGGATTTAAAAAAAATTAAAACCCTTTTATTGAATGGGATCTGTTGAAACTTTAAGATTATTAATTAATTATAATAGGGGTTAGATCTCTGTGTAAAATGATGCTATAATTACTTACCTTTCTGAAGACCTATTGATGCTTGTGATCCTACAGCTATATCTTCTTTAAATATTCTCTATCCTTTATCAAGGGATGTTCCTACAAACAGCATTAAGTAATTACATGCAATCAAATCAATTGTAAACCAGAACTGGATAAAAAGGTTTATATCTCAAACAAATATTTCACAGATTTTTTCAAAGATATCCAACTTAAAAATACGTATGTTGAATTTCACCCAGTCTAGTGGGAATTACATGAATATATGATAAATTATTTGCTGTTACTTAGATAGGTGTCAAATGAGCAATGTGACATCACTGTTGTGAAAAATTGTTTTGTGACAGAATTTTTAAGCGGTCTTTCAAAGCTCAAGGTTTTACTGTAAGATGTCCCTGGATAGGGACACTGAAAAATGTGTATGTTACAAAATATGCACCAGAAACATAGAATATTTATAGTACAATATCTAGGTCCACAAAACATTAAACTCTCAGCTGTTCCAGAGATTTAGGCTAGGAAGGAGGCTAGCAATCAGAGATAAAGGAGGGTATAGTTGTGTTTTATGTCCTGTATTTATTCTGATTCCCAGCTGCTGCAAGAACTCAGCACAGAAACACTGGAAACAGAAACTTCACAGTGGAGCAGAGAATCAAAATGAAAGCTCCCTGCCCAACAGCTTTGCCATTAACCCTTCCACAGGAACCTGGAGAGGGCGAGATCTGCCCCTCCAGGTCACGCTGTCCCACCCACCGGCTCAGTGAAACAGGAGCTGAATCAGCAGATGGTTACTGGCTATTGCTTCCCAGATGTCCAACTTCCCACGCCTCCACACGCGCCGCACGGCTCGCGTGGGAGACCCGGCATCTGGCACGGATCACTTCACTGTTCAACAGCGCTCTGGAAAGCACTCAGGTGTTTAAGGCAACTGTAGCACTCCTCACACAGCCATAAAAGTGAGCTCAAGCAAGAACACTGCGAGAGAAAGCAGGCAGTTGTCTCGCCACACAACTCAAAACTTTTGGCTGCCTCAGACTTGCTTATAGACATCATCCTGATGAGTGCAAAACTGCCGAACTAAGAACCTCTACTTCAGCGTTTGCACTAATTCAATGGAGAAATAAGAGTAGCAAAAGCACTGACTCTGCAAAATTTATTTAATAATTAACTATCTTACAAGCATAAAACTAAAATATATGAAGCTTTGTCCTTTTAGAGTAAAAATTACCTAAATACTTTCTTTCTTCCAGAGGACTCAAACATTAATAGAAAAAGCTTTATCATGCTACATTTACAGCAGAACATTTTAAATGCAACAAAAAGAATTCTAAGATTCCATAGAAACAGAGGATATTTAATTAGGATTCTACTGGGTTTAATTCCTATGCATTTCTTTGGCCTTTCGATTAAACAACACTATGCACTATACATGCAACAATTGTGAAGAGAACATGTAATACAAAACAGCTGTTAAATTTAAGGCATATGTTCTTGTCATACTGGCTGTGAAAGAACCATTAGCAGACAAGAAGTGACGGCAAATGCTTTGTTTCTGAACCATGCATAAGTAATTTTGTTGGTTAAGATCTGCTTGGTTGTATTTATTACACATTCACAGATTAAAGATCGTTATGTTCATTAATACAAATAGGAAAGGCCGTAATTGCAATCGTCTAAGGAGACAGGTGTTCCTTTGTGCTTACATATTTTGTTAAAGGTATAAAAGAAATGCATGCTACTTTCTTGCCCATATGAATATTCAGAGTTAAGATACTACTATCGAAGAATTTTTCTGAGCATAATTGTAGTTTTTGGAGTTTTCTCACACAGTGTCGCACAGGTGTCTTTTTAGGGCTGACGGAAGATTTGTGCGGCACAACGGCCTTTCCCCGCCCGATCGCAGCCCTCCCTCCCCAGAAGATCGGCAATGTCCGTCCCCCGCCTCCGGCGCCCGGGGCTGGCGGGGCTCGGGGAGCCTGGAGCGGCGCGGAGCCTTGTCCGAACGAGTCCCTCGGCTTTCCTTCCGCCGGGCGCCAGAGATGCCTCTCCTGGAGCTCCCGTTCCAGCCCGTGCCGAGGGCGAGCCGCGGGGCGGGCCGGGGAGGGGCTGCGGCGCTCGGACAGCGGGCCGGCGGCGGGCACTCACTCGCCCCGGGCGCCGGGAGCGGCGGCACCCATGCCCGGTAAGTGCCGGGGCGCGCGGGGAGGGAGGCAGGCGGGGAGGGAAGGGCGCCCGGCTCCTCCCGCAGCCCCCGGCCGGGCTCCCGCCGCCGCCCCGCTGGCCAAGGCTCGCTAAAGCATCAGCTCAAAGCTGTCCCCGGGCACCTGCCCGGCCTCCCTCCGGAGCCGGCGAGGGGACAGGCGGCCTGGAACCGCAGGTCTGGCAGGCACCGCCCGGAGCGCCTGACAGAGCAGAGCTCGGCTCTGGAGACTGGCACAGCGAACGCGGAGTCTTGCCTCCATCGCCCCCAGTTACTTAGTTCATAATACTGTACATATGCTTAGACTGTCTCTGTATATGGGGATTAAAACTCTCGGTGGAGAACGGGCTGCTTTGCTCGCAACTCCAAAGGCTTACTGCAAAGTTTAAGTGAAGCTTATTAACAGCATATTATCAGACAGTAAGCAAACAGGGATGCAGTCCCAGAGGATACAGAGGATGCCTGTCAACACCTCCTCTGTGCTAGGATAAACCTGGTACCTGCTAGCAGGAGACAGTCCCCCGGCTCAGGTGGGGGGAGATGAAGTGGTCCAACTTCATCTCCTGCTGCCATGATCCTGTACCACAGCAGGATACAATACATCAATTTCTCACAATGACAGGTAGTTATTTTAAAAGATACATATTTTCTCCCTGTGCACAATGGATGCAACTTATCTCAATGGTCGGTTTTGTGACTAGTGCTACATTGTGCCCTAAGCCACCGGTTCTGTTGCTGATCTAATTAGATAAGATGGTCCAAAAGTGAGCCAAATTCTCCTTACTCTCATTAAATTACAGGTAATTTTACTGAAATGAGTAAAACTTTACCTTGTATCTACAACTGTGTAAAGTTTAAAAAACCCCAGATTTTGAGTTAATGGCTATGGGTCTGTCATAAATACTTAACATCATTCTGCAGTGAACAAATTCAGTACAGACAAGCTCATTAACTAAGAGACTGGAAACCCGTTCTCTTACTCCAAAATCAATGCCCACCTCATCTTACCGTCCTTAATGGTAAATGGTGACAAACTGGCTATAGGGGAACACAGGACTGCTGCCGAGAGCATCAAAGACTTGTGAATTGAGAGGACAAGTTAAACAAAGACCAGTTGAGCTTGCTTGAAATGTTAATCTTTCAGATACTTCTGTCAGACAGTAAAACTACCAGCCATACAGATATTTGTGTTGTTTATAGTGCACCTACATGAAGGAAACCATTAATTTCTATTATGTTCATGGGCATTAAACTAAAGCATTTTTTCTGCATCTAGCCTTCCGAGTGGCAGTAAAATGACAGACTTCTGAGTCTGACTGAGGACTTGAGCCTGCCCTACAAAACTAAAAGGAACAAACACACAGAATTCCCATGCTCGTATGCATTTCCTCATACTGTGCATTCTTATCAAGGCAAACCAATTTACCCACATGGCACAATCAGACGTGTCTCTGTATTAATATTAACCCACACCACGTAGGTGCCTGTTTCCTGTTCCTCGGAATAAGGATTGCACTAATAGTCTGGCTAAACGCTGGAAGCTGCTCATTTCACTGCCAGTTGCAAGGACAGCAAAGTGCTGTTGCTGTGGTACAGCCGTGGGCAGGGTGGCAGCTCCGTGGTGGTGCTGGGAGACAGGAGTGGTTATGTGACTCAGGGCAGCAGCCAGGCAATTCCTGCAGAGGGCTAAGGCAACACACCTGGAGGGGAGCTGCAAAACCAACGTGGCTCCGGTGACTCTACCAAATGCAGGAAAATGAGTCAGGATCAGATTAACGCCTTTGAGGCGCCATGGCCAGGTTAATTTTATAGCACAAGGTAATTACTTAAGTGTTCTGTAGCTGAAGGACTTTTCATGTCACTTACTGCAACAGAGCAACACTGAAAGAGATCAGCAATACATGTATTTGCAAGTCACCTCCCGTACTCTTTATAGCTCTAATCAATAAATTACATGAAATTAGTTTTGAATTATTCAAAATTATCACTAGTGTTGCCTGATTATTTTGTGCTTTATTTTATTTTGTGTATTGTCTTTATTTTACTTGTACCATTGTATAGAGATGGCCAACTGCAAGGCATCTACCAAGCACAGACAGATAAAAAGGAATAAAGCATAATCACAGTTATCCCTACTTAAAAGCAGAGAAGAGATAAAAATTCAATACCAGTTGTGAGAAAATGCCAGGTCACTTAGCTACTTCGGTTTCAGGGGAGACCTTGAGAACTCAGCACCCAGTACACAGCTGCTCCTGAGCTGCCTTCCATGGCTGCAGAGTGGAAGATATTCTGGAGTTTAAGTGCAGAGCAAAATAATCTTTGCAGCCAATCACTCCAGCATTCTCAGCAAACATGTGAAAGCAATGAACTGAACCCATTATCAATTGTCTACTCCTCATCTAATGAGAAATTCTCACAACAGAATTTCTCATATTCACATTAAATACATTTACTAAGTTTTATTTGGGTTTTGGTTTGTTCACAGTAATTATTCAAGATTTTGTTGTACGTTAAGTACTCACGATTCAGGAAACTGTGTTTAATGGTTATTTAACTTTGACTTCACAGATCAGGAAACACATGCATCCTTAGAAAGAAAACAACCCATAGCTTTACTTTGTTCCTTGTGCCAGGGTCTAGACTCAATTAAACATAAATGAATAGTTGGAAAACAGACCAAGCTAAACTAATGGTACCTTTCATATTAGGTGCTCCTGGGTTCTCTTCTTCTTCCATTATGCAAGCTCTAGCACTGCTGCCATGCTAAGGTAAATGCTAATGCAAAACAAGAGCCTGAACCATTCTTTGGGGTTTTCTCATGTCTGTAGTCTTTTACATTGCAGTAACTGCCAGTGCATTTGAACACTGTAATCTGTCACTGCCATCGTCATATGTCTTCACGTGTTGCACCATGCTAAAACCAAACAAAAATGTGCATGTGAGCTGAATGCTTCATTTAAAAATTGTTTTGGAATGATTTTTGTTAGCTTTAATATTCCCGTCTACACCCAAAATATACTTAACTTTGATCTTGCTATGATGTTTTATGTGCTTTTATGTTTGAACAGAACAAGCAGTTGCTGTGGCTGGAGGTATAATAGGAGGGATCCTGTTATTTGTTCTCCTTGGAATAACAGCATATCTGCTCTGGAAAAAAATTTGCCACCTCTTTTCTTATGAAAAGCTCATCAATCCTGTCAAAACAACAAATGCCAATGCCATTTTTCAGGATCAGGCAAATTCTGAAATTCAACTAAAAAGCACAAGGTACGTATTTGCATTTTGTTTTTCAAGCATACGCTATGTAATTTATTTCAACTTGTCAAATCTCAAATAAGTGGGTGATCCAAATATATGCATGTACAGAAATAAAGGAGATCCCTAAATTATATGAAAACATCAGTCATGTTCTGTTTTGTTTGTTTAGGAAAAGGATAATCTAACTATGAAAGTGATGATTATTTCTGATTTATTTAAAAGAGAGAATATATTCAACTGTAATTGGTGCATGGATAGCTTTACCTGTTACTTAGACAAACCCAGCCTATGTTCCAGAGTCATTTCTAGTCTAATAACAAAAACAATAGGACTTCAGTTCAGGAAGGAGACTCTCTTAGAGAATTAATCATTACAGGGGTTTTGGGCTCTAAAACAAGAAGCTGCAGTTACTTCTTCCTTTCCTTTGAAAGATAAATTCTGAAGGGAAAGAAAGGGGCAAAGAAGAATCTGTCAGAAGAATTAAGACCTAATGTGCCTCACTGGATTTTTGTGCATTAAACAAATAAAATCAATTGCAAAACAATGGATATTTAACATTTTGACCTTTGCACGTCTGTAGAATTTTTACAACATTGTGACATAAGAATGGTAAACTTACTACTGTTACCAAGTTTGGTTTCCACATTTAAACCAGTAGAGTCAGTAAGTGCTGTTGTCTTGAGCAGATCCAGAAGTGTTCCATTTATCATTCCACCAACACTACATGGGCGAGACTGGATCCACCTGACGAATGAAGAACAGGTTCAGGAAGACAGTGACCCCTACATGACCCCTCAATCTGGGCCACGGTCATCATTTCATTCTTTGGGTACGGCATTGCAAAAATGGGACTATTTTTAAGGGTACTCCTTTATAGGGTGGCTTTATTATTAAGAAGCATGTTTCTTGGGGGCACACCAGGCATAGCAATACACAGCACAAGCCCAAAACAGTCTATGCTTTTATGTTTTTTACATATAAGAATTGGGCAAGAATGTAGTCATTTTGGTCACAGCGCTGTGGTACCTTGCACATTTGGCCGACAAAGCAATCTCTCCTCCCATGTTTTGCAAAGACCAGGAAGTGCCTGTTGTCCCCAGAAACAGCAGAGTCACCAGTTGCAGACGGCAACGACAAATAGCTAGAACTAATAACAATCACAGGAATAAGAGAAAGAAAAGTGGTACAGCCTACAATTACTCCCCCAAATTTGAGAGAAAAGGAAATAAAATATGAAATTCTTACAAAAAATTGATTGTTGATAAAGAGATTAATCTGATTTCCCCAAATACAGCAGTGGTTATAAGAATGCCTGCAATGGTTCTTGAGATTAATCTGAGGGTGCTTGTTTTGTCTTTTCTTGAAGCTGGAGCTTATGTTGTAGGGACCATTAACCCAGATCTGTACAAGTTTCCTGAAGACAAAAGCGAAACAGATTTTCCTGATGGCAACATTGGCCGCCTCTGGTTCTCCATAGAATACGAGCAAGAGTCAGAGAGGCTCCTCGTCTCCTTGATCAAAGTCAGAAAGCTGCAGCCTCCTGCTGATTCCTGTAGTCCATTTGTGAAAATCTACCTGCTGCCTGACGAAAGAAGCTACCTGCAGTCCAAAACGAAACGTAAAACTCTTAACCCGCAGTTTGATGAAAACTTTGTTTTCCAGGTACTTTTCCTTTTGATGAGGCAGATTTTTGTTTGCAAATATTAACTTGTCAAACTACGGTATATGTTTGCAGAAAATTAATGGTCACAACACTTCTACCAAGACAGAAGTTGTTTCACCAGAGACAGGATGTTTTACTGGGGCTTCTGGAGATCCTGGGCTACAGAAGTGTGTGGCTCCAGAACTGATCTTACTTCTGGTCTGCACCAAAGTTAAGGATTCCAGAACTTGCCCTGGGAATAATAAAAACGCCAGTTTGAAATACAGCTGAGCAGTTCAGCCCGGCAGCTCTAGAAGTCCAGAAGGAGCCAATGCTGATCTACTGCTTTCACAGCTTTTAGTTTCTTTGCTGTAGAAATAGGGAAGTATGTCTGGGCTGCTATTTGTATAGTACTGTAAAGCTTGGCTTCCCATGCTAAGAGGCTTTCAGCACATGTCACAAGACAAACGCTTTAAAACCAAAAAAGTTTGTTTCAGACAACTGAAAAAATGTTTACCGATTCTAAACATTTGTGTCTGAAAGTGAATGCATCACACAGCACTAGATCCATATGAGCTAGAAAACCACCAACTAACTTCACAGCTTTCAAATGAACTCGTATTTTAGCTTGGATCTTGACTGCTGCATAACTAAAACTTTAGGCAAATTTTAAAAGCAGACTTCAAATAATTAAAGGAAATCTCCACCTACACTTAACACGTTTTGAAAAATATTTACTTTGAAGTCATGCTGGAGCAGAAAAGTGCCAGGAGCTTTATAACTATTAATATATTCTTCCTTTTCCTGTGCAGGTTTCCAGTAAAATGTTGCTCCAAAGGACACTAAAGTTTTTGGTTTATCATGTTGATAAACAGAAAAAGCACCATCTCCTAGGCCAAGTTATCTTCCCACTAAAAAATGAAGCATTAACTGAGGACAACAAACTAGTCATATGGAGAGATCTGGAGAAAGAAAACTTGGAGGTAGGTGATACCAGGCTGCTTGGCACTTCTGTCATCTCACAAGTATTGGAAGGATATAGCTGAAGTAGAAGTATGTTCTACCAAGTACCTCAAATGCAAAAATACTCCATAAACGTTTGGAATCGAAATTCCCATCTTACCAACCTGCAGATCCATAGCTGTTGTAAAGGGATTACCCAGCTGCTTAGAAAAAGTCACATGAGTTAGGATGTAGTTACGTAAGAACTTTCATTATTTGCTTCTCTTTTCAATTAGTAAGAGCAGAAAAGAGCAGAAGAGGCAAGGAAATAGACATCCCCTGGAAAAGAGTAATTCCGAGGGTTAGGAAGGCTGATTAATTGGTTCTATCAAATGGTACAACAGCATAAATAAAGCCGTTCCAATTCACTCACATGCCTTAGTGTGACAGAAACGATTAGTATGAAAAAGGGGTTTTCTCCCCATTTGTCCATGCGATGAGAGAGTTTTTCAGATATATTTGACAAGTGTTATTCTGCTTCCCAAGCCTCCTTCGGAGCATGGGGATATCCAGTTCTCCCTGAGCTACAATGACTACCTGGGCCGTCTCACTGTGGTGGTTCTGAGGGCGAGGGGATTGAAGCTCCAGGAGGAGAGCCCTGCTGCCGGTAAGTGGGATTTCCTCCCTGCTATCAGCTCTACAATTCCTGTTTTAATTTGCTCCTTCCTAATCTGTCCACCCAGGCTTGTGCTGTGGGACTGTGACAGGAACGAATAAACATGCTGGTGATTTGAGTGGAAACAAGCCATATTTTTCCCTGGGGCAATTAGATTTTGATAGCTTAGTTCTGCTATGTTTGGGGGTTTTTTTTCAAAACAAATGGTTTGTCCCATGGCAATCAGTGGCAACTTTTTTCTCCTGTTTTAGTACAGTGAGAAACATCCTTTTGCTGCACTCCAGTCCAGAGAAGGCAGCATTTCAGGGGATATTGACATTAACAGTTGCCTCAAGTCAAATTCCCAGAGGTAACAGCTGCAGGACAACTGCTTATGCTGAACAGCTGTCCTGGAAAGAACTGAGCTGGGAAAAAAAAAAATCCCATTTTAGGACAGCCTGGCTATTGTTCAAAGGACCATGGCATGGAGTCACAGTTTTCTCCCTTAGCGCAGAGGGCTTTTTCTGGTATGTCATACTCATGCGTCCTCGGTCTCAGAGATTACGTCAAAATGCTGTTCAAAATCTAAACACTCAAAGCAAAAAGATGAAAAACTGAACTTGTATTTCAGTCTGTAGTGATTTCTTGCAGGGCTTTGAAGCTAAACAATATAAATGGAAAATACATCCACCATTTAAAAAGAAAAGAGGTTTAGTCCTCTATATACCCTCATCAACTATGAAATTTTTTTGACTGAACAAATTAAGCCTTCAAAAAAGTCTCCATCAGATGAAGGGAAAGCACACAAATACAAGATCAAGGATGCAGGGTAAGAATATGGCTGCTTATTTTAACAGCCCTTAAATTAGAAAGTGCACTGCAAAATTGCACCCTCAGTACTTTGTGTACTCACTGCTTTATGTCATGCTGTCGTATGTGTTCCATGGATCTTTCACAATCTAATTTTATGCTTGATATTGACTCCCAAAAGGAAGAAATTCCTTAAGCAACCTCCCAACTGCTTCCTGAAGATGTATTGTCTTCTCGGATTTCTTTTTCTCCAAGGTGTGTACGTCAAAGTCTCACTAATGAACCATAATAAATTCATCAAAAGTAAAAAGACAGCAGCTCTTCTGGGAACTCCCAATCCTGTGTACAATGAAACCTTCAGTTTCAAGGCAGATCAGACAGAGCTGGATACAGCAAGCCTGAGTCTATCTGTGCTCCAGAGTAACAAAGGAGAAAGTAAGTTCTATAAATTATTACAGTCAAGGTGTCAAATCTCTTACATATTTGAGACATGTTTAAACCTTGGAGAAATTAATTCCTTTTCAGCAATAATCATAAAACATATAAGAGTTTTGGGGTATTTCAAAGGCTGTCTCTTTAAAAGCAGAACAACTTATTTGTAGTTAAGCATATGTCTCTCTTTCAGAAGCTAAAGATAAATTTCATGGAAGACATGAATAAAAACACTGTAAACTAGTCAATGTCAGTACAAGGTGCTGTGCCTTTGTTTCATTCCAGTTAACACAAGCTTATGTGAACACTTGTGTGTATAACACACAACCTCCAAAATTTTGAGGCCATTCACTCTAAGCAAATTTGAAAGAAGAATAGGAATTTTAATTCTCTCAGCATTTTAAGCAGTAAGAAAGAAGAAAGAGATTAGCAAACATCCTCATTCCCTGGCAGAAAACCTGATGATAGAGGCGTCTTACTAATTGTTAGAGAATCCATTATGGAGTTCTGCTTAGAGAAACAAATCAGAATTCAATATTTCCAGCACTCACAAGAAAAACATCTTCCGTGCAGTGCAAATATGATCTCAATAATTTTCCCCATTCATAGCTGGAAAGTCCAGGCAGGATGAAACAATCCGCTCCTTGGCAGAGGGGGGTCAGTGGCAACACACATATTACAGCTCCCAGCTGTCTCAGTAACTGCATTCATTTTTTCCCAAGCCAGAGCATCATATGAATCCTCCTGAGGCTGCTGATGCCCAAAATTAGGGCACACTTCCACAGTAAACTTGAGGTACAGGGGCAGGACAGATAGAGATATTTGTGCCTTGAACATATTCTAGTTTAACTGCAGGCAAAAGGACTGGCCTGAATTGACTAAATACCCACTTGCTGCAGTACCTTTCAATGCTGAACCTTAGCAGGTAGAAGCTACATAACCTGAAATCCAGAGTTATTTCCTTGAGGAATATTTTGGTTTAAAAATAACTTTCAGAACAGGCATTACTTGGAGAAATACAGGTTGGTATTCTAATTGAGGCAAGGATTTCAGCAAAGCATCACAGACATTCCTCACTAACTGCTTTCTTTTTTCCCCAGAAACGCTTCTGCTGGGACGAGTAGTGGTTGGGCCGTTCATGTACACACGTGGCAAAGAACTGGAACACTGGAATGAGATGATCAGCAAGCCCAAGGAGCTGGTTAAACGATGGCATGCTCTCTGCCATAGCACTTGACCAGCGCTGAGAAAAAAAACACCCTCAATGTGGAAAAGCTCTTACTATCTTTCTCATCTAAAGGGTACCAAAATCTTCGCTAAGATTTTGTACCCTAAGTAGAAAAGAATAAAATAAATTATTTCCTTGGCCAAACACAAATAGAAGATTTGGTCCCTGGTGGTCTGGGAGTCTCTCTTTCCTCTCTTCAAAATATATGTTAAATTTAATTAACATGCGGCTGAGCAAACAAAACAGCCAAACTTGATCTCTCAGTATTAATTATTTTGACTAGTAAATTCCACTTCTTGGTCATGAGTTCTGGGCACAAATGATCACACATCATGTGGATAGAGCCCAAAATGACCCAAGAATTGCCAGTGATGACACCAGGCCTATCTGTCCACTGTACCACATTACCACAGTGGCTTCACCAAAGGGGAGAGAAGCCCAGTGAGCAAGCCAAAAGAGACAAGGCCCAAAAGATACTGACTAATACATTTAGAATGTATTTAAAATAGCAGCATTATATTTAAAAGCTCTTTTGAACAGGAAAGGTGAAGGCAGGGTTTATTGGTCACACACCTAGAAGCACAGTGTATTTCCTGCAGTAACTCAGTTCAATGTTTCCAGCTGACCCCTACTGCAGCACTTTGTGTTGACACTAAGGGACAAACAGAGAAGCCACAGAGTCACAAGTGACTGGAGGCTATTTCAGTACTGGAGTACTGGAATACTCTGAGACAGTAAGATGAGGAACTGTCCTGTCCTTATATATTTCTCTCTAAACACATCTCTGCTGGAGACAGAGCATTGATTACAAGAGCCTTGGGTCTGACCTACTATGACCATTCTTACACTGAAAATCAGATTAGCTTAAGCCCCCTGAGCATGTGTCTGTTTTAGTAGTAGTCTTCTTCATTAAGTAAATTACTACTCCATAAAATAATTCAAAGCAGTTATTCTTAATCAAAACAAGATAGGACATTCTTCTCTTCTTGATGGTTCACTGGGGACCTGAGCTCTGTACCCTTCACACTGTATAGTCATAAACCAGACACACAGACTACTGCAGCAAAACAGTTTGCACAATTGTGTTCCAAGAGGACCATAACCTCTACAGCCAAAATCAAATCAACTTCCTTTCAAACAGGATACAATATTAATTAATTCAAAATGTTAAAAAGATTAGGCTTCTCTGGAGAAATGAAACCACTTTCCATTTTGATAATATTGTTATTAGCTACAGGAAATGTTATGAATGAGAAGATACCACAGAGGAATTGTAAGATCACAGATTTCCCTGATCCACCATCTGATATGTTACATGGTACCCTCAGTCTGTCTTGCTAATTGCACCACTGGATACAAAACGAGCCTAAACTCATTACACTAAACTGAATTTTACAAAGTGCTCAACTCTCATTGTATCTTTGCTAAAGGAGTAATACCAGCAACTCAACCCCGAAGAGCTGTATTCAAATTTCAGTCCCCCAAAACTACTACAAACCAATCTGATAAGCAAAGTCATCATATGTTTGTTCCGGGAAGAAAAATGACACAGTTATCAAATAGTTTACATATTACTAGAACAAAATAGACCAAATAAATTTTGTCCTTTATTATTTAAATCATATAATAAAGATCTTAAAAGTAAGATGTCAGTAATGTTTCAGTTGGTTTACTGGCTTGTGCAGGAAGATGCATGTAATGTACAGTGCCTGTTAACGAATACCTCTAAAGTGGGAAGTCACCTGAGTTGATGTATAGTATGGTCCTCTTTTCTTCTTATACATTAAAGTAACAATACTTCCAGTTTGTGTGTTCAGTAATTTCAGCTAAATTGTGAAGAAACATATTCTAATGCACTTACCAATGTACTTGTACTCATGGTCATCCAAGTGAAGCAAATGAGGAAGGCCCTTTTTGACTCTTCCTGAACAAGAGCTATTTCAAAGCGAGAAACATCATCAAATAAGGAGTTCTAACAGTGTTTTCAACTGTCTCATAATAAGCAATTTTTTTTACCTACTGCCTTTTATACAACATCCATCTGATCTTGTGCTTGAGACTTACCTTGAGCTGAAGCAGGAGGCATGATCACAAGACAGTTCTGTTTCACAAGAGAAAAGAGCAGCAGCAAAATTGCTGACAGTAAATGGCAAAAATTCTGCTGTTAAAAGAAGGAAAGCAACCACAAGAGCAAAACAAAAAGACCAACTAGAGATGGCATATGGGACAAGACAAACAAAAACTGTGTAACTAAAATATTACTGATTTCTGTCTGTGTTCCTCTAATCTGCCAGGTCTGAGGAAAATTCAGTCTCTCAATAGTAGTGAACTTTTCTGAGGAGAAAAAGGCAAACAGATACTGAAGAAATTGCTGGAGTTTATTAACATAATTATTAACATAAAAATACATGTATAAAAATATACTTTATGACAATTCATCAGTATTACCCCAGTAGTATATACTATTAGCAGATATTCCATACCAGTCCTTTTGATGGTTTTGTTTCTTCCATAAGTTAAAACCAAAATCCTTTATTGTAATTTTTTAAAGAGATTTGCTTCCTTCAGCTAAGTCATCTTTCTTCTGCTTCCCATCTGTGCATCCTTATGGTCTTTGTTACTCAGTTAGTGCAGAGGTCACAGATCAGGATGAAAATTTAGCAGATGGAAATCCTTTTGCAAAGGATAGCTGTTCTCATCTAGCACAAAGTGGCTTCTGATTTCCAACAAATAGGATGCTTCTGTATCTGCCAGCAGTGAATGACACAGATCTGCAACTATTGTGCTGTAGGTTATATCTGAAGAGGGCACTGCAAAACACAGAACAATTCAATTTACACTTGATTTTCACAACAGCACCTAACATTCAAGTTCTACCTCCATGCAAACTCCATTGAATTACTGGAAGCGTAGTTCAACATCTGAATAGAAAATTAGCTTTTTTTTTTAATTACTTTTTAAAACAATCAGCTGAGCCTGTTTCTCATTAAACTGTTATCACCCGTGAACCACATAAAACAACTCTCAAATCAAACAGGACGTATCAAGTGAAGCTTGTCTGAAACACAGCCCAGTGTTTCACATCACAAAAACATGCCAGCTACTTCTAAAAGCTCCTAAGAGATTCTATTTTGCACATAAGGAATTCATTCAGTTATTGAATATTTAGGTCTATAACTACAACTATTTAGTTATATAACAGCACTCACACCATCTCACCTCCTGTTGTTGCAGCCCCTCCTCTGAAATTCTGAGTTTGACCAACAGCCACTGAAATATTCTTTGATGTTGGTTGTTTAGGGTTTTTTTTACACTGTCAATGATTAAAAATTTTGCTTCCATTGTGAACTTTGCTGCCTGTTTCTATCACAAGTAATTCATGAAACAGTACCTACTAATCTCTTCAGCCAGTCTGCAGGAATATTGAGGAAGATTTTTTCTATCAACTCAGACACCACATGAACATAAATCTCATATCCTTCATCTTCTACTGTCATCAAAGCAGGTCTAGATGAGAAAACAAAGTTTCATGAAAGTTAGCTGCTATGGTTTGTTTTTTATTGAAGCGAAATTTTCACAAGCACTATGATTTAATCTTACTCTGCAACATAATACCAAGAAATAGAAAAATGAGAAAATCTCTATGTACCCATCTGTCAAATCTGTAGCACTGGAATCAGTTTGAGGAATATATAAGGAAATGGCCTTAAACTGAGACAGGAGACTCAGACTAGGCATTAAAAGGAAAATTTTCACTGTTAAGATGGTCAGGATTGCTCAGGGAGGTGGTGGAAATGCAAAGTAGGGAGATAAGATTAGGTGTATCACTTGTTATTGTACCATCTGTATCAACATCACTCAATGTTATCTGTCTTAATATATCACTTTATAGCCACATAATACCAAGGTATATCTCTTGTACTACAACAAATACCAAATGTTTTCACAAACCACTGAACAAATAAAAATCCCTTCTTAGAAATACTCCCAAGGTGATGCATTCTTACTAAACTAATCAGAGCAAAATTTCAGGGCAAAAATGACAGACTTTTCTCTGAAAAAAACATGGGCATGTAAGTTCTACATCTAGATGTGTTCACATGCTGAGAATACAAAGATTGGAAATCTTTATAATTTTTCTACCACTTTTTGTGCAGGAGCAAATTGAGGTCCTTCATGCCCACTGAGGTGTTATAGTCTTATGAAAGACTGGGGGAACCTTTTCAGTTAAGAAAAAAAACTCTTTGCACTTAATCCTCCCTCACAGGAAAACAAATAGCACATAAACCTAAAGATGCAAGACTATTTCGCTTAGAAGAAAAATGCTAAGTCACTACCTGGTTAGATAAATAGGATACTAGTATTTAAGTCAATGATTCATTAAGCTCATTATGAAAGAGTTTAGAAAGAATTTGAGAAAGAATTTAGAGGGAAAATTCACATATTCTAGAATCTGTTACGTCCATGGTTGTGTCAATTAACATTCTCTAGCTACATGTCTTTCTAGTCTCTTTGATAATAAAATTTCAAAAGCCCAAGATAAATGTGAGAATTGAACAATTAGTTAATAAAGATGTACCTACATCAACTGGATCCATTTAGTTTATTTTCTCTAAGTGTGAATATATGTCTCACAGTGCCATCTGGTGATAACCCACTATCTCTACTCTCCAAGAATGTTTATTGAAAACATTTGTCAATATTATTTCTGCACAGCTGAAACTGACTGATCAGTTTAAAAATATGGTTGTGCATTCACATGATTTTAAATTTAAGCTGGAACAAGATTCTCGAGGAGTTTTCCTTTGGTCCTCAAGCTTCTACTCCATTTTAGCTTTATCTGACACTGTACTGGGTAAACATCATTCCTGTATGACACAGTAGTCAAAGAAACTAAAAAGTTAGATTTAAACTAAGAATATCAATAATGACAATATAATACAGCAATTCAAGAACAACAGCTTGAAAATTCATTAGAAAGACAGGGATTGCTAACCACACCTTAAATAAAGAATTTTAGACATGGGGAAAGTTAAAATGGAGGAAGTTTACCTCCCTAATAATACACATTATTTTAGCTCTATTTTGTTTACCTGTAGAATGTTTTTACTTTGTTGTACGGCAAACATCTAATACACTGCTTGTAGATCATGTTCTCATCTGCCTGTAGTTCCAAACCACATTTGGCACAACCTGAATACGTAATCAGAGGCAGAGAAGCCAAAACACACTCCAGTGAAGTGTCAGCAGAGAAGATGAGTTGCTTGTACTGACCAGTGGAAATGGTAAACTTCAATTCTAAGACATGGGCTTTCGCTTGAATCACTCCTACAAAAACAATTCAAATCTGAATTAAGTTTGATTTAGAACTGAAAGCAAAAGCAAGGGCTACAGCTGATTCAAAACCAAAATTGCTATCAAAAGCTTTCTCAGTTTTTTCCCCTTTGTTAACACATGCTCAAAGTTTTAGAGATATTTTATGCAGTGAAAAATCCTGGTGGTTAAATATTATTTTAAAATGTATGAAAGTCCTACATTTTCAGGCACTACTTCAGTAGATGCCACTACAGAAGGCGCCTGAATAAGAGATCAAAATTGTCCAAAGAATTTCCAAGTGATTTTCTTCCCACTATTTCAGAGACACTGAAAAGCTTTAAAAGCTTAGCTTTTCACTATTTATATATAAACTAGAGTAAAATGCTGCAATAACAACTTTAATCACTTCCTAGAATTTAACACCAACCACAGCCATCTTCTAGGTTTATCTGAGAGGGGATGACTGTGTAAAATGTCTTCTTTGTTCTTTTCGAAGAAGTTTTCAATAGCAGTAGCTATTTTACTCTTGCTTTAGAGAGTTCCGGTTTTGGAGAAACACTGACAAACTTTCAGTAATTAGTCATGTCACTACTGGACTGGTTGGTGTGGACAACAAAAGTCAGCATTTCTCCCTGTGCTCCAAAGCTGTCTTTGCATGGCACGACACACCACACCTATCTCTCCACTGGGTTCATTTTCATGAAGGCTGCATTCAGTTTGGCCAAGCAGAGAGCAGCAGCCTCCAGAATAAACTCATAATCCCAGACCTGGGCTACCTTAAAAGACAACTATCTTTCTTCATCAACAGAGCATCTATTTTGCCTATTAATGTACAGCACAACACACATTACAGAGCCATGGATAACGCTTACCTGAGCGTTTTTCTTCCAGGTGTGCCGAGAGCCTCGTCAGCTCCCTGAGGGATGTTTGACTTTTCTGAAACTTTTCTTTAAATTCAACTGCCCTTTTGTCGTCATCAAACAAGCACTCACAGGATGACCACGGAGTTGTGTGCAGTTCCAAGTCACCTGAGACAGAACTACGTTGGACCAGAAGGTATTTGAAGTCCCATATGTGATCTACAGAACAAAAAAAAACAAACAGAAGAGTTTACTTTCCATACTGTGGTTAATTTACTGCAAGCCAAAGTCACCTACAAGATTGAGAAACAAATGAGAACACATTCTCATATGGTCAGCTCTGGTAACTTCATTTCAAGTCTGATGACATGTAAGGTTTTTCGTTTCCTTTCCCTATAAACTTGGCATGAGTAGTCCCATAAGAGAAATTTCATTCCACCTCTACCAAATTCAGCTGTCAAGACAACTCAGCCTTTTGAAAAAGAAACCAGCTCTGAAATTTGTTGTCAGCTCTAATGCTGGCAATGTCTCAGAGAAAAAATCTTCATGTTATTAATCAACTTCCATTTTTTAATATGTCCCTGTTTTTTAATCTTCTATCTCCACAATCATCAATTTAATATAAACCTAGTTTAACTTACTTTAAAAGAACAAGACTAGGAATAAATCAAAATTTGGTAGTAGTCACTGCTGAAATACAGGCTATGCAATTCTTGCAAGAGATGCTTTTAGTTAGTTATAGCTGGACTTGATCTCAAAACCATCAAGTTATAAAGCCTGACACTACTAAGGTGGAAAGCAGAAAATGAGAATAAGGAGTAGAAAAAACCCAGCAATTCATGCTAAACCAGACAACGACAAGGAAGACCCAGCAAAACTGGTAACATTGTTAACACTCACAGGTTTTTATAATTACATAACCTGGCACTATGCAAGTAAGTGCATCTTGTATATAGATTCAAGCTTTTAAATATTTATGCCTTCTCAGTCTTCTAAAGTGCATTCAAATTCTGCTGCTGATGGCACTGCTTCTAATCAGAGGAGACCTGTTAGAATTAGCATAAAATGTCACCCCTGCAAGGGGAGTATTTACAGGTTCAATGAGTAAATCTTACCAGCGGGACACTTAAAAGGCATTAATAGCATCACAAAAATCCTTTTACAACTACCAACAGGTACAAGGACCTTACCTTTTTTCCTCTGAAGCTGAGGGCACCAGGCAGCCCCTGCTCCCCACAGAACCATCCTATAGTGTTGATCTTTGCTCTGTTCTACTGTTAGAATAACTTTTCTTTGGTTGCCACCTCTATAGCTATACACAGATTCTGCAAAGAATTGAAATTACATTACTTCTACAGTAAAAAGGATATAAGCACACAAACCCCATGTGCCACAGTATTAAGGTGAAATCATGGTGTTATCACATTTTATGGTACAATTAAAAGCAAAGAAGAATACACCTACAATTTCTTCTGGACAGAAAACAATCTGATTTCTTCAGCAACAGGAATCTAGTTTGAGGGAGTGCATAAAGTGTATTAGTTTACTTTAATTCATCTAAGTACTCAGTAATTGAACAACTCCCTTTGAAGCAGGAGGCATCTGAGCATCTTTCAGCTCCCACTCATCCCGACTTGTATTGAGCAGAAAGAAATTGTACTCAATCTCTCAGCAACTGTCATAATTGGAAGTTGTTCCCATAACTTCTGTAGAATACACTGAGAGAAACATTTCTCTAGAAGTTTTCACATAAAAGAAAACTATAGTGATGTACAAGGCACATTAAAAGTATTAACAGTACATACAAACTGAAACAATTACGATTTCTACACCACTCTTATCCTGCATGTTTCAATTCCACACTAAAACTACAATATTTTTCATAAATAATTTTTGAACAAGAACACTTGCATGAAATATCTAGCAGTTCCAAGATCCACATACTAGAGCAAATTATGAAGATTTCTATCTTCAAAATTCTGCATTTAGAACTACTAAACATGATATTGACGATGTGGGTAGAAATTTGTATCTTACTAATTCAAGATGATAGTGCAATGTGATCAAGATTTTGTGCAAAGTTTGAAGTCAAGCAGTGAGAAACATTTTGCCTTGCAAAATTACTACTTAAGTTCCACCCATTGCAGAAGTTGAAGTCCAGTGCGTGAACTTACCTGTTAATACAGAAATATTGATAATTTTCAGAATCGAGTGCACCAAAGTATTTGGCTGGAGCTGATCTAGCTGCATATGCTGAACATCATCCAGCCTCTGAACTTGTCTTTGTGGAATGTCTCTGAAGTGTGGAAATTCTGATGATATGTATGCCAATAAGCCATGGAGAACACCACCATCCACCATAGGATAAACTTATATGAAAAAAAGACAAAGTTACACACTATTTTTTATGCTTAGAAGTATAAAACTTATGACTTGGAACATGTTTACACTGACAAAATCAGACCAGTTTAAGAATAATTCTAAGGTAAGAAATTCTTGAGAAATATAACACTTGATCTGAAATTAAACTGTACTTCAGGATAGTATCAAGAGGAGGCAGATGAAGTTAAGCTAAGTGCAATACTTTAAAATACACCAAAAAAGTCTTGTATCATAGCTTGGTAAGAAGAAAGGTGTCCTTGATCATTGGCCTCAGAATCTGCCTTAAACAGCTGGCAATAGTGGACATCACAAAGACAGTAAGAACAACACAATCATGGTGATACTTCCACTGTCGCCAACCCTCCATGGCCTGCAATGAACTACTTTCCCTGAATGGATTTAATTACTCTATTTTGCAAAAAAATTAATCCTCATGAAATCTCAGGCATCACACGGCCAGGTCCTGGGATAACTGCTCTTTCTTAAACTAAACTCAAGGAACTCAGTTTTTTTAGAGTTCAGAATGGTAACCACCAACTTTTACCATGAACTCCACATGCCTATCTGATGCTATCATGGCCACATATTGAGCACAGGTGCTCCTGTCATACTTTTCTATCGTGTTTTGTACCTCTCAGTTGCACACATTTCCATTTTATCCCGTGTGTGAGGCATTGCCAACAAAATAGAGTACCTGAAATAGCTATTTTACTGTGGTTTTCATGGCAACTTATGCACTACAATCTTACATTCTTCTGGATTGAGAGCTGAGGAGTTCCCCAGATTCAGTAACTGACTGGTAAATGTCGACTGAAGCATGACTTCTCCACACCAAGGATTCTCATGCATTATTACATCTGCAAGAAAAAATCAACCTTATCAACTCATGTATCAACAAAATTGAAGTGTATAAATTTTCTTGACTATATAACCACCATACACACAGCTGTGTAAGGCACAGGGTTTGAAAGAGATCACTTGGAAACACAGTGTTTATTTTTTTTAATCTACCAACGCCACTTACCAACGAGTTAATAAAATTTTCTCATTAGTTTGATGTAATTCTTAAATTCATTAGCCTCCTGGCAGACACTGCTTAGGTCTGGTTTGTAGTAGCACTTGTACTTTTCAGGAACAACTGATTTAAAACACTGACACCTTACAGAATACCCCTGACTCCCCATGGCTGTGTCTGAGGGCAAGCTTCCATGGGATAGTCAATGTTCCACCGGCAGGACGACTGAGAATTCAAATGAGGTAATTGATGTAAGAAAGCTACTTACAAATGCTTAGCCACAGTTCCAAACTACTTGTTACATTCTTCTAGTTTAAACAGGCATTTTAAAGATCCGTATTTTAAAAAGGCAAATAAAAGAACTCTCACCTGTAAGCAGTACAATATCCCCAGGAAAGACAGTGAGGGACCAAAATGCAGCACCACGCCACAGCACCACCTTTCTCTCAATTTCTGACTGGTCAATAACAACAATCGTTGCTACAGGAACTTTACATGAAGATTTTGGTTTAGTCTTCATCTGTATTTCCTTGATATGACAAGGATGTACAACTGTGACCAAAATATTGTACTTTTGATTTTTGCTGCAGCAGTTCTTAAGTAGCGATAGTTTCTTCTGGAGTCTCTTGAACTCTGTCATCTGCTCTGGATCCACTCTCACCCCAGAACCAGGTGGAGAAGAATGCAGTTTAGCTCTCTTGGATTTCAGCTGTCTTTTAAATGCTGAGTGAAAAAGATGAAAAGAATCTTCATACTTGCGGGGTCTTTTAGAAGAGTTCTTGTGAGAACACTTCCCTTGAGAGCACAGTATTCCAGAGCTCAATGACTCAATATGGATTTCATTCACAAATTGCTCAGCAGGATCATTAACTTCTTGAAACTTTTCTGTATTTTCCTGAGCACTTCCTTCTTGTTTTGTAGCTTCCAAACAAACATTTTCCCCATCATCCTCAGAACTGAAAAGTTCAAGAGAACTTGCATCCTCTTCCTCACATTCATTTTCAGTCACAGTAGTGGTACATGTTCCAACACCAGAATCACATTGGAAGTGACCATCCTGCCTTTCTTCAGCTTCTTTGCCTGCTTCCATTTCTGACAATTTTACAATTCTTTCCTGCATCTCATTCTGGTCCTGTGCAAAAAGAGCCACCTGACTCAAAGTCACTACACTACAAAATTCAGTGTCTGCTGACACTGCAAAGTCTGCACAGTCATTTGGTTCTTTTGGTTTGGACTCTTGACTTTTTTGGACAAACATACCCATATATTGCCTTAGATGTTCCTGATGCTCACTTCCATGACCTGACTGAAGTCCCACAGACCGCAGATGGATGCTGACCTGCTTAGT
The DNA here is from genome assembly GCA_013397845.1 of Melanocharis versteri. Classification (NCBI taxonomy): domain Eukaryota; kingdom Metazoa; phylum Chordata; class Aves; order Passeriformes; family Melanocharitidae; genus Melanocharis; species Melanocharis versteri. Next base: position 2,284,455 of record VZTG01000482.1, read on the forward strand.
ACTGGCAACCAAATCAGAAATGTCAGAGCTGTTAACTTCCGAATGCCTGGCTTTTCTCTCAGCGAGGTCCGGGCTGCAGCCACGTGCTGGTTTCTCTTGTCCAGCTGACTCTGCACAGCTCTGGGGCGGGTGTTGATCTGCAGCCTGATCTACCGCTGCAGGTCTGTATCTGCCTGGGGATACTTGACAATCAGAGCAAGCTAAACTTGTGGTCTTTTTAGGTGTGCTGGTACAAGTTACTGCCACAGGGGCAGGAGATGCCAGATCTTTTGCTTCTTTTGCCATGAACCCACCCTGCTGAGCGCTGTCCCCACTTGTGGGGACTCCTGTGGCCGTGGAGCTTTCTGCCTGGGGCACTGAGGGGGTGGCAGCACCCCAGACCCTTCCAGAAACAAACCCTTGTGTATCACACAAACAGTGGAGCTCTCTCCATTTCTCAGCAGTAGGGGCTGAACTACTTCGCTCTAACACCTCCAGTGGGCTTGGAATGCTGGGTGCTCCCACAAAAATATGAATTTGAGGTCTTTTTGACATTTTTGACTGCTGTGTAAGTTTGACTTTAAATAACGTGGTTTATGCAATAAGCACAATAATAAATATTAGCAAATGCAAAAAAAAAAAAAAAATTTACTTTTTCTTTACAATTTTAAAAACGCCTAAAATTCATAGGAGTATTTCATAAATTAACTGGTAAAAACACTACTATTTAAAGCCTATAAAAATAGATGTACGAAATCTAAAAATATAAGTTATCTCAGAAATATTTAACATTTATTTGTGGCAAACCTGCATAGAAAAATAAATTTATAGCAACACCTAGTTTCTGATTCTGATACTTGGAAACACATTATAGTGGAGTTAAAATTAAGTTTAATTATTGACCTATTTGTCTTTATTTATTACTGCTAATTAAACAGTCAAATATGAATTCGCTATTCAGTACTTGATTTTAACTCATGTGAAATAAATGTCTGTAAGAAATCTTCACAGTATGGTTAGGAGATCATTTCATCTCCCAGAAAATAACAGTTTCAACTAAATGATTAAAACACTAGAGCTATTTAAAATTAAATTTGCTAGAAATGCAGCATTTTACAAGCTGTTTTAACATGAAACTACTGTTTCAGGCTATTACTGATAAATTATAATGATTTAATAACCACTAAGGGGTCAGTAAAACTCGAGCAGGCAATTTAGGATTTGCTTTAATTCATTCATGTAGTATCAAGCTACTCAAGAAATTACTAGCTTTTCTAGCTAATTACAATTAGCCCACTTACATAGCACACAAAAAAGAAGACCTTTTATTTTTTTAGATTTCTGCTGTATAATTATAATTTTAAAATATGCAGAAACAGCTATAACTGTTCATTAAAATGCTGATTACAGCTACTTGTTTTGGGAGTGCTGTTGCTTATAGAAGTTGCTCCAATAGGGAATTCTGCAGATGTAGAGAACACCAGAAAAAATTGGAAAGCCAATCCAGCTGTAAATAGAAAGAAAAGACCATTGAAACAAATACAGCATTGAAAAATACGCAGATTTTTCATTTAGCACTAATTAAATTAGCAACCATTTTCCTAACAACCCCAGTAGGGGTCGATAAATCTGCACATTCATAAGGCTCATTGTAACATGGAAAAACCATAAGCATCCTGGAACAGTGATCTCTGGTGTATCATTGCTGACACTGGAAAAGCAATATACAACCACTAAAATGAGACAGGGCAAAATACAAAAAGAAGCTACAAAACCCAGTGACTGGTATTGCTCACTTTCATGCTCATAACAAAACAAATACTACTTAAAACATCGGAGTGTCCAAACTTCCACAGTTGTACATTTACAGTTAGTCCCATAAGAAGGTAACTTTCAAAGGACAATACCCAAACCTGTGAAAGCTTTGAGTTATATAAAGAATGGTAATATACAAATAACTAGAAGAACAGAATTTGCAGATCAACACTAAAGTAGTGGATCAGGTAAGGGAAAGACAATACAAAGTGATAGTGAGGTTGAATCCCTAAAGAAGTGATGTTAATAAGTTTTGTAGATAAAAGGCTACCTAATACATGATGTAGAAGGTTTAGTAACAAATCTGTGACAAATAGAAAACGTTACTATCAGTTCAAATGAACTTGGTAAATGTCCAGTTATATAGTAATTTATCAGCCCCTCATTTTAAGCATCACTTCTTTTTTGCTTTTGACATGTTTAAAGGTTTATAAGTTACACAAAAATTCAGAAAGTTTTCCTTAACTTTCAGGTTCTGTAAGTTCCCTAAACTTAAGATTTGCTTTCCTGATTCCCATCTTGCGGTGTCAGTATGTCCAAGGCCAGGTTGGATGGGGCCCTGAGCAACCTGGTCTAGTGAAAGGTGTCCATGGCAGGGGGTTTGGAACTTGATTTTTAAGACCCAAGCTGCTCTATGACTCTATGATCACACCAAAGGAATTGAATCTTGTTGTTATTTAAGGAATGTTCGCAGTTAAAATATAGTTTATATTTTCAAAATCTAAATTACCTTAGGGATGGTAAGTGACCTCTGCCGACTTTCTGAGTCACATAATAGGTCCACTACCAAATGACCTGCTTTGGCAATTTCCAACTGACTTTTTGGGTCAAAGATGTCAAACTCCTTCTTGTAGTAGAAATCATCAGTACCTAAAATCATTTAAGTCTGTAAATCAGAAAGAAAAAAAAAAATTAAAATTTAATTCAATGTACACAAAATGTTTAAAGAACCTTTGCTTTGCTGCTTTAGAACAGAATTATTACTCACTTAATGAGTTTTGTTAGTGAAATTCTACACCTGGTTTTAAATAAAAGTCTGAAAGAACAATTCACTACAGATTTTAAAAAGATGAGCAAAAAATCTTTCAATCATTTTATCAAAATGCCACTGCCACAAAAAAAATCCATTTGATACTGTAGTTAAATTATCTGTGGGCAGACAGTTGGTTAATTACACCAAAGATAACAGGAGCTAAAACTCATAAAGATACAACTGAAACCTGAATGCACATATCCATTATACCTGTTAATTATTACACCATTTCCTAATTTGTGGAAAGCTGCTCTATTCCTAACAGCCAATGAAAGCCAAGCTTTTTATCTCTGAAATGGTCAGAGTCTGATTGACGGGTCAATGATCTGTTAAAAAACAGTAACTACATCAGCAAATTTTACATTTGCAAGACACTGCAACTGAGGTTTAACATATAGAAATACATTATGCTACACAGTGTATTTCCTCCAATCTAAACAGTAAGACACAACTTCTAAATTTAAAGGTTTTTAAAACTAACGGTCATTAACAGATTGTTAATCTCTAGTGATTTGCTGCACATAGAACAAAATTCAAAATAGCTTTAAAAATCCTCTTCCCATAGTTACTCCAGAAATGTTCTGATGCTACCTACATGACCTTGAAGTACCCCTAACATACCCAAGAAATCCTCATTACTTTTATTCCATATTTTACTACTCATTAAGAGTATTCACTCACCATGAGAATCAATAAGCATTATGCCAAGGTAATTTAAGAGGGTGATACAGCTTCGGCTTCCTATCATTCTTGAATATTCATGGTAGCCAGGTACCTAAATCTGTTTTGAGAAGTTACATCCAAATAGTTTCATCAAGTCTTTACTCAAGCCCTTTACACTAAAAGTAAACCACACTAATTCAACCTCTAGTTAAGAATTTCTTTATGTCTGTTACATGCTACAAAGCTGCAAGCTACAAATAAAATTACAGAAATAAAAGACAGCAATGCATCAGAAGACAAAGAACTATAGCAATATAATGCAAAAGTGTATTTTCCCTTCCAGAAACACTAAAGTTTTAGAAGATAAACAGGGTATTCTTTTAACATCCTACTTTGATTTGCTGCAGCTTGATGATGAACATCCTAAATGGTAAGCAGTGACTTGATCCCTAAAATATGCAAGAAAACATTATATTGTCCTTTACCTGCTGAAAAGCTGGCCCAGTAAGTAATAAATATATAAAGTAGGAGATGCTTTAAATTCTAAATTTTAACTTCTATTGTTAAGTTACCTCGCCCTTATTTGCATACTTGACTTTATACTCCTTCTACATGTAGTATAAAAAATTGAAGGATTGATTAATCTACCTTACAACAGAGGAAACTGAATTATTCATAGCCATCTCCAGAGTATTTAGTTTCAGTTCAATTCAAGCTGTAGGGCTGTTCGGCTGGGCTTTTCTTTTTTCAACAGCTCATTTTTCAACAGCTCAACCTGTGTGATCGTAGAGTAGAAAATCTACTATGACACTTGCCAACCAAAAGAAAACCAGAAAAACTTTTTGATGCAGAATTCTGATTACATCACAGGAAGCTCTTCTGGCACTTCTACCATGCTGCTCAAATCTCCCTCCAAAATTCAACGTGGTCTTTTAAAAAGCCAGGTACTGCAGCTGTACAGTAACTTTGAAAGAAGAAACAGCCAGCAGCGTAGTAACAGTTTCATACACTTAGAAACTGAAACAACTCTGGGATGAAGTGATGAAAGCATTACATGTTTGCTTGCAACTTGTGCAAGAAAAAGAAGGGTGATCCTTCTGCCAACAGCTCCTGCTGGCACTGCAAGTGAATCAATACACCAGCGACAGCACCTATCTACTAAATCAATAAGCTTGGTCCAAACACATATTAAAAGGAACACGATGGAAAATAAAAACTGACAGAAGAAATCAAGCTAAGTAACTTGTAGCTGAAGCAAACTTATTCTACGTAAGAGTGAGGGATGTATCATGTGGACTTAAAATAAGATTATACGTGTAATTGAATGGCAGCTCAAGGAGATCTATGTGGATTGCATTAGCCAAGGCTAGTGGGACCTAACAAGAAGTCAAGGAAACACAGATGTGGGAGAACATACATGTACACATGGGCAACTGGGGAAATTAACAGGATAGGTCTTATTTCTGTCATCTGTTGTTTGGTGATTGTAACAATCACCAAATACCTTTAATCTGAATTTTAATACAAGGTTTCAGGCAAAGACTGTAGTCCTGTCCATAACTGACCTGTTTAACCAAATGCAGTTTTACACCAGGATGGTTATCTGGGTCACATGATAACACCATGATAGCACATGGAATACTGGGCACAGAGGCTGCTGTCAACCAGACCTGGTGGTACAGCAAGAACCCTGCTAGTTGATATCAAAATTGATGAAAACCACAAGCCTTCATTTGCCTTACAGCAGTATCTGTAATTAGTATCTGTAATTAGGTTATTATTGACCATAAAATAATTTCTATTAGTACTTACTATTTAAGTTAAATAGCAGCAATGCTAATCCATTCAGTATTTAGTTCTTCTCACTGGCTATTACCAGAGGACTACAATACTATTTGGCCTCAAGACAGGTACAGCTGGTTGACAACTACATAAAACCTGCATTCAGCAATATGTAGCCATAAAACATGAGGTATCCAACTTTTTTTCCTTATTTGGAGCACTTTCAGTAACAAGATGATTTTTAGAATATGGAACACCTATGGTTTAGGTATCACAAGAGAAACCTTCCTAAATAGTCCTGCAGCAGCAGAGAAATAATTTAAACCAGAAATCAGCATTCTAAGAAGTTCCACAGCCTGACACTACAAAAAAAAGTTAAATCAAAATACTGAGTAAGAAGAGGCAAGTTGTTCTTCATAACTATTACTGAACTATTAATATACAAAAAGAAGGCAAGCAATCAAATGGCATTGCTATTGCTAATATTTAATCTGCACCTACTTGTCTGCAGGATCAGGGCCTGTGGTTTCTAAAGTTGTGCTCTAGAAGGAAAATATTTCCCTGGATCTCAAACAAAGACACTTCTTCTGTAAATACAAGCTTGGATCATATAAAGGCATCCACCAAGCAGTTGCATCAGCCACTTTATTTTACAATTATTATTTTTTGGAACCAAATGATGCAAAAATCTGAACACTGATAATGCACTTTCAATTCAGCAACTGAGATAGTCTTCATTGTGTTTGAAAATTGGAGTAAAGGTAGTAGGTTTTTTGTGATTAACTTGATAATTCTTTCTTCACTGCCTTTGCACCTTTCAGGATGGCCCCTTAAGTAAATGCTATTTATTGATTTTTGTTTTGCAATCCATAAAAACATATAATTAAGGAGATATAAGCATCCAGTGGCTGCTACAAACAAAAGAAGTTAAAAGTTCCAGCGAACACTGACCTTTTGAGTAGAAAAAGATAAAGGTAAAAGGTCAAAGATACACAAACGTGCCAGGCACGTTTTGTTGAAAACACTCACTCCCCAAACTCTTATTTTTGAGAACTATTTAAACAACTAAACTGCTACGCTTTCTGTCAAGAAAGATACTGTTCCATACATTTCAGCATATTAAAATACCTCACAATATTAGAATAGCATAATTGTGGCCTTTTTTAGAAAAACTATTTAGTTCACGGAAGAATTTCCACAGTTATCATTACCAGTGAAAATCTATGTTAGGACTGAAACCTGATAAACAGAGGTGGATAAAACAATTTTTTGTTTAGCTCAGATGAAAGCAAGGTAACTGGTTAAAGAAACATCATAATACCCTGATTTCCATCAGATTAACTGCTGGTAGATTTGACTTATTAGGACCAGAAGATAAATATATATATATGCAAGAAATATTTAAAATACAAAGCCACCACTATTATTTTCTCATCTTTACAAAAGCCTTACTCAAAACAGATGAAGTTTTATAACAAAAACCTGGATGCTGACTGCACGTTCACAGACAAAAATGGGATATTGTCATTGTTCTGGACAACAGCCATAGGTAAGACAATCCTTGTGCTTTTGTACTGTGGGGAGACAGGGTGCTGAAAAGGTGTCATTCTTAAGTTTACCATGTAAAGTAATCCACTTTATTTTATTACCATGTAAGTAATCTACTAGTGCCAGGAAAATGTCTCTCACTCTCCACCACAAGTGGTTATGCTAGCAATAGACTTTAACAGAAGCTGCACTTCCTCTTGCCTTTAAGACAAGCAGGATGCTTCTCATTTGTCAGCATCACTAAACAATTCAACTTCACTGCCTGTTAACTGAAAAAAACAGTCACTCACTCCAAGAAGTCATATAGGAGCACACAGTTCATCACTAGATCAGGACATGCTCCAAAGCTGTTCAAAACTACCAGCTACACGAGGAGCTCCAGAAGAAGCCAGGTGGCACACAAGCCCACAAGACACCTTTAGACCAACAGCTCAATCAGGACTTCCTTTACTTCGTCACTCTTTATACAGGATCCCTCCAGAAGAGCAAACATTTAACCTTCCTGCAAACATAAAGGGCAGCAAATACTTTTTGTCAGGACTGAACCTACGGCGCCAGACCTATCTACTCCCTCCCCATCCCAAGCCACGTTGTGCACATTTTATCTGTTCCTGTAGTGTGCAGCTACATCCTTTATGTGGTATCATTAGTCTATTTCTGTGAGGTTCAAAGGAGCTGGCAATCAATCAATAACTGATCTCCTCAGTACTTTCCTATCTCAGGAAGATGAAAGCTGGCTTTACACATTTCTATAGATCCACTGTCTCAAAAGAGAAGTTCAAACACATGTTTTGGATGTGAGCATCGTAATTTAAACAAAACTCTTGAGAGATGTTAACTACATGACAGTACTGACTTTTATATCCAAATCTAGAATTTCAGTTCTTGGAAAGGCAAAGGATTTTCAAGATTATTTTAATATTTCCCTTTTGCACACACCCCAAGAACACCCTTCAGCCGTAAGTGAAAAGAATTTGCTCTTCTATCTACAAGTCGAGAGGTTTAAGATTTTTTTAAGAGATAAAGCTCCCTTAAGGAAATATAACCTTCAGACTTGGGCCAAACTGTCTCAGTACACTGGTGAAGAGCATTACAAAGATCATAGATGGTTCACTGCCCACACTTGCTCTTTGTTGTGGCCACACACCTACCAACTTCTTTGCAGAACTGCATGAACGTCAAACACTCTTTCACGGCTATTCCAGCTAAGGAGCAAAGTTGTTAATTTACTAGGGCACTGCAGGAAACGAAGACACAAAACTCAGATTATTTTAAGTGAGTGCGAACTACAGTGAATCTTCTGGAAACAGAAACGAAGTTTTCAGCTCTTTTGGCATTTACCTACGAAAAAATTAAGATACGATACATAAAGAAAATTAGCATTAGCTTTTTAATATATAAGCCTTTACATTTCAATAGTTTAGATGGATGTTAGTTTAGCAAACTGGTTAAGCTTTAATAGGGAACAGGCGACACTGAGTAACTATCAACACAGCTGACTGAGCCTAAGGTGCCTTTTAGATGCAAATTTCCTTATTTCAGAGGTAGCTTTTCTCTCAGACTGTAGGGCAGCAATGCACTTTGACTATTTATTAAAAATAATTTGGCTGATTACACTTCAAAAATTGGACACCACAATTTCTGTCCCCGAAAAGTTAAAGGAAATCATCACAATTGAACAAAATGTGAATGAAGTGTACTAACTAAATGTCAGAAACACTGATTTGGCCTGTACCCTTTTCCATGGTAATTCAGCTGTCTGAAAATACCTCAAGCAAAATCAAAAAGCTAAATGTACAATGTAACAAGTCATCCTGAGTCTCCCTCTACTGTTCCAAGTCATAGCGTGTAGCAGTAGGGCACAGCAGCATAACCACTGATAAAAACCCTCTAGTATGTTTGTTCTCAGTCAAGGCGCATCATTTTCTTCACTGTTTTTGCTAGAGGCAATACCTCAATTATTATCTGCACTGTGCTATGATTGCTGTGTACCTTCACTCAGCTGCCTTTAATTCAGTAACTTTTATAAATGTTTTTATCACTTGAGTACAACATAGTCCTGCCCCAGAAATTTTATGTTGTTTAACCTCCAAAACTCCTGAAGTATGAAGAGTTAAGGATAGAAACTAAAGAGAGTTATCTATTTATTCATTTGTCTTCATGCAGAAGCTGCTCCAATCTGAAGTAAACCTATAAATTGCTTCTTTCTGCATTATAATGCAGAAAGAGTAGAGATTAAAGAAATGGTCACCTCACAGTTTAACACCTTGTGTACTGGAACTATAATCCTGTTTACAAATGCAATTTTTTTCCTGTCTGCCAAACGTTGCAAGTTCCATACTTGATTTTCATTAGAATAGAAACAATAGGACTGAGGTACACAAGGCCAATATTGGCTACTAGCATATTAGTATATTTTTTAATCCAGAAAACCATGTGTGCTGCTATGCAAAGCTAAAATCACAATAGTCTTCAAAAAACATTTCAGAAAACACTAGCAGAAAGTTTTCATATAGAAGAGAAGCAGTAGTGCCAATGTTAGAAATCTATCTTTTTAACAAGAGTTCTGTTTAACACCCCAAAATACAAATGAGTTTGGTATTAAAGTAGCTCTGAAGAGTGTTTTGTAATCCACTCTCATTCCTTGTCAAGTGGCATCCTTTACAGAAAGACAGTTACTGTTCTGTGTGACTTGTGGTGCTTCAGTGCCATGCACACGCACCTGAATTTTATATTCTGTAAAAACATAAAGAGGAAAACTGGGGGTGAAGAAACACAGGGAACTTGCAATCCATTCCATATCAAAGTACTCTATGTATCCAGCTAATGATTTGAGTAACTCCAGATTTAACTTGCTTGTGTTAGGAAGCACATGGAATATAAATAATCAGCCATTGCAGTATTGAGCATATGACAAGAAATTAGTAAATACATATTGGTTTTGCCCTTCCCATGAATTTCACATTAAAACCTGTTTATATGAGCTTACGTTCAGAGATTTTAAAATTAGCAGATAAAGCAGAAAACCCAAAAAGCTATTACACTAAACATGTGATCCATTATCCTTCTCCAGAGATTAGTAATCTTTACAACAGACCCGAGAGAAAGGAATTCAAAAAGCAGTACAGTTTGTTCTATCTTGGCTAATGTTCTGAGTTACCTGACGTTGCATCACAAGAGCTATACCTATGTTAACATTACATACATATAAAAACTTCATTTTGCAGGTAAAACTAACATACCATCTAAATGAATGGCAGTTTAGGAGCCATGTGGTCATACCAAACATTAATTGAGGTATGGCAACATTTCACGTTAACCATTATGAAACACGGGAGCAGAAGAAAAATTTGAGATAAATAAAACACATAAAACTAAACCACTAAGACATCAGACTTGCCAGCACAAATCTAAAAAGCAACAAATGGAGATTTAGTTTATATGATGGAAATCAGATTTAAAAATAATTGAAGGCACCTTTTCAAAAATAAAGGTAGTATTAATTCAGTAAATATTCAGAGACAAGTGAGAATCAAAATATTAACATACTTTTCTCAACAGGAACTTTATGACATTACAATATATGAACAATATATTATGAACTTCAGCTGAGAGCAGAAAACCCATGCAGAAAACTGAACAGTCTGATCACAGTGAGAAAAAAATTAATAAGTGATGGGTATGGATGGAAAGTTTCACAAAATGAACAAGTGCAAGAATTTGATTTTATGAAGCTGAAAAGAAAAACATCCAAAACAGTGTCCACTTAAACTGCATTCCTCATTAAAAAAGGCATATAAAGAGGGAAGAGGGAACATCATAAGAATTAAGAACTGTGCAATCATACTGCGTAGTTTTTAATTCTTTCATACATTATGATGTTACTTGATGCTTCTTTCTTCATATGGCAAACAGGTAAGTTTTACTTTATCAGCTTTCAAGGAAGTTAAGATTCTAATCCCAAATGGGAACCAGTTGTCAAGTCCCTTTACCTATGCTTATCCCTTTAACTTGGGAAACACAGTGTTAAAAAAACAAGCACTTACATTTTATATCCAGGTAAGTTTAAAGGATAAAGGTTTGGTCTTGGAAGCTATTCTGTGCAGTTCCCTTCTGCAGGCAGCCCTGAAGTGACACACTGTTTAGTGGGCATCTCAGCTTTCCTTGGAACGTGTAAACATGGAGAAGGAAGCTGTCCATCAGCAGCATTCTCCACTGCTGAGCACGGCAAAGCCACTCACGCTGCACCCCTGGATAGAATGGTGGTGCTATGCAAAGTTTTTCCTCTCCAAACAGAGCCCAGCTTCTTAAGACTACAAATACAAAAAAAAAAAGAAAAAAAGAAAGCCCCTTAAAAAATGCCTTGACTCACATTTAGCATTCAAAAAAGAAAATTTCACTCTTGCAGCCAACATCAGTATTTTAGAAAGATGTGGGGAAACTTTACCCAAATAGGTCAAACGCTATTCTTTCAAATTCTCAACAGGTCATCTTATATAAATCAAAATACAATTTAGTGGGGACTGAAGCTGTTCCAATATAAAAGTATGTAGGCTTTTCCACATTACATTGAATTTCCAGTCTAGTTCCAGGCTCCATGACAGAAATTTGCCACCACGCTTCACATTAATTTTTAGAATAATGGGATAGAACTGCTTTTGAAGTATCATGAGTACTCTTATTAAATAGTGACTTCTCAGCTCAAGAACTAGATGTCAAGAGCAGAACTACTGGCAGAAAGCCTGCCACTGATCTTTAGGATTAGTACTGCTTTACAAGCATTGATGCAATGAGGGGTTTGATCTTACTGCAGGAATGAAAGTCTCATGCCTGAGAAGCCAGAGCTCTGCCTCCTGGGGCTCCCCTGCTGGACAGAGGAAGGCCAGGGAACAGCTCAACTGCAAAGCCTGTTTTCCCAAAAGGTCCATTAGAATTAGCAACCCATGCAGTTACAGAGCTAATAAAGTCACCTTCCTCCATCTTATCTCAACTTTATGCTCTTTTATGATCTAGGGTGGGAAAACAGAAAAAAACAAACAAGTCTAAGTTCAAGAAACTACACTGCTTTAAACAAGTTGATCTGACATTCTCAGCAAAAAAGCACAATCATATCTACACTGGCACGTTCCCAAAGAACTCATGCCAACCCCAGTATTTATTTTCTTTGTTTGTTGAGTAATTCCACCTTACTTGGCATTTCAGAAATTTTTATAACCAAATATAGCCACAAGCCAAACTATATTACCTACTCTTCACCCGCCATCATCCAATTTGCTGGATGAAGACTTGCTGAAAGACCTGACTTCTTTTCAGACATATTAAGCATACAGTATGAAAATAATTGAAATAAAACCTGCTGGCAAAACATGTATGTATTGTATTTAACAACCATTCCTTTTATGCAAACTGACTCATTAAAGTAGCTTATGGATGAAGCTGCGGATAGCATTTGTTATTCCAAGAGAACTTCTGCTCATTCCTCTACCACTAACTTCTATGGATTCTTTTAATTCAACAGAACCTGCAAAAGTCTATATAACTTCTATTTTTCATCATCTTCAACATAAAATTAATGAACTGCAATTCCATTAGACCTCACTGTTTCTGTTCCTAGGAATGAGTAAACTGAATGTGCTCTGAGAAAGTATAAACATTCAAGACAAGTATTCCACTTATCACTTTGGAAAACAATCTAAGACTTTCCTAGACTTCTTGAAGAAAATCAAGTCTGATAGGAAAGAAAAACTGTATGAGTTTATTAGAAAAGCAAACTCCAGGAGTTTCTCCTCAAGAATAAATACTGCTCATGCTCTGTAATTTTTGGCCTATATTCATTCAGATATGAGGACCTTAGAAGTTTGTATAATCAGCTCAATTCCAAACAATACTTAATGTATTCGTCCTCCCCATATTTTTAACAAGTTGGGAATATATTATAATCTGGTTCTTTTATGGGAACTGAGGCAATGAAAGGTTAATTAACTTACTTTTTCTTGCACAGTAAATTGAACCAAGTGTAGAACTGAGTAAATCTTACCTTAAACATTGCAATGCCATTCCCCAGTGCATAATCCTTCACCTTTTTGGTAAGATACAAAACTACCCTTTTCACTTCAGCTTTTCACCCTACCTATTGAGATTTTAAGAGTCATCATCCTTGGTTATATCTTTTTTGTAGCTACAATTCTCTCTTCCTGCAATATAAGATCTACTGTCCTCCTCTGCTTTTATTCCTTAGTTGAGATGCCAGGTGCTGGTTTTACAAGCACAAAATAATCAAATTATTCGAAGTCAGGATTAACACAGGGCATCTGATGTGACTATTTTTTTTGTTTAGTTCCTGAACTTCATACACTATTTTAAGGAAGTTCTCTCCTACCTTATAGTGAGCAGAACATACCCACACAATCAAGCCTTAGTTTTCAAAACGTTAAGAATTACTTTAAGTCCTGAGGCAGTGCCCTATATTCTGTTGTGACTTTAGGACTCACTCAGGGAGAAAAAAGAAGAGTGTTTTGTCAAATAACAGACTTTTTTTTTCTTTTAGCTAACAAGCCCTTGAATTTCTTTAACTTAAATAACCTTCACTGAATTAGCCATCTAATAAACAAGAATAAATTACACCTAAAACTGAATTGCACTAATGGACTTGCACTACAAGCATGGCTTCAATGTACTTGAGGGGTAAAGTATTTAGGGAGAACAGAACAGTGAAGAAGAGTGGCTTCTAATTCCATCCTTCACCTATTCATCTATTACTTTGAGGTTTGTGGTCACATGAGGAAGAAGCTCAATTTCTGCTTACGTAGCCCAATGTTACATTGATGTAAGTGCCACAATGACAATGGAGCCTTAAAACCTGAGGCGAACACGTAGCAGCCTCTGTTCAAGTGAGCTGATCTCTAGTGATAACTGAACAATTTAAAAGCATACATTATTTAGATTGCCATTTAGTGTTCCTTTACTAAACTGAAGAAAAACACCAGGCTGATGTGAAAACTGATAAGACAAAAGAAACCAGGATAAGCTTTTACAAATTCCATGGCGATTTTAACTCATTTAGTCTGAAGACCACAATACACTTGTCCTTCTGAAACCAGCAAATCTCTTACTAATGATTTGCAGAGACCCTACCTTATCAGTATTTCCAAATAAGCTTACCTTCAACATACTGGCTTTCAAACGAAAAAAACCAGAAGAGATGAAGTAGAACAGGTAAGTTAGACATTATCTTGCCAACACTGACAAGATTAGACAATAAATAATAATCAAGAAAAACTTGACACAGTGTTTTCAAAAACAGTTCAAGTGTGCTCAAGAGGGGACAATTTAATTAAAACAGAAATATTTCCTTTTCTGACCTATTTTCTCGTTCTGATATTCCTCTGGTATGTGCTATACAACAGTGATTTTGTGCTGGATCTCTGGATCCAGTGGGCACCATGAACAATCTTGAGGTCTGTGAAAGATGACCAAGAAAAGATATCACATATACATTTTTAAATCCAGCATAACCAGCAATTTTTTTTTTTTTCAGGAAATCCATAACATGTTGAAAAATACCAGCCAGTGTACTCCTGGACTTTTCTGATAAACAATACCAATTTCAATTGTACCAACAAATTTGAATGGCAATTCAAATGCTTTGTATCTGGGCTTCACCCACCAACATATTTCACAGAAGATTTAAGCATTCAAACATATTTTAGCCATCTTGATTTCCATAACCACTCTTCCAAAGTGAAAGAGGCTAAAGTTGATTTTGCTAATAGAAACACAAACAAAAGCACTACAGGAAACTAGTATTCTCTAGTTCATAAGAGCTTTAATGTTTGTTATTTAAACACTACACACTATGTTTATGTCAAAACTTCTGATTGTCAATTGAGTATTAAACCAAGAAAAAACTGGTTTGCAGCCTCTGATGCTGCGATTCCAGGCTGGAAAGATCATAGGTATAATTTTCAGCCAGACAGCTAAGGACACCAAGAGCTGCAAAAAAGATCCATTTCAATTGTAAAAGTTACTTTCAAACAACTCATATTTCACTCCTGGCAAACTACTGTCTACTAACTGTTACTTGCTATGTTCACTGAAGAAGACAGGAATTTTCTAAAAAACATAATTTCCAGGAAATAAACTGACTAAAGTACTTTCTTTCCCTCCTAACCTTATCTAAGAGAACAAAGCTGGCATGCTCACAGTGCATCTGTGGAAGTTTTTATGCCTGTCTATCTATCAGCTTTCCCATTAGTAGCTCTTCCATCAGCTGATTTCAAACACATTTAACAGTGAAATGAGAATCACAAATATTTCAGGATCAGGTAACTATACCATGCCCTCTTTTGTCTTTTAAATTAGAAATGAGGAAATACCAATCAGAAGCTAAAGATTACACCACAATGACACAAACTAGCTGCTTACACAGATTCTCACTGATACAGGAACTGAGAAAGGACAAGCCCTTACACTGACCCACAAAAGCCTCTATCATGAAGGGCCACATTGATGGAAAGGTCACTGAAATCAGATTAATTTGTTACTGACTTCAGCAAGCTTTGGGTCAGACCTGCAGCCTCCAGAGCGAGTTACTTTTTGTCCTACCCATCTGAAAACCAGAAGTGGTGTTACGGGAATGAGTGTCCTTAAAATGCATACTTAATAGCAGTTAGATTATCTGGCAATACCCTTTAGCAGAAAATTGATAGTAACAGTGCCGAAATACGGCACTGAGAATTTCTGTGTATCTACAGACTGCCTGACCAAGAGATGAAGGCATCAGCTCCTATACATGAAAAGCTTTTTATATCCGCTCTATCACAGAGCTGAAGTAACCAGCTGGCAACATCAGCCATCGTGCACAGCAACTATACAAACAGATGGAGACAGAAGGTCTTTAAAGCTAATAAACATAAGCACAACCACTTTTCATTGCAATTAAAAATATTTACTCATGAGGTAGTTATCAGAATGTATTCAATATTTTGATTTCTACAGCAGAATTATTAACAAGTTAAAAGCTCAGAAAACTGCTCTGAACCACTTACTGAGGGTTCTTCCAAGTACCTTTCACTTAAGAATTAGGAATCCCTGTCAAATTCACATTCTAAATAATGGGATAATAGATCTACAGCCAGAATTTTGAAATAAGAATGGTATCTTGTTTCAGAAGTTCCGGAAAAGTAAAAAAAAAAATCTTATGATTGATTAAATAATAAATTTAAATATTATTTTGCTCAGCTACAGATTATTTTTATAGCAATGCCTCAAGTAAAAAAACAAGACCCACTTTAGCCTAGTCCCTACTAGGCTAAACCTAGAACTTCCTACTTTACTTGCACAATTATGAATTTCACTCCCTGCTTTTACAGTGCCATAGACAAGCAAAAACATTACTATTTACAGATTAAGAAAACAATAGCAGCTTATTACTTGAACTTAGCAATCAGGAAGAACTTCAATTTAATGCAAAGCAATACATAAAAACATTAAATAATCAGACCACAGGTACCTGAGCATCTCATCAGTAAGACAAAGTACTGAAAGGTTTAAAGCCTTTATCTCAATGGAAAATAATCTGAATACCTCTTCTCCAATTTTGCAATATTGCAGAAAGCACACCCCAAATTTGCAGCACGTGCAAGTTAACTTCTGCAGTCTGCCTGGAAAACCACCAAATTCAGGCTCTTTTTTATGAAGGCAAAAGGAGTAAATGAAGAAAACCTGCAAGTCAGCCCTCCAGATCTGCTCTGGCCCAACACATCTGAAGTTATTTATAGCGAAAAGTCCCTAAACCAATAGATCTCAGTACTGATAACTTATGCTATCAGTAAAAAGGCTTTTAATAAGCTTTGGTCTCTAATTGGTTGTAAACAGATGACTGAAAGGAAGATTTCTAGTAGAGTGTACATTTGGTAAAAGTGTTCATATAGATAGTCACAAATTAAGGGAATCTTCTGGGATTCAGCTAATTCATGTGCTGCCTGTTACAGCATCTTACAGGGACAGCCCTCCAGCAGCATTGCAGCCAGACAACTGTTCCACACACCCCAGTTCATCCCTGTTACATCATGTACTGGCTAAGCACAAAAATGGAAGAATATAATCAAGAAATACAGCATTTAGAGTACAACAACTTATTCACAAATTTGGAATTAAAATTAAGCTCATATTACATTAATTATTCCTTAGACTCTTTAATCTGTAGTATATTTGTTTCGTTAAAAAATACATCTTTGAAAGAACAAATGAGGTATCAACATTACCTCCCATTATTCTGAAGACTGAATGCTGGTACATTTTCTTGCAGATAAAGAAACTGCCATCTCTATTTTCACATCCCATGCCAAAACCAATTAGACATCAAGTTTTTACTTTAAAGCATTGGGAAGGCGGAAAATAAAACCCACGAACTTGACAACATCTCAAGCGAATGAGCTGGAAAATAATTAGATTGCTATTTGGTACCATTTTAGTGCATTTTTTCACAATATGCAGGCAGCTCCCATGCAGGAGGATTTCTGTGAAGTCCCACACACTTGCTGCTCTCCTGCATCGTCTCCAATTAACACAAACACACAGGATTTTAGCCAAGAGGTGTGTGAATAGTACTACACTTAGCATTCCTGTCAGATTCATATCCTCCCATTCACCCAGAAACTATTACACAACTGTCCAGGGATCTGTTAACTCAAGAGGCTGAACAGTTTCTGCAGCAGTTTGGGGTAAGAAAATAACCCCAGCTCTCACCTATTTAGTTTTTACACTACCAAGGTCTACATAAAGCAGTACAGCATAACATTTAAGTCCAAGGAAAAAGAAGTATTTTTTTGCAATTTCTTGTGAAATGAGGAAGGGAAACATAGATGCTCATATAGGCAATTCAAAGGCAAACAACTTGCTTCAATTTTTATCTGGAATTTATCTCAATCAATTCTTTAAGCAAAGGGTAAGTACAAATTGTCAAGTGCTTCGTGTGGCATGGCTCACAGCTTAAAATGAAATTTGCTCAAACAACTGTAATTCCATTTGCAGGTTATTTCAAAAGCAATTTGTCTTCCCAGAAGACAGTTTAGCACAGAAAGGAATTGGTGCTCTGTACAGTTCAACTTTCCTCCCGTGTTGTCTAATGGATGCTCAGACTCTGCACTGGAGGCAGCCCCAGGGTTAGCCTGGATTTGAAGGGCTCAGTCAGACAAGGGCAGAGCTATCCAGAGCCCTGGGAGGATCCCTGATTTGCAGCTTCTCTGCTTGTTCTCATCTGCTCTGGTGAGCTGGTAAGACTGGGATGTAACCTGGGAACAGCTATCCTAGTTTCTGAGGGAATTCAGCACCAGTACACCCTGGGAATGTTTTAGCCCAGATAGCTAGTACTTCAAATAATATAATGGATTAAAGCAGGGAGTATTTGATTCTTGTCTTAGATCCATTTTTTCAATAAATTTTTAAAATCTGACACATAGAAAATTACTCCACCTGCTACGAAATTGATAATTTACACCTTAAAACAGTAGATTGCTTTAAGAAGGCACAATACAGTGTTTATTATATTGTTCTTATCTATAATAAAAATAATCTGTTAAATTTTTTATATAAGATGTTTTAGAAGCACCTTAGGAAATTAAATCAAGTTGTTTGTCTCCCTCAGTTATAATTCACTGATTTCAAATAGAAACTGATACCTATCATGTGTACACACAGTTGAAAATGACCTTGCTGCAAGGTCCATGAATCATACAGACAGTTCCTACCACAAAGGTATTGAGTACTCTCTACTTATCTCTCTCTCCAGATGCAGTCCTAAGACCAAAACTTTGTATGAAATTGATGAAGTTAGTGAAACTTCAGGTTGTGAAGACAAAAAGTCATCTTTTAATACACCCCAGTGAGTTTTTTTACTGATGCTACTCTAATGTGAATCTTCTGATGGCACCCCACATGCTATATGAGAGTAAAGAAGATACAGTTCCTCTCTTGTTATTGCAATTACCACTTTCATGCCTCCTAGAACTCATTCTAAAGCATGCCATTTTTAATTTCCTCTGGCAAACTGATTTTGATTCAACTGCTCACTGCTTAGCACGTAAGAATACTGGAATGGGGAACACAGATAGTGTCACTACTCTTACCTCCAGAAGGGATTTGAATCAAACAGAAATATGGTACAGATGTGCTGAGTTTGTTAAACTGCCTGTAAACTGTACACACGATTTCAGTCATAAAAATGTGCAAAATAAAACTCCCTAGTTATCTTCTATCTTACAACATTTAAAGACTAAGAAATTTAACATACTGATTTAGTTATTCTCAGCATTCAACACACAGCTCATTGAATATTTTGCCAAAATCCTGCCTTGTTTAGAAGGGGGAGTAGGTATGGTACTGCCATTGCTTCAAAAACAACTGTGTGACTGAGCCCCTGAAGAGATCCACGTGGTTCTCACGTTGTCATGTCCCATGCTCTGTCTCAAATACATCCACAAACGTGTGCTGCAAACACAGCCTGATACTGCAAGCAGCTGATAATTGAGTGCTCGTAAATCAGAGAGAACACAGCTGAAAGCAGGATAGGAGCTAAGCACGTTAACCTGAAGACCTAAGTCTACATGCTTGAGCAAACTGGCTAATCGCATCCTTCATCTAACCTCTGT
The DNA here is from genome assembly GCA_013397845.1 of Melanocharis versteri. Lineage (NCBI taxonomy): Eukaryota > Metazoa > Chordata > Aves > Passeriformes > Melanocharitidae > Melanocharis > Melanocharis versteri. The sequence continues at coordinate 2,303,925 of VZTG01000482.1, forward strand.
GTTTGTGCAACGGTATTCCAACCTACAGAACAAGGTGGAAATAATTACCTGATGAGGGCTAATTGCCACAATACCTCTCACCACCTTCTTTCCTGTGCGCTTACAAAATTTAAGAACCTCAAGAGAAATTGAGCTCTAGCTAATGAGAACCTGCAGATGACTGAAAACAAGGAGTAGCTCGCAGCTGATGCAACCACTGAGAACACTGCAGTTCTGTGAACTGAAAATTAACACCAAAACAGAAGTTTTCCATAAACCATCCATACTGTGGACAGAAAACCAAATCAGTAAGCATGTTTCTGAAGCTCTGTGTGAATATCCTGAGAACAAACTGGCCTAAGAACCAGCTCCTTTCTTGCTCTTTTTTTTCCCCCCATATCACTATCAAAGATCTTTGTTCTCTGGACTATAATTATAAACTATCCTTATTACAGACAAAAATCAGCCTTATTAGTGGTCCTTAAGAGAACTTCTTCAGAATCTTAGGACAGAGAACAACATTAAATCAAGATAAAAATTGAGCATCAGTTGCCTGAAGAGTTTATGTGAGTTAAGGAATCTGTGACTAATCTCCCTGCTGTCAAATACACATAGAAGTTAAACTGCTTTCCCACAAGCCTTGTAGCACAGCCCACAGTGGTTAGAGAGATTCCCATGGCGATAAAGCAACTTCCCGGTTATTCCTGGCTTAGGAGCATTGGTCTCCCACAAGCCGAAAAAGAAAAAAAAAAAACCCTATATTTTTCAATTAGCAGCCCAAGCCAACAGCAAATGAACAAGCCACTTAATTCTTCTGAAATCAGCCTGGTTCAACAGCAAAGCACACTCTCTCCCATGCTCTGAAAGCAGCTCTTACACAGTTTAAAGCAATATTCTTAAGGGATGTAACCTGAGCTACACAAAAAAAAAAAAGGACTTGAATGGACCAAGACCCAGCAAAATGAAAAACAGTCGAGCAGACAAAATGGATAAACCACAAGGTCTTTTCCAACCTCAGTGATTTACGGTTCTATGAAAGCAGCCACGTTAACAGCGGTACTCGAAGCCTGTGTCCCCTCTCGGCAGGGCAGTCACTCAAACACACGTGGAAGAGCTGGGTTCTCCCCACAGGCTCCTTTCCCTGCGAGTGCCGAACGCTGTATGTGAGCGCGCCCTCACTCGCACCGTACTCGCGCCAGGAGAGGCCCCGTTTTCCACGCGGCTGAAGGGCGGCGTGTGAACGCTACTTGCCCCGGGTTCTTCACGGGCCGCAGCACACGCAGCCAGCGCGGGGCCCCGCGGGCCGGGCCCTGTGGCAGGGACGGCGCTCCCGGCGGCCCCGGCCCCACGAGCGGGAAGGGGAAGGGGAAATGGGAAATGGGAAAGGGGAAAAGGAACGGGAAGGGGCAGGGCGCGCACTGCGCAGGCGCGGCCCGGCCC
>VZTG01000482.1:2305722-2343378 GCA_013397845.1 Melanocharis versteri
AGGCAGCTCTGCAGCGCTGCGCTGCCCCGGGCCCGCGGGTGACCCCCGGGCCAGCCCGGTGCGGGTGTCACGGCTGCCGGCCGGGCTTTCGCCGCACCCACCGCCGGTCTGGCCCTAGGCATGGCGAGGCGAACCCCCGCCTGATTTTAACTCGATGTGACTCAGACCTCGGTAGTGTTCCTAGGGAAGCGTGGGAGCACCGTGCTAGAAGTGCCTGCTCGAGTCGAGAGCTGGAGTAGCCACTGTCCCTTTACGCTCAGCCTGCTGTGTTCGCGAAACCCTAGTGCTCACATAGAAAACCTCCATAGAGAAAAATAACCGGTATTAATAACAAGATAACTGTGTATCCCGTTACCGGCTGGATACATAGTTAGACAAAAGTGATTTTTCTGGAAGTAGCTAGCTCATCGTAGGTGAGACTAGCGATGGGCAAAGGGACCGAGAGGGTCTGAGGATCCCACTGGAGCTGAGCAGAGCTGAGCTCTCGTGGGATCGCCCGTGATCTCAGAGGAATCAGACTCCCTTTTAGTCGGGGATAGATGGCATTTCCTTGAAAAACAAATACAGATGTCCTCCAGCATAACTTACTCAAGAGCTCTGATCTTTGTGAACATTCAAGAATTGGAAACCATTTCAGGTCTGTGACTCATACCAGAGCTTCTGTAGTCTGTAAACACATTTATTTTTTTTCAGTGTAAACCAGCTTTATGGTAAATAATGATGGTTACAGAATGCAAGCGATTTCTTATACATGAAATCCTCTAACTTCAAGACTAGATTAGGCAGGGTATTCTTAGGTAAATGTGTTTGTGACAATCAGTCCAGCTGATTGTCATGTATATATGACATGAGGATTTCTCTATGCAGCACAGTCTGTCCTGTAAATATGATTCCTAACATTCCAAAATCAAATATGTAGTGAGTGTCCTGTGACATGCTAAATTCTTACCCAAAAGAGGCTAACTCAACTTCTGGTTGTTTACTTGAAGCAAGAATTAGCATCAGACTTAGTTATAGCTGAAGTTGGGCGTGGCTAAAGTTTACTCTGTATGAAGCTACTGTTCTATGCCATTGCTGTAATTTCTTTTAAAATACTGATGGATATCACACTGCTTCAGTTAAGTTGTTCTTTGCTGCTGCTTTCAAAAAGTCATTTGCTTTACAGCCTGTGTTACTCTTAAGATCCTGCTTGCATAACAAAATGCAGTCCAGTGGCAAATGAAGTAATAAAATAATATTAATATATGATAGCTTCTAATATTTCACATTAGTATTGATCAGAAGTGAAGGAACTAATGTTTACATAACAAGTAATTATAAAATGGACTGTACATGAACAAAACCCACCAGCTGGGTGATTGGACACCCTCTGTTCTGGTACCTACATTTCTAAATCCTCACCAGAATGTCTTGATTTTTGGTGGCATTTGTTATGCCTGTCTGCACTCACACTGAAGCAAACACTGGAGCACTTATAGGCAATTGGAAATGGCAGCTAAAGAAAGGAGGAAGTCTCAGTAGTTTGTCCTTTTCTTCTTGTGCTGCTCCCCACCCCCTCTAAATTTAGGGAAGAAATTGCAAATTATATTTCCTTTCCATTTGGAAGCACAGAGATTATTAATGGATTTCACCTTCTAGTGCTCTCTAGGAATTTGCTCACTATCAGGTGGCAGATCTGCACTTGCAGTAAATTTAAATGGGATGCATGATAAGAGCAGATCAATTGCTTGAAACCTGCTATGAAAAAGGTGTGAGGAAGTAGAACACTTCTACTTTAATGGGAAAGGAGTGGTAAAGATATTTCTGCATTTATAGTATACATTTAATCCACCCAAAAAGCACCAACAACTCAAGCTTTTGTCCAAAAGGGATTTTTAAACTAGAATCCTGGTACAGTCCACAGGCATAAAAGCACAAAGTCCAATGAAATACAACTCCAAACTCCGTATAACAGTATGAACCAGGGAAACCTACTGAAGTGAGGGTCCCACGCATTGTGGACCCCAGAGTCCAATGCAAGTAATTTGCACCATCAAGAAACAGAAAGGGACATAAGGCCCCCTTTTAAGAGAAGGGATGAGTTGACAAGTGGAAGGCTTGCAAAGACATTAGGAGGAACACAGCTTCCATAGCTTTTCATGTGCAGAATTGCGACCTTTATCTTTGTGCTTCCTGAAAGTTAAAATTTGGTAAAACAAGGTTACCCGTTCTGTTTGTTGGGTTTTTTTGGAGAGTGTGTGTGTGTATTTGGTACTAAGAAAGAAATGGTGTTTAGTTACTGCTAGGTGATTGCTAGCAAGTAGGGATGCTTTGTCATGTCTGCCATTCTTTCAAGGACCATTGTGCTTTAAAAGCTCATCTCTTATATTTCTTGAGGTTTACATAAACTGAAGGATAAGAGATGCTGGTTAGAGACTATTAAATACTGTTCTGTATGCAGATTAGACAAATGATCAAAGTACATTTTAAGATTCAAGTAGGAATGCAAAAGTTTTTAGGTCTTTTAAAGGCTGTCCTCCTTTATTGTTCCTAATTTTTTTCGGTACATTCATACCAAAATACTTCATTAGCAGTTGTATGTTACTTCTGTATGCCTTTCTGTTTATAAGGGCATTTGCAGATTTAACCATGCACTAATGAAGAATTTATACTGTAAATCAAATTTTAAAATCTTGATTTAAAAGCCCTAAACTTGGAGGCAGCTAGACTGCTGAAAGAAAAAGAGTCTAAATAAACATTTTAATTATATGCACTTTAGCAGCACCTTCTTATTTCTACTAAACATTTGTAGTTAACAGTATAACATTTAGATGATATTCCTTCTGTCAGAGATATCTTCAATTTTTTTGCCTGCTCATTCTCTTCTGGGGTGGAACCTCAATCTCTGTTTAGTGGTCCAGCCCAAATGTGAAAACTGCCAGACTCTAAATGCAAAGTTTATAAATCACACATGTGCATGGAAATGATACCTGCTGGTACAAACCAGCAGTTCCTTGACTAGTAGTCCTTATGTACCTCTTGTGTGCTGCCTTCTCTTTTGCCTGTAAAGTAGAAATACCTCAGCAGAGTGAATGCCATGAGAGGACTGCTTTGAAAATGCAGGTCCTGAGTGGAAGGATGACTGTGGCCTGGTACAGCTGCATGAGGGCAAATCCAAGATCAGTCTTATATTTTTCGTATAGGCAAACTTCTACACCTTGGTGGGAAACTTGGCTGTCGTATTTCTATTCAAGAAGTACAATGCACTTAATACCCTAATTCTAACCATCAAAAGCACTTGTAATAAAAATAGGAGGTTATTTAAAGGCTTCTCCTACTTTCCTGTCTCCCCCCAAAGCACATGTAAGAACACAAGTCAGCTTGGTTGTGTCGGACAAAACTGTCACTACATAGTAGTGCAGGTGACTCTTCATTGGGTGAAGAAAAGTGCTTTTCTGGGAAAGAAGCATGAGGTACTGAAACATGCTTTCTTCTCAGTTTACAACTTTTGGGGGTTTTCCGCCTTATTGAGAGAACCCAGAAATAACACTTCTTGTTGGATCTTGTGGTGCTTGCCTATTTAATTGTAGAAGTTAATCCTTAATTCTGCTTTGGGGGTTGCAAACCCTTGCAAGTTGAGAAGGTGGTGACTCTTTTTCTTAGCGGTGCTTCTCTGCTGTACTTTAGAAATCTTTACAGAACAGTCATGAATATCCCAATTTAAGTGGTAGGTCTTGCGGTATGTCCAGCATGCAAATCCAGATTTTAAGGACTCCATTTTCTGCAATGTAACTGTTTGCTAGAAAGGAAAAATCAGTTAGATGCCTCCTCGTCCCACTGAGAATATGGAATAAGCAGTTTTCTTTCGTGTTGGAACTCAGGTTGCTTATGCTGCAAACGTAGTATTTGTACGACTGGACTGATGCTGCCTGGTAGCTGAAGTAATGCTGTGGGTCACATCACTCTTTCCTTTGCTGATGTGGTGACTTGCATGCCAGTGGCCAGCACTAACAGGAAACCACAGCTGCTCTTGTTCACTGCACTGAAAGCTGCCTAAAGAAGTAAAACAAACCAAATAGGGTACAGGAAATGAGATGTCTGAATACAGATGACTTTGTTGGAAAGTACTCTGGCAGTTCCTACTTAAAATAATAAACCTTTCTAAATAATTTTGTCAGGTTCTAGGAAAGGTGTAGAACTGGTTAAGCTGCTTTTTATGTGGTTGCTGATGGCTATTTATCATTAATTGGTCAGTTTCAGAAAACAAAATAAACATATTGAATTCTTACCTGCTTAGTGGCATGGAAGTGATTGTTAGGCAGCATTTACTATGGGAATAATGCTGTTAAGTGGTTTTAAAACTTTTTCAAGCGTCTCCATGTTAACCAAGTGTTCAACAGGTCTATTATAAATGAAACCAAATGAATCAGACCTAGCAACAGCCTGACTTTTGTTTGTGCTCACCCAAATTGCTGTAACCAAGTCTCAGCTGCTTCCTCACTTCAGAAAGGCTTTAAAACTGTCTTTATTTCTGGACTAGATTTAATGTAACTTTCATTTACAGAGGAATTTTGAAAAGCTTTGTCAAACATTACTTCAAAGTTCACTCTTTTATATAAAGACAAATGAGTCTTACTTTATTTGTTCGGTTGACTTGGAGGTGAATGAATCTGATTTCCTGTGTGGTGCTGCCTTGGCTGGTTAGTGGAAGGAGCTATTCTGCACTTCAAAACTTTCCTGTTGTCTGGTCTTGGCTGCTTTTATTCTGCCTATCAGGATTTATCCTTCTCACTTGGCTCATGAGTTCGTATTAATGAGTTTCTTACTGCATAAGGTCACTTCTATTCATGCCACCCTTGCCGCAGTTTTCCAATTGCAGAGGTCCAAGGCTGGCACTGATCTCAGTGCCCAGTCACAAAATACCCTCTGTTACAGACATTATCTTGTTGAAAACAGTGTATATACATGATGATGGAAACCTTACTTGCAAAAGAAAAACCTGTACGTGCAGGAAGGAGTTGGACCAGTACAACCCCATGTGCTGTCTCAACATTATTTATTCCTTTTCTAAGAGGGTGAGGAGTAGTGCTATAAGGTATCTTCAATTCAGCAGAGCTGTTTGTCTTGGGGTTGAATTAGTGGCTTTGCTTGTTTTAAGTCATGCATGGGTGAAAGTTAAGAGGTTGTGTCTTTGGCCCAGGGTCTTTCAGGGTAAGACACGGAAATGTACCCTATGGACCATGCAGCAGATGGTACTATAACATGGACCATCTGTAACCTGAAATAAACCTTGGAAATTGATCCAGCTCCACAGGAGTGTGAGAGTTTTATAGGGGGAAAAAAGGTAATTAGCCTAATTGTGATAACACTTCAGCAGTGTTATAGCTGAAGCTTATATGACTGCCTTATTTTCATAGAATCATTAAGACTGGAAAAGACCTCTGAGATTGAGTCCAACCTTTGACCAATTTTTGTAGGTTTCTGTTCTCTTATTGTAGCTTATCTAACTTTACAATTAGTGCAACAGCGGACATACATTTAAATTGCAAATTTAAAAAAAAAAGAAAAGAATGGGTGTCCTGTCTTTTACTGTCTTTTAATAAGCTAATTGCAATGTGAGCCATGTCAGGATTTTCTTTTTACCTCTGATACTCTTGTAGGAGGCTATGCCTTGCTCTTTTGGCTGTGAATCATTTTAGTCTCAGCTTTTTCATATAATCAACTCATACCATTGGTGCAGTAGCCAGCTTTGTCCTTGATCTTAAATAGTTGTTTTCCCTTGCTACTGTTGGCTCCTTGTCTATTTATAGAGAGATAATATCTCTCTCAGCATTGGGCTTTCTGCATAAACGCATGCTGGGGGGCGATGAGGAGAGGAATCTCCTGTGTGATAGTCTCCCTCCCATTCTCTGGGAGATCCTAGCAAGCACTTTTTTGTTGCATGAATTGCAACAGCTCCATCTTGTTAGGAATTAGACTCTTAGGAAGAGCATGGAATTTGCCTGCCTCCTGTCAGCACTGTGGTGTCTTCTTGTTTTGTGGCTCCTATGGCATTTGGACCAGCCAGGGCCAACTTGTCTTATTTCCGCCCTCTGCACACACACCCCCCCACACGTGGTAATAATATCTGTGTGCAAGCAGTTTACTGTATCTCCCTGTTTCTGTCCTTGTTACTACAGTGTTGAGGCTGAGGTAGTTCTGTAGGTGAGAGACTTTACTTCATAGCCATATTCTAAGTGCATAAATTCATGTACTATTTGCTTGCCTGGTAGTGTACTAAATTTGCCATATTCACATTTAAAACACCAAGTCTTATCAGTCCACCAGAGATAATTTTGGAATAGAGAAAATTCTCTTTTCTCAGCATGGATTGAAATAAACGCATATGTTTAAGCATATTTCAAATGCAGCTTATTAAAAACATACAATAAGTGGTGTACTGAAGTATTCTGTCTGGCTGAGTATCTGGTGGTCATTTTATACATACTGGTGCTTGAAGCAGAATGGTGGGATGTCTCTATAGGGGAATGTCTGTCCTGCCCCAGCTTTATAGCTGGCTAGTGCTGTGTGGGAAGAGATAAATATTTTTATCTCTTCTCTTGGCAGTTAGTGAATTGAATTTAGGAATTAGTGGTTCTTGTTGCTGATTGGTGTACAGTGTTCTTGTTTTCCAGTACTGAATACTCATCTTGCTTTGTTAAGTTTATCTGGAATTTCTTTGTCTTCTAAAATTACAAATTGGTTACTGTGCTGTTTACCACACCTTCCAAATGGTTAAATAAGGCTCAGCAGTTTCCTTCTAGGGGAAGCTGGATTGTTTCTCTGAACCTAGAAAAGTGTATGTATTCTGAAAGAGTCTAAGCATTGCTTGGACAATCTGTCCCTGCTGATTTAGGTGTCAGTGATGACTTAGTCTGATACTAGTACAATCACAGTTGCGCTTGTTTACTTACCAAACATGAAAATATTATACATAATCCAGACGTAGAACATTAGGGAACTAAGGCACTGCAGTAAGTGCTGGGACTGATTTATGGATTTTGCAGAATCCATAGGTGAGCATTTATACTGAAGCTCCTTCAGACTGTGGACTTAGACTCAAGCCTTTGGACAGGGTCAGACAAGCTGTTAACCCACAGAGCTACTGCAGAATCCAGTGTTGCTAAGTGGGAGATTAACCTGCCTGTAGTCACTCCTAGAAACTTCCAAAGGAGATCATGACAATCTGTGTTGCTGAGTGCTGTATGGGTAGTGCAGGAGAGCTGCTGCTCTGGAAGGCTTCTTCTGATGAGCAAGCACTTTGCAAATAGAGGTGAGCAGAACAAATGCACCATATGAACAGCAATTGTCATCTGTAAAGGAGCCAAATTAGTTCCAAAGCTCACAAGAACATCACAACCAGAAGAAAACACTAAAGTTAAAGGACAAAACTCTTGGTTAGATATTAATAATTTAGGCTGAGATGCAAATGTGTTCCAGGTTCTGGGGAACTTAAGAGACTTACTAAGATTTGCAAGATGTTTAGTGCAGGAGGAGTAGTTTACCAAGTGTTTTGCTCTGAACTGTTGCTGAGGCAACTGTTTAGTTTTTGAGACTTTGAATACCTCGTGCTTGTTAGTGGTGAGGGCATACGTAGGTACTACCATTTAGGATCACTTCACGAGAAGCTCAGAAAATAGTGACACTAACTTCCCTAAATAGATTTGTAGGCGTACTAGAAAGGCAATAGTCATCCTTGAAAAGTTGGTGGTTCTGTACACCACATTTTCTAAGGAAGCATAATAAACACACTGAACATCACAGAACATACTGAAATCTGTACAATGTAAAATCTAGTAGGATGTATAACCAGTTTTCTTGGAAATCAAGGTGTTTGTTATGTGCACGTTAGTACACTCCTTGCTACAAAATGATCAAATAATTAAAATGATAACTGCTCTTACTATGGAATCCAAAGTAGCCTTGCTGATAGTGACTACTTTGATGTGAAGAGGTAACTGAGTGAAGTATAATATCTCCATAATACAGATCATAAAAAAGAAGTTTTAAAAGCATAGACACTGCAGTATAGTGAGAAAGCCTTCTCTTTATACTGACCAATACTTTAAAAAAAACCAAATGAAAACATTTCCTCATTTAGAAGCCTTTGTGCATAGAAAAACAAAGTCACTCTTAGCATACTGTTTAACTTCTTGGGGTGTGGTAAGGAAAGAGAATTCTCAACTAGAACAAGAATTCATATGTTTTCCAATGAAAAGTATTTTCCATGGCAGTGAGTCATACTGTAACTTGAGGCTTTCTTCAAACTATTTTTTGTAGCTTGTTTGCTGTAAGAGGCACAAGTTTCCAGAGACTTACTGCGTGGGACTTGCCAGGGTTTAAAAAAAATTATAATCTTGCTACCTAACAGTAACTTTTGTTTGCTTTTATGTAGTGAGAACCTTAAAAAAAAGCCAAAAAACCAAACCCCAGTATTTTTTCTGTGCATATGGTCCATTTTTAGACTCAGGCTATTGAATGCATAGTAACACTGCCAAAAGAGTCACACAAATGCGTGGCACTACTCCTGCCAAATTAGGAAGCTGTCAAATTCAATTTCCATGATGTCCAAATAGAACAGAAATTAAGTAAGTCTTTTTATCTTTGTGCATCCGCTTGCAGATGGAATGTACAGCATTCTCAGATGCCTGCTTCTCATCAGTCTTAACAGCTTAGCACGAATAACTTCCCTGTCAAGAGGTGGCCCTCCTGTAGAGTGATTACAATTCCTGGAAAACAGTAACTGGCTGAATTGTGAAAAGGAATGAAATGTTAGCACATCTTAAATGTCATGTGCTCCTGCCAGGGAAGGGAAAAATTCATCACACCTGTCAGAGAACCTGGGTTCACACCCTGAACTTCACCCAATGAAAGATTTTACCACGTAAACTGGAGAAGAGTGACTAGTAAAGTCAGCACAACTCTCAGAATTGACTAGTCTTCCACTTATGAAAGTAAAGCCAGCAGTCAAGCTGTTTTAATTACAGCTGTTTGAAAGCCTGGAAAAGGAGTTAAACCTTATTCAGAAATATGAAGTTGTCCAGAAAAATAGCAGTTTTGACCTCAAGTCCAAAAGTTTTCTGTGTTCTGGTATGTGTACATGAGTGACAGATAGGCAGCTCAGTTGAAAGCCTGTCAGTACTTTGTTAGTCTTGGGGCTTTTCCCCTATTTACCTTGATACGAAAACTTAACATTTATTACGTCAAAGTTTGTAGTAATCCTTGACTGTAATACAAGGAACAAGAGATCTAACTGTTTTACGTGCACTGGAGTGAATACATACACTAGCATTTCTAGTAAAAGTGCTGCTTGTTTACCTCTTTAGATCCTGTCTTCCGTATGATTTGCAGAAGAGGCTTCCCTCTCTTTTTGTATTTTGCTTCTCTCTTTAAACTGTACAAGATAACTATCCCTTAGTATTTCGTCTCCTTGCTGCTTTTCATATATCAATAAACAACATTTGTGTGCCTGCAGGAGTACATTTATAGCAAAACTGCCCTGTATACACAGCTTGGAAGTTTAAGTAAGTCTATGGGTTGAATAAATACTCAGTGATCTAGATCAGCTGGGGGTGGAGGGGCAGAGTTCGCTTCTGGCCAACGTAGACTGTGACTCCAAACTTGGCTGGCTTGAGCAAAACTCAAATGAGACCTGTCCCCAGAGTTACCTGCTCAACCAGGAGGGAATGATTTCCCCAGGCAGGACAGTCAGTGCCATAGGTAGTGCTCATTCTTGCTCAGAGCTTGACAGAAGGATCAGAGTAAGTTTTGTAGTATGTTAAAAAAAACCCCAACACATTTATATTCAAACTTTGACTGGTCTTTTGGGCTCTGATAGGTTCTACTTTAATTTTGAATATTACTCTCCATGAGAAGGTTATTGAAAGCTCAGACATTAACTCCTTGCAGCTACCTAAGTCAGAAAGTTCTTAGTTTGCTTTTGGAGACCACCCTTCCCCCGTATACACAATAAATTTAAATTCTGTTCTGCAGAGGCATGGTACTTTCTTTTACTGATTGAGTTCACATAAGAAAGCAGCACTTGGCCCTCAGCTTTATTTGAGCAGCGCTTAGTTCCTTTGAAACTGGGATTGTTTCCAGAGCATTCAGGAATGGCTTTCATAGCAGCACAGTGCTTTAGTTTGGATAATGTATGCTGGCCTTTTTTCACTCCTGAGAACCTGAATATGGTCTTCTCTTTACATAATAGGAAGTTTGTGGTGCCGTGTTCTGGCATCTAAAGGACACTCTGTGCCTGCTACAAACCACCGTGCAACTTGGCATGACCTACAGCCAAAGATTTGGGGAGTAGAGATGGGAATAATAAATTATTCATGGCTCTGTTGTATGCTTAGTTAAGTAGGAGAAGCTTGGATAGAAACAAACATACAGCAGGAGGACCTTTTTGGCTGTGGCCACGTGACTTTGGGCACATGTTGATCTTAAACGTCATGTTTAGGCTTCTCTAGTTCTCAATATCTGCCCTGTCAGCTTGGTTAAATATTTCCTACTCTGTAGCTGCCGTCAGAATATGTGAGTCTTAACTTTTTGTTCAATCAGTTTATTGGATTTTTCCATTTTTCAGAAGACTGGTAAGAGTCAGGCAGGTGAAAGATCTCCTTACCTTTGTGTAACCATTTTTTTACTCAGTTTTGAACTGCCTTGAATGCTGGGCTCACCCATTTTGCATCTGAGCTGCTGCCAGCACACAGCAAATTGAATTTGCATTTGTACCATGTGTCAGCACACACTTGCAGCCCTGCTGAGTGACTTGGAGCAGGGAATGCAGGTGTGGGCTGGCTTCCATGTGAGTGTGGGATGGGTGGCCTGGTCTCACAAGTTCGCTGGTGTAGAACTACTCCCTCAAAATGTTTTGAAAAAAGTTGAGCTAGTAGAGTGGTTTGTTGCTTTTTGTTTTTTGGCTGTGCCTAACAGCCAGGGCCTGGAAGCCAAGGCTTAGAACTTAACAGGAGCTTGTATTACTCTATCAAAAAGACCTTGATTATAACCTGTACTGGTAAGTTATGTTCAGGAACAAAGTTAATCTTGTATATACAATGAATGAATGCTAAAGCTAAAGATCTTGTGGAATGCTGAAGAGCTTTATCAGCCTCTTGAAAACCCTGCTCTTAGTTACCTGTCAGCTTGATTCATCCTCATCACAAGGAATATTCATCATTTTCCCCAGGGCTGAGTGCTGCCATTAAGCTACTTCATAGAAAATTACTGAAGTAGTGAATTTCTGCTACATAAAAGACAGATATTTAAGTAGTCTTTTTCTTTACCTCTTAAAGTAAATAAGTTGATAAACAACCTAATTGTATGTTAAAGATTGTTGGGGTAGAATTAACCTTCCCAACTTAAAAATACTTACAAAGTTGTTTAGTGAATTCCTATTTTTTCTTGTGTGTCTTTTGCAGGTATTCGTTATAGTACAGATGTTAGTGTGGATGAAGTGAAAGCCTTAGCATCTCTCATGACATACAAATGTGCTGTGGTTGGTAAGTGTTCATTTTTCAAGCAAGATTTCAGTCTTGAGTTTCAATCAGTACTGATGTAATTACATAAAAAACCAAACATATAAAGGATTAAAATCAATTTCAGACACTAATCTCTAATTTAAATCTGTAGCAAGATGGGAAAAATATATAGTGACCAAAATAATAATACATGTTCCCTCTGTTGTTACTGAAAATACTTAAAAAAGGTTGCATTTTCATTTGAAAAGTCCATATTCTGCTAACTACCCACTCCCATAAAAAGTACTGCATCAAATTCAAGTATGAAAAACTTGGATTAGTAGGGGACTAAATTTTAGGGGGAACAGATGGAGGCTGTAAAGGATTCAGGCAGCGGACCTGTGGAGAGAGAAGGATAAAATTCCTTTATGGGTTATAAAGAAGTATAATTTGTACACAGCTACTAAATTGTAGAGGAGTTTGGAGAGAATCTGCATGTTGCGTGTAAGAAAAGAAAATACTTTCCTGATGTATATTGAGACACTTAAGACTTCCAAAGTAAAATTTTTGAGCTAAACCAGTAAAATATAAATGGTAAAACTTATTATTTCTACAAGTGTCAAGGACAAGAGATATTTAAGCATAGAAAATTTAGGTAACGAACTTTTGAGTTTTAAAGACCATTTCCAAAGTGCCTTGAAAGATCTCCCATTTTTATGAGTACCTAGATCAGATTATAAATTACGCTTGAGAAGCCATAAAGACAGCAAAACCAAAATCACTGCTAAAATCAAGAATATAATTACACATATTTCTCACGTGTTCTGCCTTTGTTGTTGAAAAAGTAAAATGATTTTCCTTTGCATTCTTGTAGATGTGCCATTTGGTGGGGCAAAGGCTGGTGTCAAGATCAATCCCAAGAACTACACAGTAAGCCTAATCATAGCTAAAAATTTGGTTATCTGCAATACTGAAGCCAGCCAGTCAAAAAAGCTCTTCTAAGGGCATTATTGACCACTTAAAACCTCCTGCCACTTCTGCCTCTGTAAAGGCTGAATTTAGCCTGTGCATGCAATAGGTAGGAAAAGAATTTTTAAAAGGTCTGTGTTTCAGAGGTGGAATACTTCAATTATTTAATTTTTTTTTTTTCTGAAAATCAGGAGACTACAAATAATTTGGAACCTGGTAGTTTTTTTAAGTTGATACTGTTAATAAAAGCTTAAATTAAGTTACTCTTAGGAAAAAAGTTAATGTTTTTATTTTGACTAATAGTTTTATGCTCCATTAAACTATTCTATGCAGTGTTCCAGTGTGAATAATAACTAACCTGGCTTATAAAAGGTTTACTGCAGCCTTGCCTTCTTGCCCTAATTAAAACAACTTGTACAGAGAGGAAGACTAGAATACATAACAGATATTCTAAGCTCAAAGCTCCTGTAAGGATTTGTGTGAAGTCGTTTGGCTGTGTTGATTACACAACTGGCAGGGCCAGCTCTTGCTGTTGCTGGTTGTAAATTGCTCACACAGGATATCAGATTTGTTTGCTCTAAATCTCTGCTATAGGCACATGTGGTTCTTCCCATGCCGCACTCCCGACTTGTCATGGATCAGAATGTACGGAAAGAAAGCCCAGTGTTTCCTGTGCTGCCTGAATACCAACAGTCTGCTAGGGAGTGGCATATGAATTATATAAATTATGAATCATCCTTTCTTCTAAAAGGAGAGGGCGTTTGCTTATGTTTGGGCGAAGTTGGAGCAAATACTCATAAACACTAATGATTTCTTCTGATATTTATTGTGTTTTCTCTATAGGACAATGAATTGGAAAAGATCACAAGAAGGTTTACCATGGAGCTGGCAAAAAAGGGCTTTATTGGTATGTTGGGCAGCTTTACTGTTCAAATTTAGGAATCTGATCTATTGTGCTTTGTCAGTATCCGTTAGATAGTAACCTTAAATAACAGTATTTTTGAGAACTGTAAACAATTTGGGTACAGAACTTTCAGCAAGAACCACAAAGAATTGAGTCATTGCATCTGAGTGCATTTTAAAGGGAACTGTGTCTTAACTTTTTCTGGTGGCTGTTCTGCTATGAGAAGCCACAAAAGCTGAGGTCACGATATCCAAAATGAATCGCATTTCTCTCAAGAGTTAGATCATAAAATCGTGACCATATTTGTTGCAGTTTTAATCTGTAATAGCAAACTCTTCACTGTTACTGTTTCCTGTAGTCTCAAGTTGAGGCTTTTGGCAGGTATCTGAGGAAAGAGAGGAAGGAAATAGAAGATCCACCCCAGCAAAAGTTGATAGCTTCACCCATGGCAACCAGAGGCTGTAAGGGAAGCGTAGGCAAGAAGCACAGGAGCCCGTTGTAACAGTGCCTGAGCTTCTGTAATGTTAGCAGGGGCTTCATTCACACTCAACCCTGGGCTGTTCTGGTAGCTTTGCTGTCTGGACATCTCCTCTGCAGAAAGCTGAATATTACCAGCTCAACTTCTAATGAAAGGGAGCAGCTTTACCCAGAGAAGGTTCTTACTCAAATGAATAATGAGGCATGTAACTAGTTAAAGGTCTGTCATGTATTCCTGATATCTAACTGCCTTGGGAATGTCTTTCCTTTTATCTGCATTTTCTTGCTCTTCAGCCAGAGCGTTTGTCATCTGCTCTTCCAGCCAGAGTATTTATCATCTAGATTAAGCTCCTTTATAAACACACTTACTGATGTTACATGTGGCTAGGGTTTTGCTATACACAATGCAAGCTATAGTGATAATTAGTTCCATGACAATTGAAATGGTATGATAAAATTGTCTTCCTTTTTGGCTCTCTGGTTGGTGCTACACAACTTTCACAAACCTTTTAAAAATACTTAGAAAAAATTGTTAGTGGCAGAGTTGTATTTAAAATCCTGATCAGCAAATCTCTATAATCTTAAATAGTCTGGGGAAATACTATTTTTAGCTGTCTACAAAAACAGATTTTTTTCTTAATTTCAACAGATGTGTGAAACTTCTTTTAAAGGTCTCTTTCATCAAGAAAGAGAAATGAAACCTTTCTTGAAGTAAGCGGTAAAATCAAATGCATGTACTACAGTGCAGTAACTAGGAACAGCCTACCTGCAATTTTTAAACTCACACAGGAACAGAAAGGAAATTCTTATGCAGAAGAATCCAATCAATGTCACAGTAGATAGGAATCATACCTAGATAGCACCCTCCCTGCAAAAAAAACCAGACCACTTTTGATGCACTATCTTGCTCTGACTTTTTATTGACAAAGTGGCCTTCACCTTTTATCAGATGGCTTATATAAAGGTTGGGGTTTTGACGATATTGTAGAAAGGTGTCATACAGCATCTAAAACTGCATTGAATCCAGAAGAACATGTTGCTTGCATAATAAACTGGGGATTAAACAGGAAAACAGTTCTTCTCTGCCAAGGCCTGCACAGTTCCCAAGGGAATAATGATTGAAAATACTGTTTGTGTTTGATCCTTAAGAGCTGTTTTCACTGTTGCCAACAGGACCTGGTGTGGATGTGCCTGCTCCTGATATGAGCACGGGGGAGAGGGAGATGTCCTGGATTGCTGACACTTATGCCAGTACCATAGGACACTATGTAAGTCTTGAGCAGGGGCTTTCAAGCAGAAAAGCTGCCTAATCATATCAATTTGTTTACTTACTGGATCTAAAAATATTCTTGCAAACTGTGACAACTTCAGTGGTGTGAGGACTTTAGGGTACAGTAAAAGAAAAATAGCTTTAAGGATAATATTCTTACACTAGCCTTAAAAGAAGCTTCTCTGATACAATACTGATTGCAACTGTTAAACAAAAAGAAAATACACTGTTCTTAAAGGTATATAGTCTAAAATTGGTTTCTATTTCTATTATTTTCCTCTGTTTTTCATTGGTACTATAATTACTAATTTAAAGTTGTTAACTGATGACTGAATTTACAAATTTTGTTAAATAAATACTCATGTTTTTGTTCATTCAAGAGACCATGCAAATTAAGTTCACACTATTGGTGAAAACTTGTAAAAGTTTTAAGGCTCTCTGCAGTCTCCTAGAAGTAACAAGTATTCGTTGTGGACTTCATCAAATTCTCCAAAATGTAAAGCAAAAGGACACTTGACATAATTTATAGCCCAGGAGGCAGTAAAGTTTTGAAAAATTACTTTTTAATGCTAGCCCTTAGTTTGGCCTTTGCCCTTATGTCAGTGGGGTTGTTTGTACCTGGCTGTTAACCAAACACTTTCACTGTATACTTTCGCCAGGTCTGTTGAAAGAAAAACATATTGTGGACAACTTATTTGCTGGTAACTGTGGATTAGTGTTAACATGCTAATCTTAAAAGCCAAAATGATGATTTCAGAAGGACTTCAATGTGCCTGGTGGCAACTAGTTCCCTCAGTCAGAACTTAAAATTCCAACTTAGAGCAAAACTCCTGCCTCGAAGCATTGAGTTTTAACATTTAACTCATTGCACTAAAATGTGTATTTCAGTGTGATACAACAGCACTGGGATCACAGCAAGTAACCTGCTTTAAGATTTGCTGTATTGAAGAGTTCTCATACAATTTTATACGAAAGCTCCGTTTTTTTCAGAAATTAAACTAAACCCTTTTGGAGAAGTTTTCAAATGGATGAATTTCTTATTCTTTCCACTTTATAATCTCACCTTGTTGTGTAGTCCTACACATACTCATGATTCAATGACAAAAGAAAACAAAATAACTACTGAGGATTAAAATTTGAAATACACTACAGCAGCTTCTTTTTAGACTCTCTCTGTATGGCAGTATCTTATTGAAAAATAAAAAAAACCTGAGAGGATTCAGGAACTTTTTTCTGAAAAGTTAATTAAAAATGGAAATGGGGTGGCGGAGGAAGTTAGTTTACTTAATTTTGTTGGGTTGCTTGTTTGTACACTCAAGAGAGGGTGGTAGCCACAGTGGAACTCCAGAGAGCGAACAGGTATGGAGAAGGAAAGTGAGAATTCTGGCAAGGCTATAAAAAGGGGAATAATCCATCAAAACCAGTTTGTGGAGGAAGATGTTTCAGATAGCTATTTGGTTGGGACACCAAGAGCAAAAATAAAGGTGGCTAAGGAACGCTGGAAAGATAGAAGTGACCATGGGGGAAGAACGGGAGGGAACTAAGCAGAAGATGAGCAGTGAACAAAAGTGAAACAAGCCGTAATTCCAAACAGCTTCCAGATGGAGGCTGTGCAAGGGACTACATTCAGTGGAGTGGAAAGATAACTCTGGTGAGAGGGATCTGTCTGGGAAATCTACAGACCTGATGGGTCTGTGCTGGCACACAGCTGTGTTCAGGGAGTTTCAAGTGAGGAGAGTAAATCAAATAACAGATATAAACAGATAAGGGAAGTTTGCTCAAAACCTAACATATAGAGCCAGGAAGCTGGAGGGACAAGGAGAGCATTATTGCAGGGGGGAAAGGGGTTAAGAAAGGAGCAAGAGCTAGTGCCTGAACATCACCAAGTAAGTTCATAAGCTACCGGTATTGATATAGAAATCCTTCATGCTAGCTACAAGCCATTTTCCAAGGCTCTCATTAAAAGCCATGCTCTTTGGGTTTGGCCCAAGATGCGTTAGAAATTTTTGTTTATTGACTTGAAACCAAAGATTTTAGGACTTTGACATCAGCCGTGGTTTTTATATGTGACTTTAGGAAGACCTGGATCTGCCCTCACCTCATGCTCTGTTTCCTTGCCAAACCATGCAAGTCGTTAATAACTACCATGTTAACTGTTCCAGAAAATCGATCTGAAGTTGCTGGATCACTGAGTTACATATGGCTGAAGTTTTTAATTAAATTAATCCTTTCCGCTCTTCTGTACTTCCTGACACAATCGACTGACTTCTGGTATACAGGAAGGGACTTTGATAAATACATTCTTATATATGGTGGGAGGCTGAATTTCTTCAAGTATTTATAAAACATATTTCCTCTCTTGTGAATGCACGAAGCCCAAAGCATAGTTTAACACTATATAACAGAATAAAAACCTGAATGTCCACCAAAACATCAGGCCAAGTCATTCCAAGAAAACACCCCTGTCAATCTTGTTTGCAGTTGATATGCCACCAGAGGGAGCATACAGCTTACACAGAGCAGCAAGCTGTATTTTGGGAGGCTGAATTAGGAATTCTGTGGCAAGCCCAGCATCACTTTCCTTGTTCTTAAAGAAGGTTATATGTTAACTCACTATCGTTTTCAAACAGTAAATAGTTTCAGTCTTCTTTATGGCTCTAGTCCCCTCCAGCCATTCTGCCTCCACTTACTTTTGTCTGCTCCTTTCCTTTGTCTCACCAAGCATCCTGCACTCACACCACAGGCATGCAAATGCCTTTGGCACAAGGGATGGAGCGGAGGAGCCTCCCAGTGAATGTGTGGCTGGTGGGATGGAAACCCATCCGGCCGCTGGCACACTCATTTCAGTGGATTCTCTTTCATCCCTACTCTTTCACTTGTGCTGGAAGCCAAGCCACCGTGTGACTGTGCTCCCAGGGTGTGGGAGCATGGGAATCACTGGTGACAGCAGAGGGAGGTCTGGTGTCTGGTTTGGAAGAATTTCTTTCAAGTTATTAATTCCAATTGGAAAAATCAACTATTTTATCTTGGCTAACTATCTGGCATATGCAAAAAATTAATTTTATTGCCACCAAATTAAGAATAGAGGCTTGATTGTGTAAATGCTGATTTTATGAATAAAAGTAGTAAATGCCCAGCTTTTCCCATATGACCTCTAAACTGCAGATTTTCCCCTGAAATAGAGCATTTTGTCATAGCAAAATAACTGAATTTGTTACAAAGGAACTCTTAACACTGTTCAAAGATGGTTAAAAGACACTTCAAGGGTATATCTGAGCCCTTAAAAAATTAAGACATCAAAAGTAAATGTAAAGAAATTGTGGCTGTGAATAGGAGCTGACTTTGAGAAATGTTCCTGAAAGGTTTTTGATTTGTCTGCTTGTGGATGTCACCATGATACACAGACTGAAGTTAACATACACACTTAGAGGCAACGAAAAAATCACAGACCATATCCACTATTGCATTACACAGCTTTCCTTACAGAATATTCTGAGGTGTTCACACAAAGAGAGGAAGGAAATCATCTTTACAAACTAAATGCATTTAAGCTGTATCATGTTCTGACTCCTAAAATATCCATTTTCCCTTATGTCTCAAGTGTACAAAACTTCTTGTTCCAGCTGTTTTTTGATTGATTAATTCCATATCTCACACTTCCTTTGCTGTTTTACAGGATATTAATGCACATGCATGTGTAACTGGTAAACCCATCAGCCAGGGTGGGATCCACGGACGTATATCTGCAACTGGACGTGGTGTCTTCCATGGAATTGAAAATTTCATTAATGAAGCATCATATATGAGCTTATTAGGAATGACTCCAGGATTTGGAGATAAAACATTTGCCGTTCAGGTAACTTTTTTCCTTGGACCGTAGGAAAAGAAGTAGTACACAGACTTTCAGCAGAGTTAGATTTAAAACAGGCTGTAGCCCTTGAAACCTGAGAGGGCTTTAAAAACTTCCTAGTTAACCTTTAGTCTCAAATTCGGAAACACATTTCAAGCAACGTAGGTGTCCTTTATTTTGGACTGGTTTTTATAAACTGAATTTTCAGCTGCACTCTACAGGCACAAAGGCAAATCTCTAGTCTTTATGATCTTGTAAGCTGCAAACACCACAATGAAACACTGTTACTGGAGTTCCTTAAACTAAGGCATGGCACACTTTTCAGTGAGCTGTGACACTGTTTTTACCTACACAAAATTTGTTGCAATATTTTGCAATAAAAAATTTAAGGAGAGGAGGAATTGAGGGTTATGTTCTTGTTCCATTATGGAACAAGGAGTTGGAAAAATAGAAACCAAGACCTTATCCTAAATTTGTAGGGTTGAATGTACATTTTTGGTGTTTCTAAGACTTGAGAATTTATGTAGTTGAATTTTGAAAGGGTTTGGTAGTCAGTAGTACGCATTATTGTTCCTAAAATTTCAAAGAAATGAAACTTATTCAACTTTAAACAGTCTGTTAAATGGAAGATTTGAGGAACTGATTTGTTTTGTTGTTTTTCAAAAAGTGCTTGTTAGAAATAGCAGAGTAATTGTAACCTCCAAGTTTTCCTCTAGTTAACCTGTGGGCTGGAACAAACATCTCTGCCCTGCACAGACTCAGCAGCACACTCGTCTCCCTGCACTTTGGCATTTTCATGCCTGGCAGAGGAATAACCAACAGGCACTTCACAAAACTTAGACTGAAAACATGGCTGCAAGAAAAGCAGAAAATTCTTGTAGGAAAACGAGCATAGAGCATTTCAAAGAGACCTAAGGCATGACAGACTCTTCTATCAAAGTTTGCTTCTAATACATAAGCAAAAATCCTAAGTATAATTGAAGCTATGTTATACAGGAATTTATTATTTAGCTTTTTTTTCCAGCACAGAATTGTACTACAGAGTTTCAACATCAATCATGTGACTTTTTGGTGTGCTGTGTGTGTTCTTTTACTTCCAGAACGTCAGCATTCTGGAAGTAAAGGAACTTAATGGCCTGGAATTAAGTTAATAGTCACACAAAAATCCACTAATCCCTTTAAGACGGTGCCAGTTATAAAGTCATAAAGATACACAGAATGTTCCCAGGTTGATAAACATCGTAGTTTTAACACTTTCATAGTAGCATTAACTCTTCCTATCTGTATTTCCGGTATAAAACACTTATCACAACTGTACATTGCTGGCTACAGCGCGTAATTTCTGCAGTAGTATTCAGGCAAGAATAGAGTGTGTGTAGATGTCTTCCGTGTTGCCTATACACATCATCTAATGCCAAGATGTGCCAGTAGATGAAGAACTATTTAAAACTGTGTAAACCTTAGCAGTAATCATCATTTTGACTGGAAGGTTACCTACTTTTCCCTTTCTTTTTCCACTTCCAGGGATTTGGTAACGTGGGCTTGCATTCTATGAGATACTTGCATCGTTTTGGTGCAAAGTGCGTTGCTGTCGGAGAGTTTAATGGTTCTATCTGGAATCCTGATGGGATTGACCCAAAGGAACTAGAAGATTTCAAATTGGTATGAAACTTAGCTAAGCAGAAAGAGTTTCATTTTTGTCAGCTTTGCAAGTACATAGAACGACCGATGACTGTAGACTGGTGTTGTAATATTTATATCATGCTGTGAATAGTTCTTACAAAATGGCTTAGCAATGTTGATTGTTCTGACTTCCCTCCTTATCCCCAGCAAGAATGCAAATGCAGTGTGGTACCTTGTTTACCCTTTGACCTGACTCTCAAAAAAATGCCTGTATGTTTACAGGCTAATTACTTTGTTTTCAAAATTGGAATTCTTATTATTTTGCCTTTCTTACGCCTAAATTAGGAAGGATGTCTTAAGGAACCAGGGCAAGGAGGTTCCTGAAGGATTCCTGACTGAGAATCACAAGCACATGGTCATTTAAGATGTATGAAGTGTACTTCTGCTGATTCTTACCTATTGGATGTTTTTGAAAGAAAGCAAGCCTGCTTGGCAGTGTGACTTGAATGTGAAAACTGGATGTGGTCTTTTTATTTCAGTTTCCAAGTGAAGCAGACTTGAGGGGACAGTTCACAGGCACTATAATACAATCTTCTACTTGAAGTTTCTTAGGGGCTTATTTGATGTGTCTTTTTTTAAATAGAGAGTATTTAAATTTCTTTATCACCCTCTTTCTCAAAAGAATGAAAATTCTATCACTAAACAAAGGCTATCATTGTAGTACTGAATTTTAAAAACCGTTTGAATCTTACATGATGCAACTTATCCTGGGTGTAGCAGACTAGTGAGTCATTTGTTTGAAAACTATTTTAAGAGCTGAGAGGGACTTTTTTTTTTTTATATATTCCAGAGCCCAAATGGTTATCAGTGTCTTTATGCAGAGAGCAGTTATGCTTCAGTGTTGGGAACTTTGATTGTTATTGAAGCTTTTTAGCTTGCTTTTCATGTCTGAGAAAGGATAGGAATTATGTTGTGTGCTGTCTCTTTAGTACTGTTGCTTCTCCCATTTTTCTCTTTGAGACTCAGAAGAAGGGAAGAAATTGATGTGAGTGCACAACACACTAAAAACACCGTGGTTTGTTTTCCTCACACAGCAACACGGGACAATCATGGGCTTCCCTAAAGCAAAGCCACTTGAGGGCAGCATTCTGGAAACAGACTGTGACATTCTCATCCCTGCTGCCAGCGAGAAGCAGTTGACCAAGGCCAATGCACACAAGGTTAAAGCAAAAGTAAGTCAAAGAGTTGAAATGGAAATGAGAAATAGGGAAGGTCTGTTTTAAATACTAATATTCTATAATCAACATGAACAAACCCAAATCTGTACCTGTGAGTTACTCTGCTACAATTTCTTTCAGATTATTGCTGAAGGTGCCAATGGGCCTACAACTCCTGAAGCTGACAAAATCTTCTTGGAGCGGAATATCATGGTTATCCCTGTAAGGTTCTATCATGACCTTTGATTTTCATTACAAAAGGAACATTTTTCTGAAGAGTACCAAGACTTCTAGTTATTGAGGGCTTTTATTAATAGCCATTCATTCTCTAAGAGTGGTTT
Source organism: Melanocharis versteri (assembly GCA_013397845.1). Taxonomy (NCBI): domain Eukaryota; kingdom Metazoa; phylum Chordata; class Aves; order Passeriformes; family Melanocharitidae; genus Melanocharis; species Melanocharis versteri. The sequence continues at coordinate 2,327,851 of VZTG01000482.1, forward strand.
TTAATAACTGATGTCTAGGAAATGGGTGTCAATGTTGCTGAAGAATGATAATATTTATTAAAGACCTCACTACAACTGTAAATGACCAAAGATAACAATTATTAGCTGGCATTTCCTCAAAGAAAAAGTGCACTAAACGCAGGAAGAGGGAAGAGTAAATATTCTGGCCAGTTTGTAGACATGGTGTGTCTGGGTGATGCTCTGATAGAACTGTGTACTGTAGAATGTATAGAGTATGTGTAGTGATAATTTGAAAGGATAAGATCTAGCCAGCTATAATGACAATTTTTTCACAGAGAAAGGGTGTCCTGATCAAGTGATCTTTGTTAGATAGAGTGGCTGATCTTCAGCCGTTACTCACTGAGATGGCCTAAGAATGCCCTAATTTCCTTAAATACTTGTGCTAAAATAAAGTGGTCAGTCAAGCACACCTGAACTTCATGTGTTCTAAAGTCAAGTCCTATTTTAAATCAGTAGAAGTAATCCCTGAACTGAAGAAGAGGGTGTTGTCCTGTAAGAGTAAGGAATGGATTGTCTTCTGTACTGCAGTTTGCAGTGGTGCCTTGTACATAATACTTCTGCTTGCTTTTGCAGAATATAATAGAGCTGTCTTTGTCACATGGTCACAATTCAAAATATTAACTGTTTCTGTGCAGGATCTTTACCTGAATGCTGGTGGTGTAACAGTATCCTACTTTGAATGGCTGAAAAACTTGAACCATGTCAGTTATGGCCGTTTGACTTTCAAATATGAAAGAGATTCAAACTACCACTTGCTCAGTAAGTCGTCACTTCTGCTTCTGCTAATTAATAGACTGGACTAGCAAACACCAAATGTGGGAGAAATGAATACAGAACTGTCTTAAATTCACCACAATCTCCCACAAGTCTGTAACTGCTGCATACGAAAGAGTAGAAAAAGTTTCATAGGTTAAGTGACCTGCAACTCTAATGACTTAAGTTAAATGCATACTTTTTCAGTTATCTTTTAATTCTTTCCTCAGTTTTGTAAAATAGAGAAGTCAAGCCACTTAAGTGAAATATTTATTGCTTCTTAATAAACGTCTTTCAGCTGTACACTTGATATTTAAAAAGTATTCAAAATTCAAGTGGGTACCATTGTTCTGCATGTACAACAATAGAGGATTTCTATAAAGGCCAATAATATAATAGAGACAGGCACTGGAAAAACCTGCCTATGGCTCACAGCTCCAGTTATGGTCATTTTGTGCTGCCTACTTTCTGAGAAACAGTAACAATTACATGAAGAGAGGAAGCTTAGTGGAGGAGAACTGGAGGATGTTGCTCCATTTTAAACAATATTCTGTAGTAAACAGGAGAATCTTGAGACACTGTTCTTGACAAAACGTACACCTGCATAGTTTTTAAAATAACATTTTCTCATAAATCATACATTGCAAGGTGGTTCTAAAGTAGTGGAGAGTTATGGCAATTCTTATTTAAATACCTTTCTTAATTTCAAGATTGTGTCATCTCAAATACTCTTTGTTGATGTTTAGGAATTTCAGAATTTCAAGAACTAAGATGAAATAAATATAAATGAAAATACCAAAGCATTGCTTGTGTCCTAAGGAAAAGAAAAATCCTAAAATTTCACATTTGTCTGTTACCTTGCATCTACTTTTTTTTTTCTTTCTTTCTAGTGTCTGTGCAGGAAAGCTTGGAAAGAAAATTTGGGAAACATGGGGGAACTATTCCAGTTGTGCCTACAGCAGAATTTCAAGATAGGATATCGGTAAGTAGTTGCTGCTGGTTTTTTTTTACTATTAGGGGAGCTGTACTCTGATATTATAATTGCAATCTAAATTTTACCATTGTAGCTGGCATGGAGCACTTCTCCTCAAGCAAAGCATTAGTACATAATTAGCCTGATGGCCAAACAAAGCAAGCAAGCAAATGATCTGAACTGCTTTGAATATTGGAAATAAGCTATTTTTGATTTCTTTCACTTCAGCCCATACAAAATACCTCCAATATTGTAAAAAAGCTACAGTTTTAATACAGATGCTTTTTGAATTTTGGAGCTCTTGTTGATAGTTTGCCTAGTTTTCAGAAAAGTTTTCAGCAAGATACCACACCACAGACAGTTTGATGTTTCTGTAACTCCAGAATAAGAGCTGAGTGAAAAACTGTAGCTTGTTCCTCTAAGAGTGAATCAACAGGCAAAGAAATGTCAGGCAAAATTCATTGCTCTCTACTGTGTAGCAATACATGGTGGGGAAATTTCCACATGGAGTGATGGGTTGTGAGCTCATCCATTTGCATTTTAAAGGAAATTTTGGAGGTGATAACAAAACACAAGCCTAGAAATCCATAGCAATCAATAAGCAAATCCAGCACTAGAAATCGTTCTGAAGGGATAAGACTGACTAATGATGCCACCATATGAATTCAGAGTGTGCTGCCTTCTGAATACTGTGTGCAGGTTAGGTCTCTGCATCTTCCAACGTTGCCGGTGTGGAAAAAGTTCAGAGCAAGATCACGAGGATAGATAAAAGTACAGGAGCTTCTCCTACATGGAACAACGAACTAACCTAAGTCCCACTGGCCTGAATGAGGCCTGGGGTAGAGACAGTGATCTGTAGAATGAGGGATATGAAAAGGGGTGGGATAGATTATTCACTGCAGGGAATGGTGGAAGAGAGTGAGATATGTTCAAACAAAACCAGCACAGTGAGGTGCAGAAAGAAGAATAAAGGGATGGTTCCTAGCACAGCAGACAGTTCAGATGTAAAATACTCTGCCAAGGGATACACAGAAACTGAAAGCTTCAGTTGGTTTGGTTTTTAAACACAAATTCAGGAGGAGATGGGACAAATGAGGAGGGGGAAAAAACTCTAGCAGTTGTGAAAAACATTAAACCGTGCTTCCTGAAGAAGAAATCAGGGGAAGTGCGTATAAACTTAGACTACAGTCAGATGATAGCTATAGACTTTTGCCTAATCCAGAATGGTGCATTTTATACATGTTAGGCTGTATGAGTAGCATGTGTAATGGGTTCTGTGGCTTAAAGCAAATGCTGGATCTCTTAAACACAAGCCATAGGAACTGGCCTAGTACTTTCTACTTCCAGCCTAAATTGATATTTGAGGGAAAGCAAGTATTTTGTGGAGCCAGATATCAAATTATTAGTAAATTACAGCAATCAGGATGATGGAACATTGAACCTGTAATGAGTCATCCTAATTCTTCAACTGCTTATTGTTCTGGGTATTTAAATTTTAATGGGAATAAAGTTGAGGAGTTGCTAAGGGCTAATATAATATGGAGTATATGAATTTGGGATCTATGCCCTTCCTAAAACCTGTCTTCAAAACAATTGCAATAGATTGTTGACTCTTGGGAATTTTTTTGTTTAATATTTACTGTGTTGTGTGAAGGCTGAAAGCAGTAATTACTGCATCAGTAGGTAATGGTAGCATCATGCATCTAGAAGCTAGGCCTATAAAAGACTTCAGTGCTTACATCTGAGGTTTTAGAATTAAATTGACCATAACTAGCTCCTCAAGTAACACAGTAAAGGCCATTTAGATTCTTTAGTGCTCTCCATCATTAGAAGAGAATGAGCAAGCAAGCTTCAGTAATTATGGGAATCCAACATGTCATTGTCCCCAGCACACAATGGGGACCTTTGTGTGTCTTGGATTAAACCCTGATTTTATTCCCTGTTGTTGCAGGGTGCATCTGAGAAAGACATTGTACACTCTGGATTGGCTTATACAATGGAACGTTCTGCCCGGGTAAATACTGCATTGCTATATATACTCACATGAATGAAAACTCACATGACTTTGGGACAGTTTCTGAATAGGTTGTACAGAATGCCTTTGCAATTAGAGGAGTAGATAAACAGTACATGATTAATCGAAGTCACTTAGAGAATGAAGAATTTCTGCTCTGTGCCATCATGGCCAACTTTAACTGGGTATAATAAACATTAGAGATTATTCTAGTAGAAGCTGTCGTAAGTAGAAGCTTTTTAGTTGTCCTCTTGTACCTGGCTAATCTGGGACATGTACATAGGAGTGCTTTACTTCACCATTAGCAGTTTTAGATTAATTACTCTGTGCTGTATGTTTAATTAGTGGGACAAAGGCTACTTGAAACATCTCGTCTCTCCCTATTAGTGTAAGACTCGTAAAGGGGTGATATAGTGACCTGGGAAAGATGTTCTTCCCTTTCAGTTCCCAGTTGTAAGGGGAATCAAGAAATTTCAAAATTGATCCACAAAGGATCAGAGCTCTGATACCAGTCCAGCAGCTCCTTTTACTCCTAACTTGGATCCTACAAGAAAAATTGTTGAGCTTCTATGGAGAAACTTGTAGAAATCACATGTAACCTTTTCTGTTTCAGCAAATCATGCGTACTGCCATGACGTACAACCTGGGTCTGGACCTGAGAACAGCTGCCTATGTCAATGCAATTGAGAAAGTCTTCAAAGTGTACAATGAGGCTGGTTTGACCTTTACATAAACAGGCCATTACCGCTCCTTGTTGTATCCCACCCCTCGCTGTTAATGTACCCTCTTCTTGAGAAAGCTTATCACAAGTTTACATGTAACCACAAAATTTTCTTTTCTTCTGACATTATAGTGGATTCTCTTCTCAATTAGTTTCAGTTCCAAACTAGTCTTTTTTACAATAAAAATCCATGGATTAGGAAATTGTATACAAGTGTGTATCTGAAGATGACAGTTCATCTGCACTTGTGGGGGCCATTCTGGGTGTTTCACCTACAAAACAAAATGGTACATTTTACGTATGAAAGAGTGGTCTTGCCACCTGGGCCACTTCTCAGACTTCAGATCAGATACTGTACTATATGAGCACTTAGCTCATTATTACTTCATGCACTTTTGTTTAATGACATAATTTTGGCTTCAGCACTTTCAGTAAGGCCTTGTATGATCAATGCTGTGGCATTGTCAAAGGAAGAATGGGCCTCCAGCAGGGATTAACTTTGATAGGGGTCTAGTTTTTATTTGTAGTAAAGCTTCAGGCCTGATTCTCTTAAGGCAATATTTTTTTTTAACTGTGCAACTGTCACAGGACTGCCTTTTCTCGCTTGTTCAAGCTAGTTTGACTATCACCATGACATTTGTAGCACTGACAGACTAATATTTTTGTAAGCTGAAACTATTGAGCAACTCTAGTTATGTTTTTAATCAAGTATCTACATAACTATTCTGACTGTAGGCTGTTTCCTTTTTTTAAAGAAAGGGATATTCTGAATTTGGTAAGCAATCATACTTAGTTTTTTTGGAATTCTTTTTCAGTCTTTTTCTTCCAGAGGCTTTCTGAAAATTAGATACTGCCTCAGTGAACAACTAGAGTGAAACTGAACCCAGAAATCATTGGCCAAACCATAGAGGAGCTAGAATGCTGCTATAAACTTAATCCACTGTCTTAACACACATGGCCTTTTTTTTTTTTTTTNCAAGTCCTTTTTTTTTTTTTTTTTTTGTCATTGGGAGGTCTTGAAAGTGTTGAACATGAAGTACAACAAAATGGACCTCAACAAAATATTGGATCAAGCACAGTTTTTGAAGTGTAAGGCTTTTGTTCCTTGGAGTCCCCTTGAAGTGCCAGATGTTATTTATGTAATGAATATGAATGTTTTTTTTAAAAAGACAATTAGTCCCTCCCAGAAACTCATGCTTTTTCCTAACTACTTTGTAACTGCATGACATAACCTGGAGAGAGAGCAGTTATTAAAAAAAAGTTGACCTTTCCAAACCTTCTATGCTGGTGTATTACTGTTTTCTATTTCATGCAATGGCTTTCTGTAGGTACAGTCAATCTGCAGCTCTTCACAGCACACTTGTCTATTCATTACCTGGCCACTACTAAGATACTGTCCCTGAATTATCTTAAAGGGCTCACTAATACAGACCTTTCTCTCTCGAACTTGCCTATCAGCAAGATTTTGAAGCTGCATTTATTTAGTAAATCATTTCAGGTCTTTTTAGCTTATCCTCTGAAATTTGTGTGAGAACTATTTAGTAGTTAGCATGGAGCAATAAACCTGTGTGAGGCATTTAATTAGTGGCTTACTCCATCACATATGCTGGCATCTAGGGTTGTGAAAGTACTGCAGGTCACCTAAGTGCAGTGTATATACATATATATATATATATACACTGATATTAGTTTAAAAAATGTGAACCCTTGGAGCTTGAGAGAATTATTGTGATCAAGGTGTGGATCTCTAAACACAAGATCCGTATTCTGGGTCATATTTTTCAATGTAGTTTTTACATAAACCATTATATAGGAAAACAGAATTATGATTTTAACAATTCAGCTCTGACAAATTGTAACCAAAACTTGGAGGCTAAAAGCTCACAAGTGAACAGCTGTATTATAAAAAATAGAAATAATCTTAAAAGCAGTGTTGCAGTATCTAGCAGCAAGTTCATTTAAAGCAAAATTCTTACCGTTGTTCTCCCTCTCCTGGTTAATTTCCTCTCTAGATAGTAAAGCAGCCCTAGTTTGGTTGTGCAAACTTGAAAAATGGGACCCTTTCAGTGCTGGAGCATACAGAAAGCTGGCATAGATAGCTAACTAGGATATCTTCTACCTCCTACCAACTTGAAAGGGAAAAAAGCCAAGGCCTGCACCATGCCTGTGTTCCCCGATTCATTAGCATCCTCTATTCTCGTGTACACACACATTAACACTTCTTTTTCAGGGACATCTTGAAAAAAAGCAGACCTAGCACCTGGCATATTACTAAACCCAGAGATGAGCCCTTAAAGTTCACTGGATCTCTACTCAGCAACTTGATTGCAGTGGTTACTGACCTCTTGTTAATAGAGTCAGCGTTGGAGACATGAATCTAAGCATATCCAAGGGCAGAATATAACAACAACTTAAGGTACTTTCAATCAAAGAGTTGAGATTTTTGAGGAGACAGATTCTTGGAGGCTGACTTAACAGCACGTCAGCTGATTTGTTCTTTGTAGCTAAACACAAGAACCAAGTCCTTATCAGTGATCCCAGACTTCTTGTGATAGCCTGCTCTAAAATAATCTCACACCAGTTCTGAGCATTGTTGACCAGACAGTTAGGAAAAAAAAAAATAGAGTCGCATATTCCTTATCCCATTTTGTGCACGTACCTCTCAACACCCAGCAACAACAACAGAGAGAAGAAAACAGCAAAATTTTGTACAGTTTCTGTGAGTTAATGTGATTTTAGAGGTTTGGCTGCAAAGCAGCTCTAGCCTTTTCCCAGCCCAAGCCTCAGTTGAAGAATGCAATCACTCTCAGAGATGCGTGTTATAAATACTGGTTTTTTTTTTACTAAAACTCTTTAACTTCAATGAGTGGTAGACCCTCCTTACATGTAATGTACACACACATCTTATCTGCCAGCTAATAACCTTATCGCTGCTTGTATTCACGTATATGCTAGTAGACATTTACCAAGAGGCTTGCTGCGGTGTTTGGCAGGGAGCCAGTCAGGACCTGAAGTTAGATCTGGACACGGATTTGTAACTGCTCTGAACCACACCTACTAGACAGAGCAAAGCTCGTCCTTACCAGGTGTTTGTAAGCTCTCATTCAGCACTTAATACTGACTGCATAGGTATGTAGTTGGTGTTGAATAGCAGCTCAGCAAGTACTCTAAAGCTGCAAGTGAATCACGCAAGGATGACAACTACAGTCTTCAGGGTCACATGCCACCTGCAAACTACTAAATGCAAAATATCTCTATTATACAGAAGAGGAAGCAGAACAATAATTTTTTTTATCCCAGCAAAGAACTTAGTACTACACCTCTTTTCATTGATGGCAACTGTCACCATCAGGAAGAAGTGTCAAAGCAACAGAAATTCTTGCTGTGATTTCAAGATGCTGGGTAAGTAACCTCTAACTTATTCTGTTACTATCTGAGAAGTCTGTAGTATCAGATTCTCAGATCTCATTCTAAGTTCATATGCACAGATTGTTCCTGGTATTTGGGGATTTTTTTTCTGGTTGTTGATGATGCACTCAAAATTACCCGGTTCTGATTCTTTCAGCTGCTGTCCCTGTGTGGGTTTAACAGGAGCCCTGCCAACGTGGGTAATGCCCGGCTGCGGTGCCCGTCGTGCCTGTGCTGTGCAGAGCTGCTGCAGTGGCACCAGTGACCCAGCTCAGCACTACGCAGGTACTGCAGCCAAGTGCTCTGCTGGCACCAGTGCAGCCTCCTGCTGCTGGCACTGGCTCTCAGTGTCACAGTGCTGCTGTACAGTGGTCACATACACCTTAAAAAACTTCAGCCTTCCTCAACACAGGAGCTAACTGTGATTTTACCAGTAAGATCAGAAGCACTAACAGTCAGAGAGGCACAGAGGTTCTTGCCTTGTCTGGAGAGGGCTGTTGGGTGCTCAGCTTGTGAGACTTGTACACACACGATCAGGATTTGGGCTCAGTGACAAAATGGGAGACCAGCTCTCAAGTGCTTGACTTTACATGCTGCCCACTTTAAGCCAGCCCTTACCCAACCAAAAGAAACCCAACCAAACCAAAAAACATCTTTGCATCAGTAGCATGGCACAGCTCTAGCTGTCTGCTCTGTGCAGTAATCCAGGTTTTCTAGACGAGTGATTGTAAATGGTTTTTTATATGTGTAACCAAAGGAATACATACAAGCCAGGCAGGGTGTAAGTATTGTCTTTATTTAAGAGTATATGCAGTAGAAACTTGCTTACAAAAATTTCAGTAGTGATACATTTTTATCTTCATTGTCCAAAGCTTTTGCCCCATGAAGTTGCTTGGTTTGCTACATTTTTTACAGCTTTTTCACCAGTTTCAGCAACTTTGTAGACTTCGTCAAGAGCTTTTAAAAGAGAAAAATAAAGGTAACTGTAGCATCACTACAGCATCTTCCCTTTCCCATCCGGTGTGGGACAAGGAGTAAGGCAGGGTCAGGGGATCTGTCTAGGATTTCACTTTTGTGACATTTTGAAATAAACACAAACATTACTGTACCTTTCTGCCCAGCATCCTTAGCCTGCTCCGCTGCTTGCTGCACAGTCTGGCTCACCGTATCAACTGCGGTTAGGAGAAAAAAAATGTCAATTAAGCAGTCTTTAGCCTTCCCCTAATTTCAACAGTCACATTTTTAAAGGGTTCCCTAACTGTTTCAAGGCTAGGAGATGAATAATTATTCCACAAGGATGGGCATCCTGATCTAGTGGAAGAGGTGCTATTAGGACTCTGGTTGCAGTTCCCCACAGCATCCATATGTCTTGGTATAGATGAAGATTATGGATGTTAATGTGTGGCACCTACACTGTCAAGAAGCAAACCCTAGTAGACAATTGGGTGCAACGAAACATTCCACTTTCTGAGCCTGGCTAGGATCTGCTAAGAGCAGTTTGATCGGTAAAGATTCTTTCACCAATTGCATAGAGTGGTGCTCACTCTCTGAACTGGCATGCTGTACCAGCAGCACATTAAAAATGTAGTGATTAGTCTAATACTTTCTCTTGTACCTAAAGAAAACGTATTCTGTAAGAGACCAGAGTAGTTTTAAAGGCATGGAAAAGCTCAATAGAAGAGACATACTGAAAAACGAAGAGCAGGAGAAGGTATTGTCTTAAAGCCCTGCAGCCTAGAAAGTAATGGTAAATATTTAGATGATCACCTTCCAACACCTGTGATTAGGGAAGTCTTGCTCACAAGAGTCAGAAGTAACGGGCAAATGGCCTTGCATTTGGGCGTGTATTTATTTTATTATCCCCAGCTCCAAGTACTGTTTTTTAAAAAACACCATGGATGTGTTCTGCACAACAGATACTGAAGGGGTGGCTGACTGAGCAAGACATTCCTCATGGAAGTGGCAGGAGAGAGAAATGCTGAGGTGAGGCAGACTGGGAGTGTCTAAAACGTCAAAGGTCTCCAGGCTTGCATTGAATGGCTCTTCAACAGTGGTTAAGTGTCTTGTAAAAACCAGTAGCCTATTTCACCTTGAGCTTGTAAGACATTTTCTATTGCTTAAAAGATAAGCTAATTATCATTACATGTCATCTTTTGCTGCAGTTTCCTCATGTGAATGATGCTCACTGCTCATAAGGTGCAGCTAAGGAAAATGCTTCCCATAGCAGTCTTGGGTCACAGCTGAGTTTGTTACTCCTTTCAGGACCCATGGGATAAGTGCTAATTTTAGATACTTGCAAAGCCCAGTTGTGCCACTCTGTACTTGGCAACGGCTCATGGGACTCTGCCTTTGGGGCACGTGCAGGCACAACAGACGTAGTTCAGAAACAAGGTAATTAATAGTTGCAAAACCACCAGTTAGACAGTCTTTTTTTAGTTGAAATCTGGCATTAAACCCTCTTTATTTTCATTTAAACGGGGGTTTAGAGGGTACCTCTAGAATCCTTCCAGTCAGTGCAGTACTAACAGTGGTGTGATGAGTTCAGCATCATGTGCTGTGTTTACTGCCTGTCATCAAGGTATGAGCAGATTGCATAAAAGTGGCCAAAGCCAGGCCAGTGCCTGGGACCTCCCACTGCTGTTCCAGGATCCAACTCCAGCTGAAAGAGCCATGATGCAGTGCAGGGCTTGCTGGGAAGATGTAGGCAGGGTTCAGGCAAAGGGCTTCAGACTGATGATATCCAAAGAGCTGGTTCAGCTTCAAGTGCTTGGGACAGAGGGGAAAGGACTGCAGCTACTATTTATAAGCTTTGCTCTTAGAGTTTGTTGACTCCTAAACACTTAGTCCCATCAGCTGATTGAGATAAGTACTCAGCTCCTTTGAAGATGACAACTGTCACTACTAAAATATCCATGTTGTCTTCCAGCATAGGAAGCAGTAGATGTTTCCCCAATGTTAAAGAAGTTAGGAACATCAAAAAACTGCCAAAAAATATGCATTTCTAGGACTACTCTATGGCAAAATCAGAAAGAAATCTTCATTTGAAAAATTCATGGCTCCTTTCCAATTGCCCACATCCTGGTGTTTTTCTTCCATGCTTCAGCATAAAAAATATGCTGAATTAAGCTGAATTAATCACAAACACAGCACTGGTGTATAGAGAAAAATTCTTTGGGAAAGAGGGTGGCTGTGGGATTATGCATCCTTCGTCTCCCTCGCAAAATGAACCAAGTCATGGTAAATAAGTAGCAGGCTTCCCACTTGCTTCATTGGGCACATAGCCCACAAGTAATATTTCTACAGCATTTGAAGTCACAGGCAAAATAATTGGTTTCAAGAGTTTAGCTAAATGTCACGTAAAGAAATATGAAACAGTTTCCAGTGCTCACGTACGAAGCACAAACACTTTGGAAATCTCAGCAGTGCAGGTCTCCATGTTAAAGCTCCACTAACAACGGTTGTTTAACTTCAGGGCCAGTTCAGCAAACTCTGCAGGAGTGAACTTGGCTCATGCCCTGAGCCCCTGCAACTGCCCTTGTGCTCTCAGTGGGGTGCGTGGCTGCGGTGCTGGCAGGGCTGGAGCAGTCTCTAACTGCACCCCTCTGTGCAGCTCCGAGCGGATCAGAGCCCTCAGAGCCGATGCACTGCGCTGCTACGGAACTCGTGTTTGTCGTGGCTGGTCATATTAGGAAGCAAAGCCCTAAATAAGCAGCCTCGCCTCCGCTCTCAGCTTTCTGCTGTCCTGTCATCGATGCATCATCTAGGCACCCACGCACTATGACCCAGAATAGGAAAAGTTGTTGGAAACCCAGTAGTTAATATCAGACCTTCACTTACTCTAGTGTTAGAGGGCTTGGAGATTACTGGATGTGCTGACCCCACCCTTGAGGGCAGCATCTGTAGAGTTCATGCCCCCGGGGCAGATTTGCTCCCAGCAGCAGGGGCAGGAGCAGGGCAAATACTTTAACACCCAAGGCACAGGAGGAGGGAAAGCAGCAATTTGTATTTACCTGCCACCTGTGCAGCACTTTCAGCTTGTTGCACAGCTTCCTCAGCAAGCTTCTTCCCAATCCCGAACATGGCTGCGCTCAGTCCTCTCTCCCCGGATGAGATGGGTGAGTGAATCCCTAAGTTCGGTTCTGTTACACTGTTTGGCAAAGTGCAGCTTTTTATAGACAAAGCAGGACTCCTCCCAGTAGTTAGAGGGCAAATGCAAACTGGAACAGGGAAAAGTCATGAGCCCTTGTTGGGTGATTAATATACCAGGCATAAAAGGGTGAAGAGACATTAATGTTTGTTATGTTTTCCTCCCCGGAGAGAGGGCGTGGATTCATCGGCAGAAGTTTTCCATAGCACAGGAATGAAAGCTTTGTTTTTCCATATCGGGGAGTTGGTAAACAGTGTGCATGCCACAGCTGTCCCGACCAAAGGCTCCAGTGCCGCAGGGGGATACGCAGGCTGGCACAGCCCATCGTGAACCGGGCAGAAAAACATTGCGTCCCGAAACACTCTGCTGAAGAATTGCTTAAATCAACTCTGTAATTTCAAAACCTTACATAGAAAAGTATCCAGTTTCAGACGATTCTTGCCCACATTCTTTTGATCCCCAGTGGGACTTAAAATTCACGGTTATAAAAAGAAATGGGAGGCGCTAACCCTGCTTTCTAAAGCGTCTGATGAAATCTTTATTGTGTTAGAGAAGGCTCATAATTTCATGGTGTGTCATAATAAAAAGATATTAACCTCTTATTTCCAAGGTCTGGCTCAGGAGAGTAGGTTTGTGTCCTTCCCCGCTGACCCCACAGCAAGCACTTTGCAGGACCCAGCACAGCCTGCAGATCCTCAGGCATCAGCAGCAGCTGGTGGGGTGCAGGCAGGCTCACTCCACCTGCCCAGCTGACAAAAAGCTGAGCTGCCCAGCCCCATCCCGTCCCCCCAGCTGTAGCCAGTGGGATGGGATGTGCAGGATGCAGACTGCTGAGTGTGGGGCCTCCACAGCACCCTGGTTCCTCTCGCAGGGCACCTTTATGCTGTCCAGCCACACAGGAGCTGATCTCACCCCAAAACACTAGGCTTGCTTTGTGCTGGGATCACCAGCTTTCCAGCAGAGCTATTTTTGTGCCCTTTCACACAGGACAGAAGGTTTCACTCTGTTGATCAAATAATTATTGCTGAAAACAGGGTGAAAATGTGTAATCTACCTCAGAACAGGGGTTTATTTATCAAACTGTTCTTTGTCCTACAACTGCCACCACAGCAGGGGCTAGGAATGCCTCTCTTGATGCCAGGCACAGCACTTCATGAACAACAGTTCCTCTGCAATGTCCCTTTCCAGCATTACAGTAAAAGCTCTGTTTTCTTTCCACCACTGCAGTTTTTTTACAGATCACCAAGTCCTACTTTATATCAATTAAATAGGATATAGAGTTACTGAGGGTAGGGAGGGGGTTCCCTTCCTCATTTTATCTTTTGACAGCAGGGAAAGGATTATTCACCATATCTGAAAGCAAATTCTACCAGAATATGTTCACAAAAAAAACTAGAAGGAAAGTAACAATATTGGTTTTAAACTGACATCAAGTTGAGGGTTGTTGACATAGTTCAAAACAGACCTGCAATGCAGGAAAAAAGAAAACAAACCCAGAAATATTTCAGATAACTCAGACCAGCATCTGACCAGTGGAAATTCTTTGCACAGCAGCCAAGCAGTAGAACATACACATTGTTCCCTGTGACATCCTCAACTACCCACAGCCAGCCTTGTTCACAGGAAATTGCAATTTCCTAGTCCTGTTCTGCTGCTGCGCCAGTTACTGATAGCAGAGAGATGCGTGAAGACAGCAAGACTCAGAGTCAGCAACAGGTCTATGTATTTGTCAAGGCGAGTGTTTGCATCATCACTGGAAATACCCCTCCTCATCCTATCCTAATTCCAAAGTGAAGAATGGTTCCCACTCTCACGCACTCCACTACTGCAAATACAGCTTTTTTTTTTTTGAAAGCTCATGAGCAACTTCCATGAGTGTAGATTGGTACAGCACCAGCACTGGCAGAAATAAAATTACAGAACCAACCCTAATTACATTACACTGATAATCTGCAGGTACATATTGAATTGTAACATGGGAAAGAGCACATGCCATCACAACACTCCCTACACACAGGTAAAGGTGATGTTTGCCTCATGGAGTGAAAACACACAACATTAAAATATACCCCACTTTTCAAATACAAAAAGGACCCGTTTTCTCTCACTACGTATAGACCAGAGCCATAAAAGACCAATGAAGAGATGCAATTGCCTGCAGGCCTTTGATCACATATGCATTTAGACTGACAGGAGGTTGCACTCAGTGTCACGGTTTCTGCCATCCCCATCACAGCACGTCTCGGTGACTGCATTCCACAGCCCCTCTAATGGAGCCCCTGCCGCACGGCCGCTGCTCCTGCTCTGCGGGGCGCCTCAGCCTCGCCAGCACAGGGACACGGCCCCAGGACTGCCGGCCCGGGCCTGGCTCCCCCGCCCCGCAGGGCTCGTCCTGTGGGCGGCCCGGCCCGGGCCTCGCTGCCTCCCGGCCGCGCCCAGGGCCGGCAGTGCCCGGGCAGAGCCAGGGCAGAGCCGAGCGCGGGGGCTGGAGCTGCCGAGGCACGAACACAAGCACTGCCTGAGCTCAGCCGGCACGGGCAGACACCCCGAGCTGCAGGGCAGAGACAAAGCCCGGCACCTTCGCCACGGGCTGCAGGGCCCTCACCCCCCAGGCTGAGCCGCGGCACCCCCGACACCAGCGCTCACCCTCCCTCCCGGCGCTCCGAGTGCCCGGGTCCTACCTGCCCACCATGCCTGCAGCCAGGAACTCCCCTCACAGCCTCCCCACGTCCTCTCAGCCCCTTTAGAGCCTCCCCGCCCTCCACCCAGCTCAGCTGGGCAGCCCCAGCCCAGGTGCAGCGGGTTTTGGGAAAGGCCCGTATTTGCCAAACCTGGTGGGGTTTTGGGTGAAGGGTCCATCTGTGTGATTGGTGGGAAATAAACTTCAAAGGTAAAATGTACATGAAAGTTAACTTGTCTTGTAGGTAGGAAACCCCACTGCAGCCGTGGGCCCTGGGGGCAGACAGTGCTGACAGCCCCAAAAGGGAGCTGGACAACATTGTCCATAACCAGAGCCTTAAGGGAGCGGCTGGGACATTGCCCCTCTCCAGCACTGCTAATCCAGCAGTCACGGTTGCCTGGGAGCTGGTGCCGGGAGGGGCTCGGTTTGCCACCTGTCCTATTGCTGCCGTTTGCTGCTGCTGCTCCTCTCTGGGGAGGAAAGGGGCTGAGTGGGGCCACCTGACATTGTTTGAGGCCTGGTGAAATGGCATAAGCCAGGCAGAACGTGCAGCCTGCACAGCAGCTCCAACTCTGGGACATCCCAGCAGCACATGGGCAACAGCATCCAACACACCAACGGTGTATTCATCTCCGCGTTTCTTGATCTTACTCTGCCACACGACAGGGAACTACAGCTCCAAAAACACTTTTCAGAGAGCTTGCTTGGATTCTTGATAACCTCTAGACCGTTAATCGCAGTATTCACTCGAGAGAAGGATAAAAATCTGGTAAAATCTGTGCCCCCCCCCCATGCCCCTGGCTTGTTGAGC
>VZTG01000482.1:2343432-2473058 GCA_013397845.1 Melanocharis versteri
GGGGGGGGGGCTGTTTGCCCCTTAGCCACCCTGGGAAGGTCTCTGGGGCATTGGAGTGGGACATGGAGCAGAGGTGATCAGGCTGGGCAGCCCAGCCAGGCTGAAACACAAATTCCCTTTGCTCAGCATTTCATAGCTCAGGCAGCTGCAGGCACATCCAGCAGCAAATACAAGGAAATTAGAGAGCTCAGGTGTTAGAAAGCTCCACATATCCAGGGCTGATGGCACAGGAGCTGCTAGGAGCTCTAGAGATGTCTGCTTTACTTTTACAGAGCATCTGGAGGCTTCAGGTGGGATGGGAAGGTGCGGTCCTGGGTTGGGTCATGGATCTCTGTGTGATACATGAGGGAGAGAGCCTCAAATACTTCCAGACCAAAGAGCACTGTGACTAAGGCAGGGACCTTACTCGTGGAGCAAAGTGCTTAAGTTTAGACCTGGCAACACTTGCCAGCAAGTGACTCAGATTCACGGGTGCCCGTGGCACAGCGCCCACCCTCGGGACAAAAGAGATGTGAAATACTCCAACCAGGCTCCTGAAGCAACAAGGACATCCCTGCACTGGAGACCAGGAGTCAGGAACTGCCTCCAGGTTCTGCCTGGCTGGACGGATAAAGTGGTTTCTCCTCTCTCCACTCAGTGGGTGACCTCCAGCTGTCCCATCAGCCAGGCTGTCCAGTCTCTACCCCGCCAGTGCTGCTGCCAACGCTGGGCCAGAGCAGGGGGAACTGACAACTGTGTAGTTACACTGAAGACCACTGGAATAAGGGGATATAAAACTGCACACCAGGAGTCAGGGCTGTGTTCCCCATGAACAAAGCAGGAGGAACAGTGTCTGTCATGCAAGGGGATAACAGGTTTTACTGGTGAAAATACCTGCAACTGTACAATTTTTTTGGTAATTTTAAAGTGATTTGCGGGCAAAAAAAAAGGTGTGATGGAGAGTGGTGTATGGTCACAAACACAGCACTGGTGTCTGAAATGCTGAGCCTAAAGAACTCAGTCTCTGAAGATTTCACCATCAGGGAGGTAACCATGAAAAGTACTAAATAATAAAGTACTATTGGGGGTTGCCCAGTAACTGAGAGTGCAATAGTCTAATGCTTTTTCTGTGAGCTTGTCCTTGGGTAAATATTTAGGCTTTTAAAGCTTTAAATGACAGGAGCATAGGGAGGGACACTCTGTGAAAAGCCCTGGACTATGTTTACTCACAGATGGTCTATTACTTACAGGGTCCTGTAAAGGCTTTTCAGTTTGTGCGGTCCTTGCGCAGATTGCAGACAAGGGTGGTCTTCGGGCTCAGCGAGGAGCCAGTCTCTCCTTGGACCAAGTTCACAAAGATTGGCTTCCAAAAAGCCCTGGACAACCACAGCTCTTGGTCAAGAGGCGCGAGACAGACACCTCAAACAGGCCTGGACTGCCCTATTTCATTGCAGCGAGATGGTTTTGGTCATGCTTTTGTTTTCTTTCGTAAGACACAAATTAGATTCTTACTGAAACAGGCTGGTAAGGCTTCAAAGCAAGAGAGGGGGAAAAAAAAAGGAGAAAAAAAAAAAAAGGAAAGGAAATATTGCCTAGCAATGAGAAACACCCAGAGGCCGAGGTAAGAGCACTTACTGTGAATAAGTGGGTATTAGTGCCTTCTGTTGACAGAGGCAGCACTAAGAAGGCATCCTGTCTGGCTGCACAGCCTCTGATTGCCTAGCAAGCAGCAATCTCAAATAAATATTTCCATCTCCTAGGCAGGAGGATTGCCCCTTTGCCTGTGTGGCGAGGGCTCTGTCCCTGCGCAGGCCATGGCTGGCTGGGGCTGCCTCGGAGCACCCATACAAACTGCTCACAAACCTCACACACACCGCACACACACCGCAGCTCAGGCGTGGCCGGAGCGAGAGCAGAGCACCCTCAGGGGTCCCTCGCACCTCAGTGCTGCTCCTCGGCTCCAGCAGAAGAGCCCCAAGTGAGCACCGGGGTAAAGACGCCGGGGTTTGTCCCCAGGAGATTTAACAGCAGATGCGTTGTGGATAATGGAAACAAGACATTTCGATGGGCACCGGATGTGTAGGAGAAAGGAGAAGGGGGCGGACACCACAGCTCTGTTCACTCCCAGACACCACAGGGCTCCTCTGCAGTGCGGGGCCGTTGGTTTCCATCCGTCTGTCTGCCAGACTGCAGAAAGGTTCAGTACTCCCCTCCCTTACAGTGGCCTCACAGGGCTTTGAATCAGAGAGCAAAAGGGACTAGCAAGACACTGTGCGATCCTTCACCGAAAGCCCCAGCAAAATAATGAGATTAAATAACAAGATGATCTGAGTAGTGGAAATCTTACAGTACCTTTATTTATCTTAATCTAAAAATACAGAAGATGGGAACAAACAAACAACTGACAAGAAATATAACCGCAGCTTAACTTTTGATTATTAGAAGAAGACTCAGTTTCATCACATGAATGTTCTGGTGTCCTAATTATGAACAGTTTCACTGCCTTTGTAAATACACTCAGCAAATGTGGCAATAATCACTGAGCTGTTGTAAGAGCAGGGCAACAGCATTGCTGAAACCTTTTGAGCCATGTTGACAATTGTGAGCAGATGTGCTAAAAGATGTAGTTTTTCTACGTAAAGGATGAGGGGGATGTACTGCCTTAAAAATTTGTATTTGAAGAGAACGAAGTTATCCAGATATCAAACAGCTTTCATTTTTCTACACAAAGAAGTAGGGAATTGCAGACCAAAGAGAGATTTACACAAGCAGTACTGTTGGCTTGAATTAGGACGATTTTTTAAATCCATATTTTTTCTCAAAGCCAGACATTGCTTCTGCAGCTTGTCCGGCCACTTTTTCTACTCCATCTTGTGCCGTCTTGGAAGCCTTGTCAAAAGCTGCAAGACAGGGAAAAAGATAAACAGAAAGTTGGAAAAATGCAACATGGTCTTTAATACTTATGATAGAAGAGAGGTGTGAAAATGATTAGACTACAAAAAAGGAGTGATGTATCTCCAAAAAAGATCTGGGACATTTTGCTGCCTCTCCGTCTAACATCAACAGGTACCCAAGCCTGCCCTTCTTGTCACACCCCAGGAGCTGTAGACGGCATCAGCTCTAAGGAGATACTGCCAGTGCATTTTGGCTTTCATGAAACATTTTAAACCCCAAAACTGCTAATTCACCCCTTATTCTTAGAAAATTATTAGATTATTAAAAAAAAAAAATCAGCCTAGCTTTTACTTTAATGTTTTCCCGATTCCCCAGCTGCAAGATGCCAACACTTTCTAGACAGCACCTTTTCACCTGCAGGATCTGTAATGTTCAACCCCAGCTGCTGCCTCAGCAGGTGCTGGGATCCATTGTAGGGCTGGACCTGGACAGACCCCTGCCCTCAGGGCTGGGGTGGGGGGAGCAAGATGTAACACAGGGTTACTTCATCCTCTAGAAAGGAGAGCTGTCCCCACAAGTTTTCTGAATAGGAAGCCAACGTCTGAATGCTGTGCATGAAACTCGGTGGCCAGGGAGTGTCAGCTACAGTCCGCCAGTGCACGTGTCGTGCTACTAAGCAACAGATCCTGAAATCCTTCCGTGAGATTTATAGAAGTTGTTACAAAAATGTTAAAGTTGTTATAAAATGTTAAAGGTTATCTCAAGTGGTCACTGAAACGAAGGACTTTCAGGCTGAGAACACCTGTGGGACAGAGGAGAATGAGCACTGGCCGCTTCTGGCTTGTGTTGAGCTGCTCCATTTTGATTTGAACATCGTTGCTCCTACCTTTCTGGCTTGCATCTGTAATCTGGTTGACTGCATCCTGAGTGGCCTGTCCCAATGTGTTTGCTGTAATTAAGGTAAAACAAAATCAAAATCCTTTCTGGCTGTTGGGGTTTCTGGTCACAGGAATTCCGTACGTCAGTCAGCTTTCTGCACGCCCGCAGCAGGCTGTGCCCCTGGCAGGTGCCCAGGCTGGTACAGAGCAGGCTGAGGCTGTGCCCTTCACAGGGCACCCTGGGCACTGTGTGCTGCCACAGCAGCTTGCTCCGAGATTAGAGCTCACCTGGCACCTTCAGTCAGCTGAGCAAATCAATGGCAGATAAGCAGGAGATAAAGAAGCAGAGATTAGCAGTGAGTTGGAAAGATGACATTTAGCTGCAAGCCGCTTATTTAACACTACACTTGCTTTTATTGATTCTTCTACCTTATTATGCTTGGGGTAGGTTGGCCATCTAATGTGCATTTTCTCTGTGAGCCGTTTGGGAGTAGGGCCTGTTCTAAAATGGAAGCAAGTGCATTAAACCAGAGCTGGACAGGAGAAGGGAGACTTCTTACAAACAAGATATGGATAGGGGAGGAGGAACAGAAATTAGAAACATAACGGGCCAACTCCAGAATATGAAACACTAAGAAAGTGAGATGCCTTGTGATTGTAAGATAGCTGATAGTACATGAAACGGCAAAGTGCCCCCTCAGTGGCATGAATATATTCAGGATGCAGCAAAGACTATTTTGTGTTTCAGAAAGGAGTTCTGTCATGTTTGTGGGGCTACTACACATTTGTCCCCAGATGTACGGAAACTTGCAGTAACTCCAATATAATCAGTGATGTTACTCATATATTTCAGTTATACAACGAAGTGTTTGCAGGATCAGAATCCAGAACCATATTTGATCAAATTAGACGCTACTGGGAAAGAGCTGCATGAAAACATGGTATGGAATATACTATAAAGAGCTAGTATACGCTATACACATTTTGCAATTTTTCATTTGAAGGAAAAGCTTTTATGGTTTGCATTAAAAAGTTGGTTTCCAATGCCCAGTGCTAATGACAACAGCGCTTGGCCTTACATAATGGGCATTGCTATGACAGAAACGTGCATACAGGGTTTTTTAAACCCTGCAGAGTCTGGTGATTACTGCTGAAGACAACAACAGAAACATGTCCTATACATTATAAACTATCCATTGCAATCAATGTAGTCATATTACCGGGAGGCACTGACGGGCCAAGTGGCAAATGTTAATCAAAGGTTAATTCCAACTTACTAAAAGGAGAGTCGATTAAAAACCACTGCAGAGCATGAGAAAAGACCACTCTGAACAATGCAAATGCTAAATACAGAAGGTTATTATCACCAGAAAAAGGCTTCACTGCTCTAAAAACATTAAGTTTAGCATTTTGGAGAGTGATAAATGTTGGACAATGCTCAGGAGCCACAGAGGGAGGGGTGGGTGGGTGGGCTGTGAGGCAGCTTTGAGAGCCATAGCTGGCCTGCAGTCTTCTCCAGGTGATGGCCAAAACTTGCAAAGCGAAGAAAAAAGAGGAAGCTGTGTCCTGCTAGCATCGATGCAGGTACAGATTGTGGTATTTCTGAGCAAAAGCAGCAACTAAGCCCCACTCCAAATATACAACAGAATTAAATCTTTCTTACCAGCATCTTTTGCTGCACCTTCAGCTTGTTCTTTCAGTCCCTGGAAGCTTTTACCCGACATTGTGGCTTCTGACACCTGTTAAGAGTCCTCTCCTTTGATAAACTTGAACACCTGGTGATGTACAGTGCACTATGTGACTGTGTCCTGACTTGTTCTGGTTTTATACATCTGCCAGGATACCTGCTGATTCTTTTGGGGGTGACTGGTACAATGGGTGGAGTTCAAATGTGAGGAATGAGAGCTGGAAATAGAGAAAAGCTGTTTATTTACCCTCCCTGATGAGAGGGTGTGCCGAGATTGAGATTTTTGCTCCATAGCACTGTCTTTGTTTGTTAATTTGTGGGGTTTGGTTTTTTAAAACAAAACTGCAAAAAAACCTGTTCCACCATCACAGGCAGAGGAAAGCCACTGAACACAGAGTGCTGGAAAACTACTGAAGTGCAGTGTGTGGTCATGGCCAACTTTCGTCCCCGTCGGGCTGACGTCCTTCTCCTTCCTTCGGTCCCTGAGCAGACCCTCATGAGAACAGAAACCAGCCCTAACTTGTTTCTGTTTTTAGAATTTTTAATCACAATCCCCTTTTCTTGTCAGGTGGGACAATGTTGGATGGTGAGAGTTGTGATTTATGTGTATTTTTATAAGAAACTGCTAATCTGGTCATCTTTCCAGTTGCCTGCTCAAGGTGGATTGTAAATCCCATCATCACAGAAGGCCTTGCCTGGGTGAGGCAGGTAACCAGTGCCAGCACTAGCAGTTCTCAGGGGCAGGGAAAAAAAAAAAGAAGCCAAAATAGCAAACCCACATTTTCCTAATGTGGCTTTGTGGTAGGATTCTTTTAGTTCAGAAATTATGTTTAAACTCACTTCCTTTCGTAGCATCACCACATTAATAAAAGTTTCTGGCTTTAACCTCTGGCATTTCCCAGGTTTCCTCTAGCCTTTGGAGTTTATATTTCCTGCCATCAATCCCCAGTACAAAGGGACTTTGTACAAGTAAACTATTGGCAGAGTCAGGAGCCAAATGGCTCTCCGATTTTGTGGGGTTTGGGTCCCTCACTGCCATTTTCCAGGGTACAAAGTGTCTCTGTTCGGATGGCCACACTCATACCCATATTTGTCTTCCTGAGTAAAGATTTGTGTTGGTAAACAGACATGAGAACAAGATGCCACAGATGAACTAGGGTGGGCACTGACAGTTCTCATAAGTTTAGGACCTCATTAGTACCCAAGTGAGGAAGAGGCACAGAAAACAAGGCTCCGTGCATTCCTCTGCCGCTCCTATTCCGCCTGTCATTTCAGAGAGCTCTTGTCAACTTTTGCACCACTCCTTTGTTATTTCAAACAGCAACCCTCTTTCCCCCTCAATGGGTCAATTAGACTTTTAATTATATATTCACATCAGGTATCCTTTTCAATTCCTTGCTGATTTCTTTCCTGGAATGATTTTCTTACTTCAATTTGCAAAAACTCAGATAGAAAGACACCCTGTATTGTGGGGCTCTGGCATTTTTTGAACCAAATCACTAACACAGACCTACTTATTATTCTTGCCCAAACCTGAGAACACTGCCACAGCAAAGCCACACCGAATAGGTGGATTTCAGCTGTTCTCAGCCCCTCAGTCAGGTAGATTAACTTTGCGTGGAGTGTGAGTGAAAGGAAGGAAGAGGATGGAATCTGGAATCCACCAGGCAGCTTGTCACAGCTTGAGAGAAGATGTGCCCAGGCTTCAGCAGCAAATACCTCCCAGCTGCCCTCCCAGCCTGTTTCCACTGCTGGGTTTTCAGTGCAGGTGCTGGCTGGGATAGTTTGCCTGAAAGGGACACCAGGACTTTGGGAGAGCGTTTAAAACTGAAGCACGCTTACATCAAGCATTAAACGTGCACCATATTAGAGCAATATTTTATAGACTCCTAATCAGTTCAGGTAAATATTGCTCTCTAATTCTGCTCTGACACCTACCTAGATTTCCCCAGCTCCAACTACTATTCTTCCAAGTGGAAATCTCTGTTTAGCACTTCAGACTCAATATGGGTGTCTGATCTGTGCTACTGCTTGTGTTACCTCCTGCTCAAAGCGTTAGGTAACATGAATTCCTGAGCAAAACTGACACTGCTGACAGCATGGCAGCATGACTCCTTATCTAATGTAATCTTAGTCTTAGCATTAATATCATTATCCTGATTCCAAACTGGAAGAAAAAAAAAGTGAGCTGATTACCCTCGCCCAAACTGACATGGCATGATCATTATAATGCAGCCCAGAGCAGAGGGAAGAGGGACATCTCTATAGTATTTATTCCACATGATGGGACCAACAGTCTGTGCATCAGGTGGCTGATTAAATTACAGTACTCAAAAATGAGGATTTGAAAGGGTGCAAAGTTAGTTGGGACTTTTGCTCCATTCAGCCCTCAGTATCTGCTGAGACTGCAGGCAGAAATCCTGGTTAATGCCAGCTGGGGCAGGTACCACAGTGGGCAGGCAGAGCCACACGCCAAGGTGCCCCCGGAATTTCAGGCTATTCTAAAAGTTACTCCACCTGGTAATGCCAGGGTGCATCACTGACATTGGCCAGGACCAGAAGTTAAAAAGTGTCACCACCCCCAGCAGCACTGTCTGCCCCCCTCTGACATGTGAGATGTCTGACGCCCTTCTCCGTGCCTGGGTCCTTTCTCTCCACATTCTGCACCTTCACAGTCTGTTGCTTGTGATGAACAGTTTGGGGAAAAGAAACCCAAAACTGATTCCTTAAGTGCTAGGAGTGCTCCACAACCCAATGCCCTGAAAATAGTTGGCAACTCCAAACAAGCAGCCCAAACAGCTGTGAGTTAAATCTAAAGCACCACAGGGAGATTAGAACTTGTTCTGGTTTCCTTTCCTTTCACACATCTTCTGTGGCATCTCTGAACACCTTCTCATATATCAGTGACATGAATCCTTCTGCTTTATTACCTAATGAAGGTCAGAAGTAACTGATCAGAGTTAGAGTTCATGTTTTACACATGAAAATGGGCAAATGAGGTTAATTAAGAGGTATTGAAATTTATTTGGGTTTTCTTAAATTTTAATTTTACCAGGGCTGGGATTTATAGGTAGGCATGGTGTCCATCAGCAAGACAAATGCAGTGATGTGTCAGGGCTAAAAAGTTCTACACAGATCACTCCAGAAGTTTACAAAGTGTGCAGTGCTCAGCATTCATGGCTGCTAAAGGAGACTGATATTAGTGTGGAAGAGATGTGATGTTTATGTCATGAAGCAGAACTGTTTTAAGAAATGCAGTGGTTTGCTCATAGATAATTATTGTAAGTCATATGTTAGTCATTTAGGAGATCAAACTAAAGTTGTTCTAATTAAGCTAAATTAGCTGTTCAGTTCAAATATTGATATATAGGTCTGGGAGAAAAGTAGGTTTAACTGATTCTTCCTTTACACAGGTGGTAACATCCTCTAGAAATCATCAGTCAGCTCTGCTTCAAAGCATGAGATCAGCATAAGGCCAGTGCAAATGGAGCTCTTTACCTCCTGCTTTCTCAATCTTGAGGTAACATCCAGGTGAAGTGTCATGTTTCTATTGCCTTCTGGAGAACCTGAAACCATCCTTAAATATTGGAATTGCTGTGGAGTCTCACAACATCCTACAGATTCAGGACTAGAAAAGACAAAAAAAATTGTCTGGTCTTTAACTTAGAAAGGGTAGGAAGATGAGAAAGGCTTGACTCCCACCCTAAAATCTGGCATGGGACTGGGGAAATAAATAACTGGTCCTATCCCAGGAGTGACTGGCTGGGAAAGCTCAGGGTGGGAGCTGGCATGTAAAGTCTACAGGAGAGCTGTGTATAGTTTCTAGGCACACTGAGAGGAAGGAGTGCTGTGGCTCTGCCCTTCTGGCACACAGCTTAGTGGGAGGGGAAGGGTGGAGAAGCAGAGCTGCCTTGCAGTGCTGGGATCCACGCAAAAAAGCAGTGCCAAAGCTTGACAGAGAAACTCTGGACTGCTGCAAACTCGAGTGGGCAGGGGTTTGTCTGGTATTCAGAAAGCTCTGTTTTAATTTGAACTTTGTCTGCTATGCTATTAGCAGTATGGAGTATCTCATGATTTGGTAGTTTCGATGCATCTATGAAACAGCTAAGCTGAGTTTCAATGTGTCAAAGAGGTGAGAATGTGATTTTATAGAGAACAGTATTTAAAAAACAGCCCTTCAGTTTTTAATTGGGTGCTCTGTGAGTTCAGTTTTAGGACATGCATTATGCAGACATGAAAATAGGACTTTCAAATGAAGTGGGATTTTAAGTGTATTATTACCTGATTTGCATTTAAATTAGTGGAATGCTGTTTGGAATATTCTGTAGACAGCCACTGCTTCCTCTCCTTCATCCCAGACAGACATGTTTGAAAAATCAGGCCCTGCATGCCCTTCAGCCCTTGGCTAGGACATAACTGGGGAGAGCTCGCAAAGGCTGCGAGCTCTATCAGAACAAATCACTCAATAAAGCTTGACTGCAGTTTTACATGGTAAGGAAGTTTTGCTGTTACAAGGGCAAAAAAGCCGTTCTCAGCACTTTGTTAGTCACTTGTATGGCAAGGTTGAGGCAACACTTGGCAGCAGCTGTTCCTGGATCCAATGAATCAGAGGTCGGAGTGCAAGCACCCAGAGTCGTCACTGGGGACAGACGGTGGCCACGCTGCGCCTGGCACTGGGTCCTGTCTCGCCACAGTGGGATTAAATTAACAGCTTGTGTGACAGCGGTATCACGTGTACAAAGTCCACTTAAATAAGTCACAGAGTGAGATGAGTAAAAGAAATTCTTGATCATCCAGACCATGACCTGTCAGTAAAAAATGATTTTGTTAGTGTTTGCTTCCCTCAGCATTTACCTGGGGCAGGGGGTGCCAGCACTTCCATAGTGAAAGCACCTTCTCCTGTGGGATATTTCTGACGCATCTCCTCCATCATTCCACTTTTCACTTTCCTTCCATCACCTCTCATTACACTTGTCTGAATACTCATTGAAAGCACAGACTTCTTTTCCATGCAACAAACCAAATGGACGAACAACAAAGTTTAGTTAATAATTAATAGACAATATTTTGTCTCTTTAATGAAAGACCCTTCTACTTCAGAAGAAACAAGTCTTCACCTTTCTTACCTCTGACAAAGGTGGCCCAGACCTCTGGCTTCTGCTCCCCGCAGCTGGGTGACAGCCAGTCTGAGGAAGGGACAGGGAGGAAATAGACGCTCACTGAGCCATTGCGTGGGCACAGCACTACCCTGTTCCCACCCACTGACACAGGGCACTCATGTAGAAGGAAACTGCATGTCCTGGTGTCTGTCTCCAAGACCTGTGATTGCCTGTGCAAGATGCATAAACACTCTCTGGGCTCTGACTGCCATGGGACCAGACCAGACCCGTGCAGGGACTGCACCAGGGAAGTGCTGAACGCCCGTCCCGCCTGGGCCCAGAGCAGTGCTCTCCCACATGAGAAGCAGGCAAGTGCAGAGGCAGATCTTTAGGAAACATTCGGACACTTTTGGTGCCCATATGTTAGGCAGTAGTCAAGCAGTGTTTTCAGTCCCATAGTTCCAGATGTGTAAATACTGGTAAAACACTTTCCCTCCCACAGGGAAGGAAACACAGAGTATTGCATGCCTCTCTCCCAAGCAGCCAGTAGCTCAGTGTGGCAGAGATGTGTCCCAGCACGTAATTATCATTCTCTCCTGGCTTAAGCCCTTGGAACCAGGGGAAAGCCTGCTTGAGATGGGCATTTGGGGAGCAGCTTACTCCCCCTTTGAGTTACAGCCCGCTCCTGCCTCCCACACATGCCCTACATAGTGAAGGCATTCACCTCCTTTTTTTTGCAAAACCCTTTTTTTGCAAAACACTTTTGTTTTCATCCCCACAAGGCAAAGCTTTTGAGCAAAAGGTTTTTCTGTCTCTCTCTAGCGAGCACTGAGAATAGGCTCCAGCCTCCTGCTGCTGGGCATGAGTACCTCTTTATGTCCTCTTACCTTGGCCTCAATTTTAGTTACTCTGTTTAATTGGCAGATGTTTTGCAGGACATCAGAAAAGAGTATGCACAGCCTTGTTACCTCTGCTAGGGCTCTTTTGTTCCCTTTTTGTGTTGAGATCAAAGACCCACTGGGATGGAAATCCTGTGGTCCCTGCAAGGCAATGCTTTACACATACTGTTATGCCTGAGGGAGGCTGCCAGCACACATGCTAGATGCTTCCATGCAAGTCTCTTCTGTAATATCTTCCGTAGCCATCATCATTTAGCAGCTTAATGAAGATTAATGGTCTGACTTTGAAGCACTCTAAATCTCAACAGTTTACACTGGCTTCCCCTGGATTCGTGGGTGCTCTGCCTGCAGGTAAATAAAAGAACCCATTTTTATACCCATACCTACTGATGTGCTTTAGCCCATTATTTACAGCAATGAGCAACATTTTCCTGCTCTCTGCCCTGGTGAATGTGGAAGGTGTCTGCTGCTCTCACTCAGCAGCTGATCTGCAGCCTGACTGAGTGCTGTAGCCGATACCAGCGCCGTGTCTCTGGTGCACCAGGAGATTCTCCTTTGGCAGCTGTCCTCACACTCACACGTTCACAGCAACCCTGCCCGTCCCTGCCAGCAGCAATGCAGTTCTGATCAGGTTGGTTGGTGCCCATCACATTTCTTTAATTACCTTCCGGCAGCTTGTTACACCCAGATGCCAGGACAGCTTTCTGGTGCAAACAGAATAAACTGAGCTCAACATCACTTCCACATTCCTTTAAAAAGCCTCCTTTCACCTAGTACCAGCCCCCACATTCTCTCTTAAACATGGCAAGCATTTAAAAAGTGAAATACTTGGTTTTTAGTCCTGAGAGACAGCAAGCCAGCCTACCTACAGTACTGACTTCAGAAATACAATTTTTCATGATTCTTCATCTCTTACAATATGATTTAAGGCCCTTACAGTTTTGAGATCCCTGTATTCTAACACTGCACCTTCACAGGAAGAATGCATCAGTTTGGAAGGGTCCACATCTAAAATGTGCAAACAAAACTGACAAGACAAAAAACTTGTTCAAACACTTTTTATTAGTTAAAAAAAAATATCTCCACAATGCCTAGAGATCCCAAGTGCCAGTGCATATGGATGCAAGACACAGACTAGTGAGTCTAACCAAAAGACACAAAGCAACTGGGAGGCCAAGAGGGAGGTTGGGAAAGACACACAGCCCAGTACACACCTGCACATTACTTACAATTAGAGGAGTCTGGCTTACATATATTGTACAACTGGCTTATGAGGCAAGTGAAAGACTACAGAGCTGAATGTAGTTACTCTATGGACAGTGGGATTTTCCTGCTGTGGTGTCAGCTAATATTTCCATGTATGCTCTTGGAATGGTCTCTTTCGAGCAAGAATTCCCTAACTTGATGGATCACCCTCAATTTCACCCTGTAAGAGAAGACAGACAAGAAAATAGGTAAATATTTCCAGTGGAAAACACATATAAATAAAATTAGGAGAAAAACCAATGCTGATAGTCACCACACAAAACCCCATAAACCGCTAGAAAACAATGAGGTCCATAGGTGATACAGAAAATAACATCAGCACTGGTGCAGCCATGCAGCCAGTGGGATTATGGGGCCCATTTCTGGGACTTGCAGTGGGGGGTGATGGCTGGTGGAGGGTGGTAGGTACAAGCTGAGAGTTTTGGGAGCTTCAGGGACCATGAAAACAGCCCAAGCTTCAGAAAGGCCGAAAACTGTGGGGTTTGGGTGCATGCAGTACTTGTGGAAGGGGCAGACTAAGGCCTTAACACTGAAATTGTAAAGAAAATACCACATGAGAAGTGTTTGCCCCTGTTGTCCATGTTGGAGAAAAAGTCGTCCTTGTTCAAGAGCTGAAATTGGCCCAGAGCCTGATGTTTGACCCAGGGCTTCAAAAGAACATTGCAGGTAGAACAGTTCAAAAATTAAATGAACTAATTTAAATACAGAAAAATCTACAGGAAAACCTAATTTGTTATCTAAATATTTTCTAAAGCATGGCTGCAACCAGGAAAAAGCTATTCCATGTGATGGCAGAACCATAGGACAGCATTAACTTTTATACGTGCATTTACACCCCAAAACGGACCCAAATCAGGCAGTAGTTCGCCATCTGTCGCACATGGAAAATTCCCAAGATAAGGAAGTGGCAAAAGCGAGAACTGATGGCTCGGGGTTTTGTCCAACAACTCAGCAAAGTCGGAACAGTGATGGGCTCCTTCAGGGGTAAAGCAGTGACCCAGAAGGAGCCCAGGTGTGGCACAGAGAGCCCGGGGCAGCGGGGCCACGGCACCACTCACCTCTCCACCGCTGCTCGCCGGGGCTCCCTCTCCCTCCACCCTGGGCTGCTCGGGCGGCTGCGGCGCTGCCAGGTCCTCCTGCCAAGTCACAAGCAAGATGTTTGTCCTTGCTGCCACATGCAGAGTCATCACCCTAATCTCAGGCAGACTGCGCGAGACGGGGTTGAGCATTACACGCGCAAGCAAAATAGCAGCTTTAATAGATGGCAGATACTGCTCGAAACCCATTTTCGTTGTGCAGCTGGTTAGAGCAGATATCTATGAAAAAGCCAACTCAATTTCTTACAGCCTGGCTTAGGGTCTTTTTCCTACAGAAAATTAGTTCTCTTTCTGTCATTGAGACCAGAGTTTTGACTCCTTCAGTATGAAGAAATTTGGGAGGAACAAATAAATTTACATATATTAAGGCTATGCCCAGCCCTTCCCCACATTATCTTACCCTAAGCACTCATGGTACAGACTAAAACTAATCAAAGATATAGCAGTATTGTGGTGCTGTTAATGTCATGCTTCACATAAAATATCATTATCAAAGGGGAAGCTTTTCTTTTTGTTTGAGTCCAAGCATTTACTTAACTATTTTGGGCCCTTCTAGCTACTTGCCTACATCTTTCAGCTACCTTCCCATTCATAGAAGAAGAGAAAAGGTTGCATCACCAGGCAATTACATCAAACACAGTTTGGCTGCATGGGAAGAGAAGACAAAATCCTGACGATATTGGATGTGCACAGTGGATGGGCAGAAAGCAGAAATGCACCTGTGTGGAATCAGTCAGTGAGAGTAGGGGGAAGCAGAAATAGCAGGACCTCTGTAGCCCAGCCCCAAATCACCAGAGAACTCAATTAAAATTACAAAGCTTCTCTGTTCTCTTTGAGCACACACGCCCAGCAGTTTCCCTGAAGACTCTCTTCCCACAAGAAGTCAGGGCCACCATAGTGGGAACCAGACACACATATATTATGGAAAGGGAAAGTCAATTTTGCATGGAAGGCAGAGGTATGAATTTCTACATTTTGGAAACACAAGGCCACCACTTTGCCTGATGCGGTTGTTGATGCAATGCAAATCAAATATCCCTGCCAAACTCACTGTAAACAGAACTTTATGCTCCATGTGTTCGGGGGACTCTACTCTTCCTTTTCACACATGTCCTCACTTTCCTGTCCAGTCACAACGTGCCCTTAACTTGGATTGCATTGTTGGCTGAAATGATTCTTGCTGTGTTAAGCAAGCCCAGGTAACCAAATGACACCGAGCTGCACATCATGGAAGCCAGTTTCTTCTGCAGGGAGACCTGTGGCTCTTCAGAGAGGCCACAGCTCTGACGGAGCCACTTGGCCACAGCCTTCCTGAAATGAGTCAGCTCTCCTGCTGCCAGCAAACAGTTCACTACTCTGAATTTATGGACACTCATCCAGCCTCAGGATCCAGCCCATGGGTTTAAAACACTTCACATTTGCATTTACATTACCCTTTGCATATCTACACCTTATAACTCAACAGTGCGCACTAGGCCAAAGCAGGTAAATAGCCTTAAATCGTATTTTGAAGCTTTACTAACAGATTTTTTACTATAATGTGGAAAGAAAAGAAACTTCCAATGCAAGCCACTGACACTAGCTGCAGCAGCTTTTTCATGGTGCTTTGCAGGTGGAGTTACCAGCTGCTGTGTGAAATCGTGAAGGTCAATCAAAGGCAACTGCCTAAGGGGCTGAGCTGCATTGGGAAAACTGGGGAACAGCTCACAGGATAACAAGGACCAGTGCAGTGCACTCATCTTTCTACAGGGTATGACCACCTATTGTTCCTGTGGGCAGGGAGCTCAGCCCTGGTAGATGCGGAAAGAGTCCTGGGAGAGGGACACCTTTCTCAGGACCACCCTTGGAACACTGTATCCAAGAGCAGTGGGTGGGCTGGAGAATCCATGTTCAGCTATTGTGCTGCTTGTTAGATCCCTGAGACCGTGCTCTCTGCCAAGACTGCTCCAGAAGGCTAAAAATCAACCATCTATTTTTAGAAAGGGAAGCAACTGAGTTTCTGGAGGGTGTTTCTAAACTATAGCACAATAGCAGGATGAAGAGGTGTCAGGCCGTGCTAGGGATGTCACTTCACAGCCTTTTTCTCACGCGCTTCCACCCTGCCTGGAATGGAGAGCAGGAGATGAGGAAGGGCTGCATTCTTCAGCTGGGTGTTAGCTGGCTGGGGATTTCAGGGACTGCTCAGGAAGACAACATACAGAGGAGGATCAGGCGGTGCAGGAGTCTTCACGCTGGATGAAGAGCCAGAAGTTCCTGGGCACCAGCTCCAGCTATAATGCTGACTCACAGAACCATGCTGGGCAAGAAAGAAGGGGTGAAAATGCAGGTTCCCTGGGGGGCAGCAAGAGTTTTGCCATTCCCCTCAGTGCTCACCTTCTCATTAAAAGAGGTAACATTTTCTAAGGGAAAGGCGTGTTGAAACCATGAAGCAATTAGTAATACTCCTCCTGCTCTTAAAGGGCAAGCTGAATTTTTCCCCTCAGAAATTACATATTTTCTTAGAAAAAAAGAATTTTAAATGGAAAGAAAAAATATTTTGTTTGCTATGGGCTGTTTTCTTCTATTTTTGGGTGAGCAGATGAATCTTTTTTTGCTAGTGAAGAAAGAAAAGTGAAGTACTTGAACATAGTAGTTAAGTGAAACACAAGACCTTAGAAGTCCTTCCAGGAATACTATACAAGTTCTTCAATACTTTGTGTATTTAAAAAAATATTTTTATGTAGAATATATACACCACAGAAGATCTATATATATAAAATACAATATTTTGCTAAGATTATAAAAATTTATAAGATTTATAAAAATATTCCTGTGCAATGCTAAGGGATCTTAAATAGACTGTACTATAGGCTTCTGAGTTCAGATATTTTAAAAAGGTTTTTTAAAAACTGATTTTAAAAGCCCAGAAATACTGAAAAAAATTAATTACAATTTAATTCCTCAGATCTCTCATTTTCACAGGTTCTATGAAATTCCCTTTTTCAGCTCCTCAGCAACTGACATGTCTGTTCTGCTGTCTGAGTCCATATATGAAGTGGAATTTATACTTCTTGTCTGTATTATCTTATAGGCCAGTGGGAGTTTTGTTGCTGTCCCCAAATACTTGGACATAAACAATCTTACCAAGATTACCTTCTTTATATGATAAAGCAGTCCCAATATTGGATGCTGGAATATGCTCATCAAATCTCAACAAATTCAGTGGCAAGCAAGATATCATTATTATTATTACTATTATTATTATTAGGCTGTAAAGCCAGAGAGGTTCACTGGCAGCCTAATCTACTACAAATTTAAGAGCCCTCAAAAGGACATCGATTGCATAAGGAGGAGAGGTTCAGGCTCCTGTAGTGCTCTTGACCTTGGGTGTTGGAGCAAACACGGCGCTGCCTGGCAGCATCCCCAAACCCCTCCCTTGGAAACCCTCAGGCAGCCTGACAGGTCCTGTGGACGAGCTGTCCTGGACAGGTTTCAGGCTGAGTGTGCTCTGACTCATGCTGACAGCTCTGACTAAGGGCTCAACCCTTGATTAAAGTGAGTGGACTCTCCAAAAGGACAGACAGATGGGCATGCAGGATTCCTGTCTTACCCTACAACTCCAGGTAGACTTTTGGGGTGGCTTTGTTTTAATCCAGCTCACAGCCAGACTCTCCGAGAGTTTCCTGGGACTGCTTTTACAAATAATTCATATTTAACACGTATCCTATGGGATTCCTGGGCTACAGCCTCGAGCCATGAAGCACATCCACGGTCTTGTAGGTTTTAAGGTTTCATCAGTGCCACTAACTCAGCTATTTTGCGTGGGAAAATATATGCTTGGATGCACTAATGAGACTGAGAGGGAAGCACAGAAAAAGTGTCTGTAGGCAGAGTACCCCACTCCACGCTGCTTTTGCAGTCTCCCCTGCTCCATGGGATTTGGAAGGATACCACTGGGATGCATCACTGCATCAACTAAATACAGTGAAGCTTGAATGCAAAGGGGAAGAAGTTTCAACTATTTATTCTACTTAATTGTTAGGTAGTTTGGCTGTTGATTTCCCTGCTCCTCCTGCTTAGCAGCTCTGTCCTTGGTGGCTTCTCAGGTGCCCTTGGCTCCTCTCTCCTAGTGGCACCTGCCCAGCCCAATCTAACTTGAACAGGGAAGTCACTCAGTTTCTGCTAATTCCTTCCGTGTGACTGTCTTTGCATCGGAGGCATCGCAGGGTGTAAGTGGAGGGAATTAAGGCCATGAGCAGCAGCCTTTCACATTCAAGACGTGCAGCTGTTATGAAAGGGAGGGGCCATGGCGTGGGTGCGGCCCACGCGCGCCAGATCAGGTGCACAGAAACGCCGTGATCCACCGAACGCGCCCAGCATTGCACATAACTGACAAATGCTCATTTAATTTATGAAGCAAAAAAAAAGATCAGACCCAATTCAAAGTGACAGAGTCATGAACTGACAACTAAATCATAAAAACAAATAGATCTGAAGGGAAGATCTAGGTGGAGGGTGTAGGGAAGCATCAGTTACTGGGGGAATTGTTCCAAGCCCTGAGGGACATTTTGAGAGCGTATGCGTGTACATGGGCTTGTTCCCAACTACGTGGTGTCTGCATTGCAGCAAGCTCAGTGCTGTGTCATACAGACGAAGAATAAATCCTCTTCTAAGATAGGGATATTTAGTGCGTGGTTATCTCACTGGAATCTCTTAATGTCCACTCCAGGGATGGGGATGGGTGCAAAGCTACAGACAGGACACGCTACTGATGGGTTTCATTCCTTTTTGTATCAGAAAAATTGTGGAGGGTTTATAATCTCTTAATTTACAGATTTTTTAGTTAATACTTAAGAATTCCCCCAATCAGTGAATACTTTCTTGTACTCAGCAGTGACCAGGTCAGTGCCAAAGCTCCATCAGGCAGTGCCAGCACTACTCAAGGTTGTTCTCATCTGGTGCTTGGCACCCCTCCTAAGGTGTAGAGTTACTTCAGCCCCATCTCCTTCTGCATGGCTCTGCGTGCTCCTCCCAAGGACAGTAAGGAACAGCAGGCTGCCAGGGTGTCCACATTTTAGTGCCTGCCACGATGCAACAAAGGCCTGAATCCTTTCCCATGGCAAAAGACACCATTCGATACACTGCAGAGCTCAAGTACCCCACGGCTATCCTGAGCAAAACTTAACCCAAAACCCTTAGAGTTCCCCTCTCCTTCCTGCCACTGATCCCAGCTGTCAAACGCACAGATTAAATGCCAACAAGCCCTCTGTAATTGATAGTAATACTGGGAATGGTCAGCTGGGAAAATGCCTTCTAGGACACTGAAGTCCCCAGCCTGGAGTCACTCTGCAGCACTGCTCAGTGCCATGCATTCACAGATCCCTGGCACTTTGAACAGCCCTTCTATAGCAGGGAAGAACAATGGAGATAGCTGAAAACCCAAATAAGATGTTGGCAAGTGCTCTGTGCAATTAGAAAGAAGGAGGATGGTATGGAGCACAAACAAGTCTCAGGACTAGATGCAACAGCTCTCTCAGACTTCTGGGGCTGAAAAGCTCATGATGATTCCAGGATTGCAGGATTATAACAGTGGGTATTCACTGTTTAAACATTTAAAAGCTATACATTATCACTCTTAGTGTATCTCCAGTGGGTCTCCCACATGCATTACAGTGCCTGGTGCTGCCATTGGCAAACTGGATGTATTTCCATTAGCAAATTGTGTAACATGATAGGAGTAGTTCTGGAAAAAAAACAGGTGGTGCTGAGAGCCCAGCATAACTCCTTATCCTCCTTTCAGGGCTCTCCCTCTGGAGCAGCTTTGGCTCCATGGCAATTACCCATTAGCAGTGGGGATGCACTTGGTGTGCATACAGAGCTCAATCTTCTGTGTCTAGCTGGATCCAAAAGCTGTCTAGCTAGATGCCAAAGTATGGTGAGTATGAGTAAAAGATTTGCACTCCTAAGCTGAAATAAACCAGCAGAACAGATGAACCCTCTTTCACAGAAACAAACATTTTCCCTGTATTTTTTCCCCCTGTGATTTGTCTTGTTTTTCTCCTCCTGTTTTCAGTCTGCTGCCCACCTCTGCAGTTTGGCATAACACCGTGATGCTGTATGCAAAGCAGTTTCCTGGCTCCATCTAGTCTGCCCTTTAGCACGTGACACATTCTAATTTTTTATTTCTTAATCAATCTCCATTTTAAGTCTAAGCAGTCGGACATCAATGGAAGACACCAGAATGAGAGTTCAGATGCTCTCTGGAAAACTTGCACTGGTTTAAGCTCTGAAATTAGCTGTAAACAGCAGCTGTCAGTCTTTGAGGTGGGGGTCTCACTTAGGAGGAAAGGGGAAGAGGATTGCTGCTCCTCAGTCCTTGCTGGAGGAGAGGCAGTTCAGTATCTGCAGCAGGGATTCCTACCATCAGCAAATTCCTCACTCTCCTGGGTCAATCACCCCACAGTCAGCCAAAAGGTAGGAAGGGGTATTTTGGCCCCATGGAATTAGGAATCACTGTTTGCACTCCTGCAACCTAACTGCTGTTCCCTGTGGGAACAGAGATTAAACTTATCCCAAGGGCTTAGCAGAACTCCTGTATCTGCCCTTTTCACATGCTTTCAGGAGGACATTTTGCGTCACTTGTAGCTGCTGTTCTCCTCTTTTGTTAGGCTATTCTCTCAGGATTTATATGCTGTGTAGAAGTTTTGTTTCACATCACAATGTGTTTATGTGCAGGTCAGGAAATTAATCAGCAGACTATCTGAACAATTAAAACAATTTTGGCCAGCCTGGCTTCGCTTTGATTTGCGTTTGGGTTTGTTGTGACTCATAAAACTCATGTGGCCATCAACAGCCCCGATCACACTCTCTGAAGAGGGGAAAGAGCCAGGCTTCCCAAAGAGCTGCCAAGTATTGGCCTCGTGCTGTACAAATGGGTGCAGTTTGTTACCAAAGCATCTTCTCTAATGATCAACACTGCCTCCATCTAAGGAGCTGCTCTGCTCCTTCACACGCCCCTTAATCCCCTCACTTGAAGCAGCCCCGTTTGTCAAATTAAGCTGGAGGACAGAAGATGCCTTGTCTGAACCTGGCTTAATCCGCACACAATTTGGGTCACACGGCCTTTATCAATAAGCTCTTGGTTGTTGTCAAACCAGCACGAAGTGGAGCAGCAGGGTCAGGCATTCCGCTGGAACCGGGCTGTGCCTGAATTGCTGCTGCCCTCTGCTGCCTCCGGAGCTGCCGTGGCCAGGGCAAGCCTGCGCATCCCATCAGCACGGCACAGGGCTGAGGGCAAGTGCTGGCTCCTGCACCTTCCCACCCTGCACATCCCAGAGCTCCGACTCAGCCCAGATGCCCTCTGCAGCCCAGACACACTCCTACTCAAGTCCCTGGGAAAAACGCTTTGCTACATTCGTAAGAAAATGGAGAGCCAGACTCTTGCCAGCAGTAGGACAAGAGACAATAGGCACCGAGTGATTAATCTGTCCATCTAAACAGAAGAAAACAATTCTCTTTTTTCCTGTGAGGGTGGTCAAACACTGGCACAGGCTGCCCAGGGATATTGTGGAGTCTCCTTCCATGAAGATATCCAAAACCCAGTGGGACACAGGCCTCTCTCATTGGCCCTAAGGGGGTTGGACTAGATGATCTCAAGGGGTCCCTTCCAAACTACATGATTCTGTGACTGCATCAGGCATTACATGATAATAAGTATTATGCAAAGGCAGATATTGCTGGAAGCCTTTCATGAAATAAGTAAACCATCAGCTGTAAATGTTTGCAGGTAGCTTAAGTGTAATCCAAAGGCTCTTCTGTCCTGGGCATCACAGAAGAAACAAACACACCTTTTTTACAACTCCTGTAGTGGCCGCGATGGTCTCTGCTCCTTCTACAGTCTTGTTTGCCACTGTGTTCACGCTGGCTACTACAGCTTCTCCCACCACGTTGGCTTGCTCTTTGGTCTTCTCAGCAACTGCAGTTTCAACAAAAGCAGAAAAGTCAGCAAACGAGACACTGCCAGAAGGCTGCCAAATTCCCTGGGATGACAAAATGATTGCATTGATGTAAAAGAAGAAATTAGCCCTGGTGCAGTCCTTGTTTGGAATTTTTTAGATGAGATCACGTCTGAATTTACGTCGTGTACGTGAGGACTTTTGTCTAACACAAAATGCTGCTCAGAGGCAGCACTGCAGCCTGTCAGTCTTTGTGGGCAACTGGAGAATGAAAAATTCACTGTCAGATACTAAGAGACAACAGTGTAAATAAGGTGTTTCGCATTGCAGACTGCGCATGACCTCTTCTGGTTTACCTTCTGTTTGATTTAATACCCCTTGGCAGAAAAACGCAATAGTTATGAAATTCTCCAGGGAAAGGATCCATTCATCTTCCTTCAGGGCAGTCCATATGGCTGCTCTGCCTTGGAGTTGGAGATACCCTGGAAGGAACCCTTTGGGTCCCTGACTCTGCAACTGCCTGACAGGAGTCTCCCAAAGACCACAGTTTTGGCCAGACAGGATCTGATGAGAGTAAATCCTCTCTGCGTGCTGGGCTGTCCACTTGACATTGTGAAATGTCTAAACTGCTGTGAATCATCCCAGTCTGCCAAGCAACCTTTGTTAGATTTTTTCTGACCTACTCTACTGATTAAATATTTTCTCCCATCCGTGTCCACTGCAAATGCCAGACCCTGAACCATCGCTCCTGGCAAGCAGCCTCCATTCATCAGTGGGAAGGTCAGGCACATCAGTGGTGTCCCACGGAGACCTCCCACTTGGCAGGGGTGATGGCCTTCTTGAGAGGTCTAGCAATCACCACAGATTTCCACATCCCTCTTGGGCTGTGCTCTTACCTGAGGTCACGCTTTGCACTACGCCCTCCTTGGTTTTGGTGCCTGTGGAAGGAAACACAACCCATCAGTGTGCCTGGCAAAGAACACCCTGATTTCTGGACACAGATGGCTTCCTGTTCCAAGGAAGTGCAGTGGGGAGCTGAGGTGCTGCTGGTCCCTCCTGCTCAGACACAAACCATTTGTAGAGCCAGAAAAGATACCAGCTTCCCTCCCCAGTAAAGCCAATGAGCACCTTTGTGTTGAGAGTTGGAGAGCTTCAACAGCAAGTTCTCTGGAGATGCCTAGACCTGAAAAATCTTGATTTTACCATGCTGAAGTATAAAAAATTGTCCCTGGAATAGTTCCAAAATGAGCAGTTGAGTGCTGGTAAATCAACTTTAGGCTAGTTGTAAAAATGACTGTAAATAAAGTCACCTGCTAACATCTCACCTACTTCACTCTTGCAGGACAAGAAGTCACATCCCTGACTCTCCCCTGCCTTTCAGCAAGATACTTGGCTGCAGTAGTCATTTAAAGTCTCATTCTACACCACTAATAAAGACTCTGGAGAAACCTGAGACTGAATTTACAGAACCACCACCCACCCACTACATATACACTTACTAGATTCCCAGTTCTGTGCCTCAGCCCAGGCTGTAAGTGCCTGCTCACAGCAATACACTGAAAGCAGATGGTTTTATCTCAAATTATGAAAATGCACCATATGTATGCTTACATTGTAATTTATCTTGCTGTTCTCAATGCAGAAAAGCTAACAGGATGTGAAGGCATTCTGTTTGCAACACAAATAGCCCTAAGGAATAATTAATCTCTGTGATTTTCCTCCACGCTTGAAGTGACAAGCTATATATCCTTTCTACTTGATACTGCTGCAGATAAGTTAAATCATATGGTAGATGGGCAGCCTCCATGGTAACTAGGTGTCTTCACACATTAAAAAAATAAAGGATCAAATTTGTCTCTCTTGGAAGTTAAATAAACACATGACAAAATATTCCACTGGTCCCACTTTACTGTACATTGCAAATCATCTGCATCTATACAGGTTCTCTTCAGGTTTCCCATACTGATACAACAAAAGGATTTCTATGCCCAATTATCAAAATGATAAAAATGGACAACAACCAGGCAGATTTTTGATTCCATGGTAGTGGAGCACCCATGGGTGTGGTGGGAGAAGCCAGTTACAAACCACAGCTCCTTCTCATTAACAGCCTGAGAAGCAAAACAGGTGCAGTGCCCTGATAACAACAGGTCCAGCCCAGCTCTGTTCTGCCTGATACATGTTATGTATTATTGAATGTAATTCTCAATTGTTGATTTATTTTCGTGGTTGCAATGTTTGCCTGGGGCAGAACAAAACTGTGCTACAACAATACACCCTCAACATTTCACTCCACCCTCCAAACCATCTTAGAACTCAAGAGACAAAATTGTTGTACCTTTTACTTGTTACTGCTGTAAACTGCAGTTTCTAGTGATGCACGTGATACGCGTGCACTGCTGTGAACTGGACTTAATACTGGTGCCCAGGATACACAAACATGTGCAGAAGCACAGCACTGAGCAGAGCAGGTGCAAATCTCAAGCCCCGAGTGCGAGCCCCTGAATGGGCCAAACACACAAGGTTCAATTCAGACACCATCCTGCTTCATTTTCCCTCCCAGTACCATTCCAAGAGAAGACTGCCACGATATTGATTTGACATACAAGCTTGTCTCATATCAGACACAGATGCTCAAGCTTAGCCCTTTGCTGGTTTTTGGTCAAAGAGCAGCTGATAGGTAAGCAAAGTACATGATTTGCTGTACCAGCCTTTCATGCCTTTCAGTTTTGCAGTAAACATGCTTAGTGAAACAAGAGCTGCACTTTTGTATGTTTTTTTGCCAGGCTTTTAAGGAAACTATCTGGGCTCAATTCTTCTACAGGGGGAGGGGAGTGGGTGGGTGCTATATTTGCGGATGGAAAATAATTCCAGACAGGAGGGATGCAGATAGCAGAAAAACATCCAAATCCATTTCACGACAGAAGCAATGTCATTGGGAAGAGTCACTGCTGCAGCCTGGGGAGAGCTCGCCCCATCCTCCCAGCCCAGCCACACCCGATGACTCAGGCTCCCATCCATTATGCACCGCATGAAACCCGACCTTCCGGCGCACACTGCTGCCAGCAGCCCGCATCTGTTGAATCAGAAAGCAATCACCTGATGCTCAATCTCATTTCACTCATTAGTCCTTGCCTGCAGCTTCTGTACCCAGAATTAAAAGTTCATGCATCCTGCCTCTTCTGAGTGCCGTGAGTCATCCGTAAGAGCTCTGGGACCGCCGGGGTGGGACCGAGGTGGTGGGGCGCTGTGCCCTGGGGGAAGGTCTGGAGTAGAAAGGGATATTTTGATGGGCATTAAGTCCTGCAGGAATCACTCAGTTTAAACACAGCTCGGTGTGTTGGGGCTTTCTGCAACACACATGGT
This sequence comes from Melanocharis versteri, assembly GCA_013397845.1. Classification (NCBI taxonomy): domain Eukaryota; kingdom Metazoa; phylum Chordata; class Aves; order Passeriformes; family Melanocharitidae; genus Melanocharis; species Melanocharis versteri. The sequence continues at coordinate 2,368,533 of VZTG01000482.1, forward strand.
CGAAAATCATTCTGGAAAACTGGAAGTGCATTCTTTGTTGAGGCTTCCTGAACTATAGCATTAAACAGTACTAATGACTCAATACTTTGATGCGGCTTTGCATTAAATTCATCAATTAACTTCAGCATCTCTTACACCCCTATTTAAACCGAATAAAAAACCACAGCCCACTGAACCAACTGCTGGATCCACACTAACCATGCAGGGATCTCCTGACACTTCAGTACAGAGGCTGTTAGAATTTGGAGAGCAGACGGTGATTTCTCCAAGTGCAAAGGTGACCCATGACACAGGATTTCTCCCTCTCTTTTTGTGCACCCTCTTCTCTACCCCACCGGCTCAGCAAGGCCGGCGGCAGGGCAGAAGCACCGCATTGCAGGCTTAGGACAGGGAGGAGGCATCTCCTGCTCTGGCATGGGCTGTGGGAGCTGAACCTGCATGGATCAGAGCGGGGACGAGGTGGCCACAACGTCCCAGTGATGCTGTTCACTCCAGACAGATGCCTCTGAGTAAGCATTGTTTTCTTCTCCCGGGCAGCAGCAAGTGACTCACCAGACGTGGTGGCTGTGCCCACACATTTGGAATCCTTGGAGAGTCAGCAATGAGTTAACATGAACCTGAATAAAGTCAGGGATCCACTTCATCCATCCTAGGCCCTGGGGATTTTGCTCCCTTTCCTGATGTTCTCAAAAGACCCTCAAGCTTTGATACATTATTATTCTCTCCTAGCACCCAAAAATTAAAGTCTCATCACCTAACGCTCTAGATGAAGCTGCTGGGATAGGGTTCTGCGAGGGAAGGAGCAAGGAAGGAACAGTTCGGGTCTCTGATTTACTCTTTACATGGCACAGAGCGAAAAAAGGCAGCATGAACAACATACTAACCATTCCAGTTTTAACCCATATACCACACCTCCACCTTCTCTGCTTATTAAAGCAAAATCCCCATTTTCTGAGCTAATCAGCATCTGGCCTTTACTTTTCCTGCCTGTGAAAGACTGAATTTTCCCTAAAGGGCTGAACTGCCCAGCAGGAACTGAATCAGAAACTGCCCAACAGGCCAAGGCAAAGCTCTGTCCAGTGCATGACAGGGCAGGAACCAACAGTATAGCAACAAACCAAACCAATAAAAGGAGAAAGCACTTAATTCTCACCTTGATCCTTATTTGATCCTCATTCAGAGATTAAGGTTTTAAGGCTTTTAGTTTTAGGCTTATAGAAAACTTTATTGAAAAGGTTAGAATCTCCTAATGAGACCTCTTTGCTGTGCAACAATGAAAACCAGGTCACAGTATGGAGATGTACAACGTGACTGAAGAGAGATGTGAGGAATTACGTATAAAAACCTGAATAACCCTGACACAACTCAGATCTGGAAGCAGGTGGAGCAGTAATGATGCCACAATGTGACACCTACATGTGACATTTCCCAGACTGGTGTTTCACTTACTGTAGTTAGTTTAGTCTTTTACAGGGGTGCTGCTTACCTTTTTTTCTTGGGGGTCATCTTCAAATTGATATGTGAACTGTTACATCCATTCGTTTCCAGCATGTCAATAATTAAGAATTTAAAAATTCAAGATGAAGACATTACCAGACCTGCTACATACAAATTTTATATTTAATTTGTAACACACAAATACGTATCTGTAGCTATTGGCAATAGAGCGGTTTTAAATATAGTAGCTAAGCTGTGGATGTTGCAGTATGACAGCAGGAAGAGCCTGCATGTAAACTTTCCTACAAAAAGAAACACTCCCACATCCAGGAAAAATAAAAAGCTGTGTGAAATGCAGTAATCAGCAGTGAGATAATGAGTCTTGGGAACCTAAGAGTCTTTGGAGTTTGTATTATCTGGAATATCTGACCATCCAGCCATATAATTGCATGTGCTAGATAAGCGGAGATAGTGGGTTTCGAGGGTGACCTTGAAAGGACAGGTTTCAGCCCATTAACTGTGAAACTGTGAAAGAGGTCTCTAGGCAGGACATCAGGCATGCTGTTTTCCAGATCTTATTCTTTGGGCAAAAGGAATTTGGGCGTCTCTTTGAAAAGCAAGATTAATGTGTGCACGGGCAACGAAATAGGTCGGTAAGCAGGAGAAGGATTTCAGGATAAACCCATTTGTTTGTGGGGAAACAGATGCATCCTGCAATCCTCTCTTACTGATACGGTTGGCTCCTCTCAGGGACCTCCTCAGTGAGTCCCTCTCGGTGGGGAGGTGAGGCAGAGACCAGCAGGGCTCAGATGCCTGGAGAGTGTCTGACTCACCATGCAAACAATCAGTGAATAGTTAAACAAACCTTACACCTGAGCATCTGCCCCTTAACATCGTTCTGCCTTCTCTGAAGCAGTGGTTTCCATGTCTAACTTACAGCTGGGGAAACTGAGGCATGGGGGAGGCTGTGGCACCCCGGGTTTACACAGCAACTCTGCAGAGCTCAGGATCTTAGCCAGACTATCCTGCTAGTCACTCCCAAGCTTCAGCCACGATATCATTTGCCCAGACTTTCTCAATCTATGCAGCTGTTCATGCTCAAAAGTAGATTGAAACTAGTTCTCTCTTACCTACATACATTACCCCTTCTTTGGTCTTCTCTGCAGCCTCTGTCACTCCCTGCTTGGTCTTTTCTGCAGCAGCCACCACACCTTCTTTAGCAATGGAGAAACCTTTCTTGAAGACATCCATTCTTGTTGCTTGTTAGGGTATTATCTGGGATGATCTGAGTAAGGGAGCAAAAGCAGCAAAAAGCACCTGAAGGCTGGGACTGCAAGATTCAGCCTTACCCTCGGCAGATACTCAGCTTCTCTGGCAGGCTCTGCCTCTGCTCTTCCTCCTGTGCTGGATGAAGGCAGTGTGGCAAAGCTCACAGCCCTCGCTGGCTCTTATTGATGAAGTGTGCTGCAGCGTAGCCAATGCCCGTGTACAGCTGATACTGAAATATTAATGATACGGATCTGCCTGGGAAGCTTTAAGAAGGGAGGGGGAGAGGAGGACGACGACAGCAGTAGGTAAGGGGATGACTGGAGAATTTCCAGACAGACAGAGCTTTTAAAACATGCTGCAATGCTCTCACGGAAGGATGGTCTCAGTGAAGAGGGAGACTTTAGCAGAAGAGCTGAGTTCCTGAAAGGGCATCTTCCCGAGGCTGCAGCAGGAGCCAAACACCAGCTCTCCTGGGCCCCAGAGGGTGGAGAGCATGTAATGCTGGCAGCATCTCTAGCAAACAAACAGGGTCAAGGTTTCTTGGTCTGCCAGCTAGCAGAACCCACCCTGCACAAAACGGTAACAAGAATATTATTTCTAGTAAATCCTGAGAAAAAGGGAACCAGCTCCAGCTTGCTGCTCAGGTGAAGGGAGCTTGAGGTCCCACCTGCTATGTTTGTCAAGTGTGAAGTCATTCTGTATAAATTGTGGGGTTTGCTCAGCTGTACATCCCATTACAATGGGTCATTTCTGAAAAATCAGATGCCTGCTGGGGGAAATCCTGTTTCCTATTTGTTTCTCTGAGTTGCTGTAGACAGAGCCCTGCTCCGCTGCCGCAGAGTGAGACAACATCTCGCACCAAACACCATCCCTCATGTCAGAGCCAGTGCTGCAGAGCACAGCGGGGTGAAAACAGCCAGGACAGAACTGACTGGGGAAATCCATCCAGCCTCAAGGCCTGGCTAGGAAAAAATAGCAAAACAGGATCATTAATCACAGTTGGATACCCTAATGTGCTTGCAGTTAAACTCAAGTTAAAATGTTTTCTGAAGTAGATCCTAAGTGGCCCAAATCAGCTATTGCCCCACCAGCAAAACAAAGTTCAGTGCTAGCTGTGAAAGCAATTGCTGGTGCAGCAATGGTGATTTTTAATTTATTTTTTTTTAATAGTGCCACATGTGAAACTATAGAAGCCACATTGCATCAGCCTTTCAGCCCAAAGCATGACCTGCTTTGGCTGCTTTTCCTCACCAGGCAAACAGAATATGAAATTCAGAGGCTGAGCTCCATCATGGAAAGGTAGCACACCACAACATCATGAAGTGCAGAGTAAGCCACTGCTACCACAGGTTATCAGCCTGGAAGTGTCAGATGGGGAATGACTACACAGAAAAAAGCCTGAACAAAAAAGTCGTATCTGTACGTACATGCAGACATGCACACAAACATTGTGGAAATAAGATAATTTCCACCTTACTGTGGAAATAAGAAGAGTTCTTCAGTTTTTGGAAGTGGGTTTTTTTCACCTCGTACTGAAATTAGTGATCTGGGAAATAACATACAGAATTCTTAATTCTTTTCTCAGAGATAAGTCTCCTTACTTACAAATGAAGAATAAATTTCCATCTGAATGTAAAGGAGCCAAATCTCTGTCAGACTAATGAATTTATCAATTGTTCATTAAAAAAAGTGCAAGAATCGGAGGAAGGCCAGCACAGCATACCAATTATTATAGGAGCTCACATAGTTCCAGACTGTTGCAGTAAGAAGTGAAAAAGGTTTTTCTTCCCATCTGTCAAAATTTCCCCTAGGTGGTTGTTGCTATGGCTGGTGCTCATTCCTGCTCCCAAGGTGCTCTCAGATTGAAGATATCTGCACCTTACTGTGCCATACAACAGTGGTTTAACCTTGCTGCTCCTGGAGCCAGTCACAAAATCGACACTGATTTCACCAGGCACAGGGCAGGAGTCTTGTTTTAACTACGTTTGTTAAAAAAATGAATTTACCATCTTTGGGAATTGCTCCAGGGCCTATTTACTTTTTCACCAGGCTTTCAAAGACCGTTAAAGCAGAGCACAGACATTCCCAGGGTTATGAGTTTCACTGGTATTTTCAGGAGAACACCAAGGCTGATAAGGCTGAGCGAAAAGTGTATTTTGATTTCGCTCAGCTATTGTTCTGTCATTGTGATTTGTACAATTCAATTCTACGTATTTTGCATTGCTATAAAAGGTAACAAATACATGAAATATCAAGCCATCCTGGGATGTGAAACATGAATCATCACCAGATTGAATTAGCCAATACTCAAGTGGGATACTCCTTTCCTGCCTTCTCCTGTCCCGATGACCTTGAGAAAGGGCTCACAAGACACATTTCAGTGCTGTTGGATCCCTCCCAAGGCAGCAGGCAGTTTGCACAGGCATTGTTTTACCTTGAAACCTTTTTAGGAAAGCTCTGGACTCACGACAACATCGTAGGCGATCTATACAGGGCAAGCATCCATAATGGCTCCTCAGTGTTTGCCACCTCCAGGTGACTGCAGGACCCTTCTACTCAAAGCAGAGGATTCAGTCCCAGTTTGTTGCCAATCCTGCTTCAGACAAATCTAAAAACAAGAGTTAACACAAGCTACCTCGGCCTTAAGATTTTGTTAGGGACTTAACTTTCTGCCTGGAAAGGTTTCCCCCCTTGTATCAGATAAGATAATCAGCAGCTAAAGAGAAAGGCCTCAAGCAGGCAATTCAGAGACCCCAAGTTCCTATTTCACCTGGCAGCAACCTCTTTTTCTGTTTTCTGCCTTGCAACACTAGGAGAAGCCAGTTAAGTGACACATTAAGCTCTCTTTTTTTTTCTATTGAATATAATCATATCACTGCAAACAAATCTGTAACTCAAAGACATTTGGCTGATCCGCATAATACCGACAGAAAGCCTTGCCTTGACTTGTGCAATGACAAACAATCTATTTGTTGTTCATTTAAAGTTTGAATTCTGGCTGGTCAGGCTTGGCCACTGAGACTCTTGCTGCGTAACAGCAGAGTTTCTTGAAACTTCCCCTGCAAGGAACAGTTCCCCACCTCTTATGTGCCTCCACCTGTCCCTGGGTGTTGGTGGCTGACACCTGGAAGCAGGTCTGTGCAATGTCTGCAGCAATTCTGGAATATGGGCAAGAGAATCCTAACTCAAGTCTACCTCTTCCCAAAGCACTGATGCAAGGCAAAGAAAAGAATGCAAAGCAGAAATCGAGATTCCCTGTCCTCTACCGTCTTTTTCTTTGTGTCTGCAATGGATTAAACAGGATTTTATTTAATTTGGGTCTCTTCCTTCTTCAATTTTCCCAGCTGCAAGCTGCTCTGCCCACAAAACCTTAACCTTGTCCTTTAACAATGATCTTATGCTGGAGACTAACGGCTGACAAAGTCATTTCTCTGTATGAAAGGGGTGTGATTTGGTCATATTCTATTGAAGTATTTAAATTGCATATGATATCGTTTGAAAGACAGGTAAGGAAAGGAAAGACAGATTGTTTTTGTGGCTGGTAAATATCCTTTGTTCAGGAAGATTTTTTATGAAGAATAATATTAACATTAACAGGATCGAACCTTGCTATATATAAACAGAAATCCTTCCTCTCTCTCTCCATTTATGAAAACTTCAAGATGCAAAAAAGAGAGCTGTCACAGATCTGTCATTTCCGTGCCCTAATGAAAACAAGCCGTTGTCTGACATCCTTTGGCAAACAGTTTAGGACTTGAATCCCTGCATGTACGTTTGCATAGGTAATGAGCTAATTTCCTTAGCCAGGGAATGAATAACCCAGGGACGAGCCATTTTTCAGGAACACACACAGGGATGAGCCACATGCAGCGCTCAGAGTGCTGCCAGTACAGCAATATTCCATGACTGATCTCTGCTGTCCAACACCACTGATAGCTTTTGAGCAAACCATTAAAAATACAGGCAACAAGAATTCATCTTCTTCCTCTGATGGACAGAGCAACGAAAGGAATTGCTTCCTAGCCCTGCAGCCCCCCTCCTGACACTCTTCTCCTCGTGCTCTCTTCCCCAGAGCAGCTGCACACGCATGAGCGCACATCAGCAGCGGGCAAGGAATGAGACAGCATTTTCCAGATCTGAATCCCAATGCCTACTGAGAAGTTATCCCCTTGCTGTGCAGCTATCAACAAAACTGTCTTTCCAGACATAAAATCATTTCAGTTATTCAGTCTGCTTCAGAGATTTGGAACTGGGATATATGAATCTAAAGCAATACTTGCTTTCCACCTTTTTTTTTTTGCTTTTTAAACGTTTTTTCAAGGTTGTTTTTTTTTTCCTTTTAAATACACAAATTCAGAATTTAAGTCTATAATTAAGAGCATTACAGAGTAGGCAGTGAATCTGGAAAGACAGAAAGCAAACAAACAAAATCATCAGAATCTATTAAGTGAAAACCGAATTTCTAGGGGCTCTTTCTCCAGAGACACGCTGACTGGAACAGCCAGAGCGTTTGCTTCCCGAGTACGGCCGAGCCATTTATTGGACAAGCCATTAATCAAACACATTGTTTGGCACTGTTTACTCTGTGGTTGCCCACCTCCTATCCAGCTGTAGCTGCAGGGCTCCGACCCTAAACAAAAGGAAAGGGGCCAAGATGACATTTTGCACCTTAAGCAGATTATCCAGGAGACAGTGCTGGAGTTTGACAACTTGTTTATGGAATTGCAAACAGGACACTGAATTCTCGGGGTGGGCAGCATCAGAGGGGGTTAAGAGCTGTGTTAAATGGAAATGGTTAGAATCACCAGACGAGGCAAGAGCAGTCCTGACACTTATTGGCAAGATCCCAGGGCCTAAGTGATCGATCCGGTGTAACTGGCAATATCAACTCTTTAAAGACTAGCTTGAAGAATAGTTTGAACACTTCGAGGAAGTACTTCCCAGAAATACTTAGAGGAAAAGTATTTTCCTGTATAAGGGCATAGGGGGGAAAAAAAGTCACTAGTGACTGGGGACAAAGAGTGGAGGAACAGCATCTTTTGGCTAGCTGTTCTTAGAACCACTAAAAGCTTGTGAGAACCACCAGGGCACCTCCAAACATCCCACACCACTATTCGTATAACATCACTTACTGAAAGGGTTTCAAGTATATTTTTGGAGTCACACTTCAGTATAACACTTCACAATAACATTTTCCTAATAATTTTCCAAACTACATTTTAAATTGATTTATCTCACCCATTTTTTCATTAGAGCAGTGGTACCCGGCTCTGTAAGGTACACCAACACCAAACTACGGAACTGAAGAGTGACTAAGTATCTACTGATGTTAGTTGGTACACAGATGTCTTTCTCATCTAGAAAGTACCTCCTAGAAGAGACAGCCCTCAGAAAGCAATAAGCAGGTTGTTACAGCAAATATATGCCTGTTTTCCCTGGTTCCATGCTGAGGGAACAGCTCACAAAAAAAAAAAAAAAAAAAAAGGAGGTGAGGTGAAGTTGTGGTGTCTCTCATTCCTGAGTAGGTCACTCCTCATACCCGTTCCTCTACAGATATAAAAGAAAACTTACAGCTCATTCTGCCACGTTTTGAACCAACAGTATAACCTGAACACGTTATTCAGATACCCCAAATTACAACAGCTATTAGACAAAAACCTCAACTAGTGTTCAGTAAGGAAGTTCCTTCGAATAATTAATGCCTTTCATGTGTTCATGGCAGCATCCTATGCTATGCCTAGCTCAAGGAAAGGGGTGTCATCCCCACCTTGCTCTGTATTTAGCATCTTTCATAACCACTACCAAAAAAGCTGTCATGCTAAATTATTAACCTGCAAATCTGTGCCTGCTGCAGCCATAGGGCAGCACCACTACAAAGGCACAAAGAACAGGTTCTTGCACCTGGAGGAGCAGCAGATGTTCTGAGCCAGGAGGATGGCAGAGAAACGCTGCCCCACCACTTGGGAGGGATCACACCCATGCAGAATTACTTCAATACCTGCAGCACAAAGCCACTTCTCTGCAAGCCAGGATCTCACTGCAGGTCAGGTTATAAGCCTGTTGCTTGTTTTGTCTCATGTTTGCTTCAGTTCCTTCCTGACAATGGTCTTAATACGTAAACAAATATAATGCTTAGGTCACATCCAGTTACTTGTGAGAAAAGCACATTTCTATGTGAAATATGGCACATGAAATATTCACACATTGACATGTGTTACAGCAGGATGCACACGATTCTGAAATAAAAGCAGCAGGAAGGAACAGAGGGAAGTTGCTGATTTTTTTCAGTCTTCAGTCCAGACCTTGTGATTTCATCTCCCTGGAGAAGTGACTGCCACAGCAAGAGCAGGTTTTCCCTTAGAATTAGCAAAATCTCTCCCTGCCTGGCCCCATATGCTGCTGTCACTGCTCAGGCATTAGTGTCTACCACAGGTCAGGAAGGGCACTTCTGTGTTTCTCTACATTCTTCCATCAAGCTCAAAATAGGGGCATCAGGAGAGGGGTGCAAATCCAGCCAGTGATAAGGAGATGCAAATTCACAGTCTGTAACAACAAGGCCTTCCAAAATCCTGGAGAGATTTCATCCTCTATTTTCAGCTGCTATTGGAACGAATCCATAAAAGCTTTACATTTAATGCTCTGCAGGACATACTGAACTTTGGGCAGCTCATCTCGTCATTCACACTGAGAGATGATCTAGCAGTCCTGCATTCCCACTTGTTGTGTCACTAGAGCATCATTCTCCTTCATTTTATTCTTCAAAATGCCAGAGCACATCACCCTGCAAGACAGTGAAAAAAGAAACACAGCTAATGAAAGCAGCAAAACTAAAAGCAGCACCACCAAGCAAAGCCAAAGCAGTAACAAAACTGCATGCAACCTTCACAGCCTTCTTTTTTTTTAAATTTATTATTAGAATGTGGTGACAGAGATAGCTCTTGACAGCAGCTCTTGGATAGTGGGTTTTTTTAAATGCTAATTAAAAGTACAAAAAAACCTCAAAAACCAACCAACAAACAAAAAACATTAGGCCTGACACCCAGAGATGACAACTCAAACAGAAATTCTTAAAAATGCTCAATTATCCTGACCTCTCTGAAGGACAGCTTCATGAAGACCTTCCATTTTGATGGGAACAGACTATGATTCACAGAGCTACTTTGCAAAGGTCACACAAGAATGGATGTTTGTAGGCTCTTTTTTACTGTGCATTTGCTCTGAGCCCCTCAATGCCCGCAATTAGTGGTACATACCACAAATATTCTGCTGCTAAAGCCAAGGTATTTCAGCCTTTAAACTGTAGAAAAAACCCCCATGTGCAGTACTGGACCAAGCAGGTCCGTGACATTTTCTGGCAGTGTAATGAGAGTCTGTTAGAGCACTCAGTATTTTCTTTCCTTTCTTTTCTCTTCCTTTCCTTTAAGCTAACATCCTTTTCCTGTGCCTGAGGGAGAAGGCAGTTGATAAAAGCCGAGTTCCTGTTCACAGATAAGTTTAGAAGGCAGGCGAGCTCAGAAGTTCCTTGAATAAGCTATATTCCTACCACCTTTTTTTCCCCCCTGTCAGAGACGTCTGAGCCCCACACAGGAACCAGGCTCACATTGTTCAATAGCCACGGACGTTTCCACAGTAGCTGGGAGGGCCGAAAGCTCTTTCCGCTCTTTGTTACAAATTTTTTTTTATTTTTTCCTTCCTTCTTCCAACTTTCCAGTTAAAGAATATTGCCGGGGCATTTCTGAAGTAATCCGGGCTGAGCTTCAGAGAAAAGAACAAGAGACAGGTGTAACTGGGAGGGAAGAAGCCCAGGATGCTCGTGAAGCTTTTGCTGGTCTGTAGTACAGTGGGACTGGCAGAGCTGGTGGAACACGTGGACCATCATGGATATCGTGATGGTTCCGCGCACAGCTTAAAGCCACCAGTCCATGAGGCCTCTGCACGCCCCCAGAGAGCTCCTCTGCCACGCCAAGAAGGTTACTGGGAGGCAGAAGGGCTCAGGGAGGATACTCAAGATTACCCTTCAAGTGTGATCTCCTCACACCAGGAAGAGAGAGGGGATTTTGAAGCTGCGAGCCCACAGTCCCGAAATGGGTGAGTACCCCGTGTCTGTCTTACACATAACGAGAGGGCAATCCTCTCTGATACTTTCATATTCTGTTGATACAGGACTGTTTTGAATAGAAGTTTCTCATTAAAATACATTAGATTTTAGGGGCCAATCTATATCCAAACGAGAGTGGTTTAAATGCTTTAACCACACAAACAGAAAGCTGAATTGCCTGTGGAGGATGAAACCACAGATGGGACCAGCTCTTCGCTTGGTCTGAGACAGCAGAGTGGGGTTAGGGGTGTGCACACACCCGGCAGAGGTGAAGCCTCCCAGTTCTGCCATAGACCAAAAGCCTACCTCTGGCAAAGCAGAACTAGAGGAAGGTAATTTACTGACTTTTTCTTATCATAAACTAATGCTGATTATTTCTGCTGAGCATGGCAAACTTTGCCCATTAGCAGAATGTGCCTGCCTGCAGACTTAGGCCTTGGAAATGGAGAGGGAAAGAGAATGGCAGGACAATAGCAAAATAAAAATAGTGGGGAGTAAATAAAACAAAGCAAGAAATAATGAATAAGCCCAAAAATGACTACAAATTTCATAACCCCACCCCCTCCCAAAGGTTTTCATGCCAGCAAAATGTTTTTCATGGTAATCTGTAGCAGAAGAGTAGCAATTCTGAGAGCAAAAGGCACGTACTTCACTAGAAATATTCCCAAAGCCTATGATTTGTGTAAGTTTTACAGGGCATGTAAGTAGGTCTCTAAATGTTTAAAATAGATGAAAACCAAGCAGGACAGTGAATGAATCTTTTATAGCACTGATGGATGGGTACAGCAAAGCCCTGTTCAGGAGAGCTGAAACAGCAGCACACTGAGTGCTGTTCACAGCTCAGTGCTTTAGGATGCCCTGGTATTTTTCCCTTTAAATGCTCTTGAGGAAAGGAAAAAAGTGAGATGGAAAGAGGCTATAAAACCTTGCTCATGTCATGCTTCCCTTTCACGCAAACTGGAGTATGCAATCTTGTTTCTAATATCATCTCCATGTAAAATTAAGGCCTCTCTCCTGCATGTAACATGGTGAGTGCATAAAACCCTGCTGTACTTCATACTACATCTTCCCACAAATCTGTGCCTCCCCCTAACAGCCCCAAGGCACTTCCTAAAGCCTGCAAGGGTTCACTTCCGGTTTCCTGATGGGTAGAGTTCAATAATGACGTGCTCTGTTAATTAACCAACTCCTGGTTAATGCAGCTCAGACACTGCCAAAGGAAGGAAACAAGGCCCAAATGATACTCTGGGCTTCCAAGTTACTCTGCAAGGTGGTAATTGTTTGACTGCTGGTTGAAATGCTGAAAGCATTCTGAAAACTCCCAGTAGGATGAAAATTCAATGCTGTAAAAAGGTCAGCATTACAGGTCAGCAAGATGCTGTAATACACTGTCCTAATCAGGATCTCTTCCTTGGCTCTGTAGCTCTGTTCAGCACCAGCTTGTCTAATTCAGCTCAACACCAGCTATGACTCATCCTAATTTCCTCCCAAGGAGAGAAATACTTCATTCTTTTATGGAGATAGTTGCATAATGAGTCAAATCATAACATTCTTCCCGATTATAAAGCTATGTGGATGACTACAGACGACCCAAATCTAACCTGGCAGTAGCTTCAAGGTATTTCTTATTTTGTAGAGATGTCACACTTACAGAACACACAAAGCCAGGCAGATGGTAGGTCTTAGGAAAGAAAGTCGAGACTTTGAGAGGAATTATATTTAAAAGTAAGGGGAGATAGGGTGAATAAGAAAGGACAACACAATTCTTCTTGTAACCACACTCCAAATTCTAAAAGGAACACACCTTCAGAGCATGAAGTCCTCGTGTGCCTGTCAGCTGCTGTGGCTGCAGTACTCTGCTATGCACAGACGAGATGTTGTCATGAATCTGGTATTTCCTCCCTGCAAGTGTGACACATTCCCTGGAAAAAAAACCATCGAGAAGCACAGTTTATATCTCTCAAGAGGAGAACAAGAGGAAAAGCATCAGGAGTTAAATAGGAATTGAGAGATAAAGGGAGAGGAAGACATGCCATAAAAAGGTGTGACAGACATGCCAAAAAAAGCCCAGGATGGTGGAGAATAGTTTTCTACCAAAATGATGTCTTACATCTAGATTGCTTTTGAAATAAGAAAATACTTTTTTCACAGAACTAGGAAACAAACAAACAAAGTCTATGGTAACTTGGTCTTAATGACAAAGTTTTGACTCTCATTATTTAAAAAAAAAAGAAAAGCAAGATGTGTTTTGTTCAACTGCTTATTTCCCCTATGTATTAGGAATAGTGGTAGTTACAAAATAGCCTATATTAAAAAAAAAAAGTATAGTATAATTTTTCATATTGCAGTTATTTGAATAATTGAGACCATCATGACTAAGTAGCTCAAGGTATTAGTCAGAATCCTCTGGTTTCTGTTTCAACATGCGAGATGAAATGACTCATTAGATCCCAGTCAAATCCTTGGATATATTCTTTTGCTAATTCCTCTAAGAATAAGATTATTCATGGAAGATTTTTAAAATATAAATCAGTAAGAAGTCATTGGCCTTTAGAGGAAGAACTAGGTAACAGATTAGGATCTCAGCTGTTGCCTGTATCTGAACAAACAGGAGAAGCTCTGCAGGCTCAAGTGGACAATTGCCGGTATGCGTACAAAATCAAAACCATCAAAAGAGGCCGATTTTCCTAAGGAAACCAACTTTTTATACCGCTTTTCTCCCCAGAAGCTGTGTCTCATATGAGCTGACTGGTTTGACTCCAGCTATTTTATTCTATTGCTGAGGTAAATGGATCCACATGTACCCAAAACTTTCAGCAGAATTAAAAAGGGAAATTAAGAGACCTGTACACCAGGAACAGTCAGGCTCACAACTCAGATTTCATGCACTTAGTGCTGTATTTCATTAAAGAAACCAAGAAAAATGAAGCGTGTAAGAGGCACATGCAGCTCCCACAGCAAAGCCCAAAGCTGCCTGTAGCCTCAGTTAGCCTGACCTGTCTGTCAAGTAATGCTGTAAACCAGACCACTTAAGCATTCCAGGTTAAAAATAATCTCAGGAAAAAGCAGAGGTTATTTTTAACCTTACCCCACAGTAACCACTGACAGAGCCAGTCCCCAGGTGGATGGCTCACCCTGTAAGAGAGAAATGGACCGTGGTGCAAAATGGGAAGGAGCACGGCAACTACAGCTGGCTTCCCCACCTATCCAAAGTCTCACAAAACCTCTGTGTTTCCAGAAGTGTAATCTTTGCCAAGTGGCCCCTGTTTGGGATTTGCCCTGCAGCTGGGTAGGTGGTTCATTTTTCCTTCTTTCTCTTTAATCCACAGACACACAGTGTCATCTCCTGGGATTTTTTTTACTATTACAACATCTGCAAAAAATTAAAAAACAAAATTAAAAAGTCCCCAAATTCCACCAGCTGATCTATTAAATAGGAAAGGCAGAAATCTTCAGCTTAAGTAAATCCTTAATTTCATTAATATATTTTGAGTTTAGGACACACAATTCTGTGAAGTGACCAGTGATTAGAGGAAGGTTTCCTGATGTCAGCCAGGTGTGTTGTTATCCCACTGAAACACTCACCTCTTCCCCTAATTGCTCATCAAGAAGCCACAAGGAATCAGGCCTGTTCTCCTGACTACCCAGTGTGTCAAAACATGTAACTATCCTCCCAAGTGTACAGAAGCAGAGAAAACCCAAATCACTTATTCTAAGGAAAGTCAGTGTTCAATCTTAATAGCTTGTTAATTTTTGTCCGCTTTTACAGGAAGAATCCATTAATTTAATTAAGACCAGTTTCACACTGACTCATCTATTTCTTCAAAACAAGGCAGGGGCTTTTGTAGGAAGCTTGTGGGATACTGAAATTTCCCACCAGAGGGGCACAAAACATATGCTTAAAATAAAACAGTTTGGATGAAGTGCAGCTAAAAGTGATCTTCAGCCCCCGACATCCTGCAAAGCAGTGGAACAGCCATTGCGTGCTCAACAATAGCTTTCACAGTGCCAAGTGCATCAACAGAAGCAATGGTTTCCTATCAAAGCTGGGCACTTGGCTCCTTTCAGGACTTCAGGAAATTCTCCAATATTTGGCTGTCGTTGAGCGGCTCAGCTGCAGGTGGAAGAGCTCTCCAGTAGCCTGCTCGATGCAAATGACACAGCTCCATTCCATAAAGTGCAGGAGTTATTGAACCCTCTGTGCCCAAGGGATTGATTTGTTTCACAGCTCATTACTGCAAGCTGCAGCAATTAATTTCTTCAGCAGACAGCAAGGGAGCTCCCGTTTCAGCATAGCCACAGAATCACTATCACCACCCGGACCCGACACCCTCCTGCTTGTGTGGGACAGTACCCCTTGAACAAGTGAACAAACGAGGGTTGTTCAGCCAGCCCTGAACAAATCCACCCTCATGCCCCAAACAGGGGCAGGGCAAACCTTGGTGCACGCTGCCTGCACCCTGAGCACATGCCAGTGGGAAGCTTGGCTTCCCAATTTTGATTCCCTGGCATCAGCACAGCTGTGCTAGAGGGTGGCCACTGGCTGCAATTCCTGCTTCCCAATGAGGTCTGACAAAGGAGTGAGGCTGTACTAGGGGTGAACTTTAGTCTGCAGGAATCAAAGGATAAAATCCAAGTGTAAGCTGCCCTCTGAGCAGGCTGTAGAGCTTCCATTGCAGGGGGGATAATAGAAATGAGGTAATGGCTGCGGATGCTCTGGAAGAGGAAAAACCTCTTGCATTTACTTCTCTGAAATAGTATGTACAAGAGTTGGATTTGGCTTGAAACCAGCTCCCAGCCAAGCCTGCTGTTCTTCGAGCTCTTGCTCCCAGTAAGGCCCCAAGTTCAGGACTGGATTTGCTCTGAAAGTCTTCACTGCACTGTTTTAGGATGTTCTGCAGGACAGGACTATCCCAACTGGTAACAGTCTAATTGTTGGAATACACATTGCATTCAACCTGCATTACTCAGGGTTCTGGAAGATTTCCAGCACTGTATGGAAACCCACATGTTTGAAACTACCACTGCCACTCTTTACAGTCCAGTTTGTTAAGGTGAACTGCAAATCAACCAGTTTGCTCTCACCACAGTGAAGACAAGGGTCTTTCATGGGATGAGACATGGGAAGATCCCAGACCCTGCATGAGAGGGAGTTCTACTCATCCTGAGGGAAAGATGGAGAAATATGAGAGTTTCTGCTGTCTGATTCTAATATAGGGCTGCTGGCTGCCTGGGAAGAGCTGGAGAATTCACTGACAGACCACCAGGCATCACTTGCTGTCTGCTAATAAAAACCCAGTGGCACACCACGCTGCTTTGGAGAGCCCCTTCCCCAACAGCTGAACACTTTCCGTATTCCATGAAAAATAAAAAGATATGTCTGTCTCAATACTGACAAGCACAGTCTTAGTTTAGGTTAATTTAAATGTGGTACTTTTCCTCTGTTTTATTGAGGCTGCTTTTTCTTGCCAGTGAGAAATTCGCACTGAGGGAAAAACCAACCACAGCTAAAGCCTCATTCTTATATTCTTCTTCAACTGGTATAAATCAGAAGTCATTCTGTACAAGTCAATGGAAAATCACTTGTTTGAACTGAAGTAAGAGTCTTCTACTACCTTCCTATAGCATATTCAAGCAGGAATTTCTGCTTATTGGGTGCCTTTTGTGCTGTATAGGAAAATGTTACAGTCTTGAAAAGTTTTGCACACTGTCAGTAGTAGACACAGGCATGGCTAGGCAGGAATTTTCGAAGTAATTATAGACACTGGCTTCCTTGAGAATAGAAACCTGAGGAAACTGAAGGACAACTCAGTTGGACCAGTACAGCCAAAGGAATAACAAAACTTATGAAAAAACCCAAACATCCTGAATTCCTGAAGCTTTTGTTCAGGCAAAAATTCCACTGACCTAGGAAACATCTAAAATTATGCACTGCAGTGCCAATCAAGAGAACATGTAGCAAAGAGAACCAAAGTATGTCAGTCCCTCGCTGAGCTGGGGAGCGTTACTCACACTCACTCACACGCTGTAACTGCCTATATGAAGAGAAGACACTACCCCATATTCATCTGAGCAGAGTCAATTACTGCAGAGCAGCCATCTAACCTTTTCTCCTGGTTCTGTGGGTTTTATTTTGTTTCCTATGACATAAGGTAGCCCAGTCAAATGCTAGAATCAGAGAAGGAACTGCCTCCATTTTGCTATGTTTCAGTAAAAGCAGAACTAGATCCAATTTAAGAAAAAAATCATCTTAATATCAGTTTCTAAACACCTGAAAGTTTCAAATAAAAAGAGCTTGAGCTAACCTACGTTTGCTGAATCTTATTTAAATACAGAATGCTTTGTCATCAGATATATTTAACCTCAGACATAAGAATACAGTTACCTCAGAATCAGGCAGAAATTAATAGATGCATGAGAAGACTCTATTTAATAAGATTAATTCATAATTAGAATGAAGTCTAGGGGAAAAAGAACCCCACAGACTAGCAAAGAAAGTTATTAAAATACTTTTTTCCTGATTTTAAAAAAAGGGGATTCATTTCCTTGGAATGTGACCCAGGAAAAGCCACCGAACAAATGAAACATTTACAGCCCTGAATTTGCTAGGGTTCCCGCAAGTGCTGCTCTAACTTGCAGCATTGTGATAAAGGTTACTGTTCACCAGATCACAGAGAAGGCTTTTCTACTCTCCCCACATGAGCAGCTTCTCTCGGTCCCTCTCTCCCCGTGGCAGCAGAAGCTCGCACCAAAGGAAACTGTATTAAAGAGAATAAAAGCAGAGGGTGTTAAGTTGGTTACATATTCAGTGAATGAAGCCACAGAGTTACAAAGGGGAGAAAAAACGCAGCAGCAGAACACAAAGCCGCTGTGTTCCAGAAACCGGCTCAAGAAAGTGCTGCTTGTGAAGGAGCAGCTCTTTGAAATTTCACAGCCTGATTCAGAGCCTTTGGTGCCAGAGAAGTCCTGCTTGCCTCGCTGAACTTTAGATCAAGCCCTTCTCATTCTTTTACATTGTTGCACTCAACATTAAAGAATGACGTATTTTCCCTCAAGGTTAATCCCATTAAGGAGTATTTTTAGTTACAGATAGCAAAGTTTCCCTAAAGGAAGCATTTGACAAGTTGTAAAAAAATACTGCAATAGAAGTTTCATCTTTGGGCACACGTATCTATTTGGCAGCTCATTACAGGCCTTATCTACTTATTTGAGGAAAGAATAAACTTTGATAAGTTTTATGGAACTCAAAACTTCTGAAAGTTTTTGTGATTAAAACCAAAACATGGTATTACATAGCCCTTCAGCTCCCCAAATAAACTTTTACAAACAAGTGAAAGAGAACCAGCGAATATATAGTAAAGAAAACTGGACATAATGAACTGTGACCAGCATTAAAGGAAGTTTTTATTCAGAGTCCATCATATTCCCCCTTTCTTTCCCCCTGAAGCTATTCATTCTGCAGAATACTAGTAACTGTCCAAAGCAGGCATCAAGTTGGGATGAACCACTGATTCAGTTTCTGATACAACAAAACTCCTTTTTTAAGTGGGTAACCCACCAGGTAACTCCAACAGATTAGTATGTTTTGAAAAGGAATCCTCGTGTTGTCTGTTCCGTGGGTGTGCACATCCACCTGTGCAATACAGCAAAAGCACTCACAGTCCCACAGTGCCTCATTCTTGCTCACACAGGTTGATGCATGTGCACATTTGGCTTTGCTCTATGTGGCTGACATGACTCCAAGGACTTCTTAGGAAGGACTTGCATATGGTGGGAAAAAAAAACCCCTCAGCCCAGATGATGATTCACTGGGTGTGGATTGTTTTCATTAGGAAAGAACAAAACCCTGAAGCCAAAGAATCCTGTTTGAAAAGGAGGTTTCCACACTGAATGCAGACTCCTGCCTGGACCTGGCAGGCATCCTGCTGGCAGGGGCAGGGATCTTGCACCTAGCAACGATACCAGCGAGCTCCAGCTAAAGTGCCTGGGCACTTTATTTCCCCAGGAAAGAAGCAGAGAGGATTTGAGGGGGAAAGCCTCTCCCAGCTATGCCTTGCCAAGCACATGAGAGAGGACAGCCCAAAACCAAGCACAAACCAGGTCCCTGTTTTAGGGTTATTTAACTGACACCAATGACCAAAAAGTGGCACAGCCTTATAAAGCCTGGCAGACTCAGGCACACCTTGGAGGCAGATGTCACCAGAGCACGTGTTCTGGGCTGCTGGTTTTAACTAAGTGGTTTTACACTCTGACAGAAGCAGGGCATTTGACTCTGGAAGAGTAATACTTCAATACAAATTTGAGGATTTAGCTTCTAGATCAATCTCGTAAGAACCAAGGCTCCCATTGATCATAAGCCCAAAATTTCCCTCAGTCACTTGCAAAGGCCTCAAACCTACAACTCAAACAAGTTGTTTTGGCTGGAACTCAAAACAAAGGCAGCGGCCTCCTTTCCTGTCCTGCTTTCCCAGCACTGCAGGCTTTGCCAGATTCCTGCCCTTGCTCCTAACAGATGAAGAGTGTTGCTTACATGAGTGCTTGCTGAAATCTCAACCACATTTTCTTTAAGAAACAGGGGAACAAAACAGGCTATGGCCCAGCAAGCCTGGTGAAGTGTTCCCAGCTAGCCCAGGCTGTCTGCCCTTCCATCTGATGTTTCCAGCTTCCTTGCAGCTTCCACCCCTCCTCCTGGCTGCTGCAGTGCCAGCTTCTGCTTTTGTGCAGGACTCGGTTCCCCATTGTTTCGCCAGCTCCCTGAGAGGGGCAAACTTTTTCCATATATGCTGATAGTCGGAGATTTGGTTCCTGTATTCCCATTTAAAAATATACTGCCTAAAGTTCAGCTGTTTCCATTATAGTTATTACTCATCACTTCCTGCCCCTTCTGGTCTTGGATTTAACCACCAAACATCAGCCAACGCTACACTGCCAAGTCTTGACTTTAAAGGAAGAGGCCTACCTACACTCTGGGATGAATAGCTGCCTATGGAATTCTGACTTGGAAAATTAATCAGACTATTAAAACTCACTTGTCCTTGCTGGAAGCATAAAACTAAAACTCAAGTAAACAACCCTTTCCCCCCCCAATACTATCTTCCTGCAGGTGATGGGAGAAATTATTTTGAAGCTAGCCTATTTTAAAAAATCCAATCACTTACTATATTATCTTGAAGAAGTAATACTTAGGAAGATATTATTAATGGAGTTAATGTCAGATTAAGTTTTCAGAAGTAGTCTGCCTCAACCTGATGAGTCAGTCATTAGGCATCTGAAATGGCAACATGCCTAGAAAGGCAATTTGACATTTAAAGTGACATTAACCTGCAGGTTATCATGGGTTGGAAATTTCTCCTGCAAAATGAAAGGATTGGAAATGGAACTAATGCATCAATGTTCAGACAATCAGCCCTTTCGTAACAAACTCAGATAAACATCTCAAATGAAAACAAATGAGTTGGGAGTGGAGGGAGAAGGTAGGAAGCATTTTCCACTTTCCTCATCATACAGCTGGGAAAAAAAAAAAAAAATTAAGGCCCTTCTGCATTTTCCTTTTTCTTGGCACTGTTACAGCCAGAGACTCAGAGACCTACTTCAAACTCTTTTCCCACGTTTTTCTTCCACTAGGAACTGGTGTTCCTTCACGCAGTCCCGGCTGGTCACATACATAGAAGCCTGCATGAAGGAGAAGTACATTGTCAACTCCCAACAGCCCTGCCCAAACGGAGCCCCAGACTGCCAGAAGATCATGTAAGTGTCCTAAATAAAACCAGTGAAGAAAACAGAATTTTCTCTGAAGTATCTAAAGGATGTTTTCAACAGTATTGAAGCCTCATCATTATTTTTAAGGAAGTTTTAAACAAATTTGTATCTTCCTTGGTATCCGTGACATTTTTGAATATTTGTTTAATAATAAAACTGTCCCTACACCTCATCAGAATACTACAGAAGTTCAGGATCAGTCCCAACTTGATTGCAAAGGACTCTATTACAATAAATCTAATGCCCAGACCCTTCCTCCCCAGGTACAGGACAGCTTTGAAGCCAGTCTACCAAGTCAAACAGAAGGTTCTGAAGTCTTTGCAGTGGAAATGCTGCCCTGGATTTATTGGCAAGGACTGTGAGCAGCGTGGTAAGCAAAGCTGGAGAACAAGTACAGGAATGAATGACTAAATGCCACACACAACGGAAAGAAATGAGTTTGCCTGATTTTTCTCCCTTTTTTCAGAATTGCTGCCTTGTTTTTTTCAGTCTGCTATGCTCCAAATCACTGATACTTTGAGACAAGAGCAGTTGAAATTAGCTGTAATTAGTAGTTAAATAGCATTAGTTACTTATTTTTCTGTTAATAGCATCTTTGTAATCTTTACACATGGAGAAAGGTATTCATTTGCTGGGGAGCCTGTCAGACGACATCTAGACAAGTCCATCTAGGAATGCCTAATTCCAGGTAGCAACTAGAGACACCAGAAAGCAACACTAGTATGCGAAATGCCCCTACGGTCAGTTCACGGGATGAAATCATCTGGCTCCGGCAATCACAAGGTGTCCAAGTCCAGAGGAGAGGGCAGCATTCACTGTGCAGTCTGCACTGCTCCTCCTCTCTGCTTACCCTGGCTGCAAAGGCACTGGCTCCTAAAGCAGGGAGCAGCTCTACAGCACAGGCAGGAACAGTGCCCAGACTTTAACTACCACGACAGCTCCAGGAACAGCCTGCAGAGTGAACTCCTGTAATACATTGCACTGCTGAATAAAGCAGCGTGGGCAGCAGGTTGAGGGAGGGGATTCTGCCCCCTGCTCTGCCCTCCTGAGACTCCACCTGGAGTCCTGCACCCAGCTCTGGGGTCCCCACCTTAAGGACACGGACCTGTTGGAGCGACTCCAGGAGCACCTCTGCTACGGAGGCAAGCTGAGAGAGCTGAGGCTGCTCAGCCTGGGGAGGAAAAGGCTCCGAGGAGACCTCAGAGCACCTTCCAGTACCTAATAGGGCTTACAAGAGAGATGGAGAGGGACTTTTCACAAGGACATGTAGTGGTAAGACCTGGGGAAATGGCTTCAAACTGAAATAGGGCAGGTTTAGATTACGTATTAGGAAGAAACACTTGACTGTGAGGGTGGTGAGGCACTGGAACAGGTCTCCCAGAAAAGCTGAGGATGCCCCATCTTTGGAAGTGTTCAAGGCCAAGTTGGATGGGTCTCTGAGCAGCCTGGTCTAGTGGGAGGTTTCCTGCCATGGTATGGGGGTGAGAATTAGATGGTTTTTAAGGTCCCTTCCAACCCAAACCACTCCATGATTCCACAATCTGAGCGGCTGCTAATAAAAAGAGAGGGGAGACTGTGGTTTAAAAACTGAATGGTGGTTTTAAAATGGTATTGGCAGGTTTAGCAAATAATACTCGAAAGGCAGAATTTAAATGGATTTAAGAATTTAAATGGAATTAGGGGAATTTAAATGGATAAAAGGTAATTCCTTCTAGCAATTAAGGCAACCATAACAAAAAAGGCAAACATACGTGTGAAAGTTTTTGAACAATCTACGTCTAACTCACTTACAGACTCCACAGATAACAATCTCTGTAGGTTTAGCTTTTCTTCACAGACAGCTTTAATTTGCAGGTTGATCTCTAGGTGGTGAGAGATCACATTCACTCATAATGTTGGAAAGATATTACCAAACGCAGAGCAGCTATTTTAGTCTCTCTTTTGTTACACTCATTGGTCAAAACCAGCTTTTCCAATATTATCTCCTCATTTGCACAGCATCATTCACTGTTGCTGCCACCAGGATGCTCAGGTAACTGTGGAACAAGGAAGAGGAGTTTGCAGATCTCTAGATGGCACTCCCAGAAAAGTAAAAAAACCCATCTATTTGCAACAGACTAATTTCTTATGAGCAGTAACTTGGCACGAGTTAAAAACTAGCACACTGCTGCACAGCGCTGCCATGTATGCACTGTTATATGCCAGTGCAAGGAAAGCAAATTCTCCAGAGAAGGAGTTCTTTCCTCAAGAAGCCTATCTTCACACCAGTTACACAACACATGAAATTCCTCTGTGTGGCCTTGCTTAAC
This sequence comes from Melanocharis versteri, assembly GCA_013397845.1. Classification (NCBI taxonomy): domain Eukaryota; kingdom Metazoa; phylum Chordata; class Aves; order Passeriformes; family Melanocharitidae; genus Melanocharis; species Melanocharis versteri. The sequence goes on from VZTG01000482.1 coordinate 2,391,405, forward strand.
TGTAGTAGTTTCTGAATCTAGAACATTTTCACAGCTGTATCACATCTCAATTGCAGATCCTAATTTTATTCTCGTGCCAGAAACCGAAACTGAAGGACGAGAAGAAGAGTTCTCAAACCACAGTATGTGCTTCAAGTTATTTTGCTTGTCATCCTTTTACCTCTCAGTCATCGATCAAGGAAAAAAAAAGATTTGAAGCTACAATTTTTTTAGCATGATAAGCTATGGACAATGTCTCTAGTGAAAGCATTATCTGGGAAAGCTTTGAAATTACACATTTATTGACATAAATGAGGGCTTTTGCTATAACACTATGTGAATGCTCACAACAAAGCATCCCAAAGTTTCAAAGCTGTCTGGTCATCAGTGAATGCCAGCTGGTGCAGGGCCTTACCCCTTTCAGTGGCATGGATGTTAATCCCTTGCTCTGCGAAGTGGGTTCACAGGACAGCACACCATGCTCACAAATCTATCAGTAAAACAATCCACTGAAAACGCGATTTTAGAATGGCCCCCTAATAGCTCTGAGATTACTGTTACAAGGTACAAGATTTGTATCTCAGGCACTCCACCCTATGAGTCTAAGTACCAAGAAGGACCCTTCCTTACCACCTAGGAAACGGTGTGGCTTGCAGTGCTATTAAGTGTCCTTCAGCAATTAGCTTCAGGTTAGTATTGCACACTCGGAAATCTACAGCTCAAATTTTCAAGTATTTATTTAGAAAAACATCAGTTGAAGGGCCCCTCCATGAGTCGGCTCTGACACTTACACACTGAGCTCCTGATTCCTCAGTGCAATGTCTCAATTGCTCTTTTATCCCCTCCTTTTATTCAAGGCTGTTAAACCTTGCCATCCTTTCAGTCAATGGCTTGAAAAGAGTTAGTATTCCAAAACACTTTTATGGCATGGGGAGACTTCTAATTAAGAGCATTTTATTGCCATCATGGCTGTTGTAGCTGAAGTTCTCTGCAAATATTTGAATATATTAGGTTTTCATCACTGTTGAAAAAAATCCTTGCAAATAAACTGCAATTTAAGGTGCCAGAAATCAACAGACCCCCTAAATGCCAGTTCAAAATTTTCAGAGTGAAAACCAGACAGGTGTTCTCAGAGGTTTTGCATGAATACCTGGCACCCGGTCGCTGCACCCTGTTGCATGACTTTGTTTTTCTAATCTTGTGACTAGTGTCAACATCAGTGGATTCAAGAGAAATGTTCGAAGTCATTCAGAATCATGAGGCTTTACTGGATGATCTTCAAAGTGATATTCATCAAGCAGCCAGCACCTTAGGTGACTTACAGAGACTATTTGAAAACAACGGTACAAGCATGGTGTTAGAAGTGAACGAGAGCAATTCAGGTGAGAGGTCTGATGCAGAATTATCAGCCCATGATAGGCCCTGTGAAACCACACAGATCAGAAAGAAAACGTGAAAGCAAAAATACCCTGGCTTTCCTTGGTCTGCTGGTTGCTTCTAAAGAGAGAAAAAATGGGTGCAATCCCAATGCAAATGAATGAACCAAAGAGTAACTTGAAATGGGAAATGAGAGGAAAGGCAGAGCTCAGAATATTCCTTAATCACAGAATAAAGAGGTTGCTCATATTTAAAATTTGTTAACCTTACTATTCTGCTTCTATGGCTTCTTCTCTTCTGTGGGGATGCAGAGTTTAGATTTGTTCTTTTTCCATACTCCTGCTATATGCTCAGATGTGTGGAACAGCAGCCTGGTGTTACGTGAAAAAATGAAACATTTGACCCATCTCTGGAACATTGTTTCTGCCATATACAGGAGTGGGAAAAAAAGAGCTGCTGAATTTAACCTACCATAGTGAGCCACTGGCTTGCAGAAACATTTTCTAAGGATACAGACTATGGTACTCAGTGAACTTCAAGGCACTCACTTTTGAACTTTAAAGTTAGAAACTGAGCCTTAGTATAATTCCCATATAGTCCAGATACTTCATAGATTTTTCAAGTTATTTACCCTTGATCTGGAATATTCAGCTGTTAAGATGCTGTACAACTTTGTGGAGTTGAAAGTGCGAGAAAAAGAACATTACAACATAGTCAAAAAGGGAAGAGTCCACCAACTAAGAACTGCTGGGAAAATGGACAGTTATGGCCACTGGCAAAACTGCCTGTCCAGGGGTTTCAAAAAGCATCATTTTTAAGACACAAATGGGGAAGTCAATACATATCCAAGTTATTGTCTGCAGACTCATAGACGCCATGTGCTTTATGGCAATCTGATTTAAAACTAGGCTATTTTGCAATTGCCAAAATTTATCATGAGGTCAGATTCTGGGGAATCAGATGGAAACTACTATAGAAAAATACACACTTGAGTTATCCTGGCTAGACTGTGTTCAAAAAGCAGAATTTAAATTTAATTAATTTTTTTTCAACTGTGTTAACAGATCATCAGGAAAGGCTTCTGCAGCAAGTTTTGTTTCCTCATGTGGAGAATTTTCTAAGGAGACGTTTTAACCCAATGTGGGCAAGTTTCAACAGAAGCTTACAGTACCTCTCCAACATAGTAAGAAACCTGTCCCATGATGTGGAAGCCAACAAGAAAAGCATAGAAAGATTCCAAGAGAGCACTGTGCCCAAGAAGGAATTCCAGGAGCTGGGAACTAAATTTGAATCAAAAGTCCAAGAAAACACAGTGAAAGTTGATCAGGTGAGAAGAGATATAGAGAACCAAGTGCACATGCAGCACGCTAATATTCACTATAATCTCAGCATGATCAAGGCAGATACTGACACAAAACTCAAGAAGCTTCATAAGATACAGCAGTCCCATTTCTTAGCTTTGAACAACAGCATAGCAAACATGAAACAAGAGCAAAACCTTATTGAAAATAAATTGGAGGTTTTGAAAAAAAATTTAACAGAACTCTCTTCACATCATGGTCCCAAAGATGAAAACAGCCAATTAACCATCAAACAAATGAATGACATTCTGTCAGGACATGCCAAGCAGCTTAAAGAACTTTACATGGAGTCAGACGTGGCCTTTCAGAATATTGCCGTTTTAGAGAGGTGGTTTAAGGAGTTAAAGAAGAACATCTCAAAGTATAGGCCAGAAGATCTTACAATAGCTTTAGCTGAGAAATCAGTTATTATGGAAGAAAACAATGCAGCAATGGAAAGGCAGATATCAGAGCTCAACTACACTCTCTCAAACCTTCGGGAAAACTATTCAGATCTGTTGCGGTACATGGAGGAATGCAATTGCCAGAGAATATCTTCTGACACTGATGTCCTGGAGGAAGATCCAAGGAATAGCACTTATTCCCTTGAAGACACCCAGTCAAAGGATATAAAGCACTTAGAGTCCGTTTTCAGAGATCTCTTCAAGAGTGAAATTGAAGAGCTCTCCTCAGCTATTCCACCCATCCATCTGTCTCTTAACCTCCGTCAAGAAGAGAGCAGACAGCTTCAGTCACAGGTTACAGCTTTTTCAGAAGACATTGGCTTGCTGAAGAAGAAAGATGAGGAAGTTCACCGACACATCAAGTATCTCAATAGTTCTTTCAGCTCTCTTCTGAAAGATGCAATGCGGCACGAAGAAGCACTGGAGGCTTTACTGAGACATGAATTTCTGGATGTCTTTTTTGAAGATGATTTTAGTAGCCTGATACCATCAGTATTTCAGCTGCAAGAATCTCTCAGATACTTCTCAGATAAACTGCAAGAACAAAACATTACTTTGCAATCTCTTACGAGGAGATTTCATCCCTTGGAAAGAGGTCAACAGAACAATCATGATGCTCACATGCCTCCTACGCACCCCAAGGAGGAAACACAAACCTCCTCCACTCTTCAAGAAGTCAGCAGTCAACGCAGCATCATAGAACACATGGAACCTAACTATGAGGCTGCCAAAGATGACTCCTTGGATAGCTCAGCTTATAATGATATCATGACTCTGAAGAATGATATCAAACACCTGAGCCTGGCAATCAAGAGGCATGAATCCAGAGGTGACGTGAGTCTCTGCTGCAATCATACAATGGCAAATGCAATTGAGCCACTCAATGTTTCTGTAGAAACTCTCTCTGCAGATTTAGCAACCATCAAGCGGAATCTGGAGGAACATCTGGTGACTTTTAAAAAGCTATTTGGAAGTAATGAAGAATTAGGAGCCTCAAATATAAGCCTGGATGTTACAAAGATTCAGTCAATGCTGAACAAAAAAGGGAGAAGGCAACAGAAAGGTCAAGACAAGCAAAGAGACAAGAAAAGGCCTGAGAAACACAGAGAAAATACACAAATGATAAGTGGGAGAAATACTGGGCAGACAGAACTTGAGGAAAAAGGTGTGTTCTTTTCTTTTACTTGCTCATGTGCAGGTCTGGCTTCTTTCTGGGCCCTGCTGCAAGTTCCACACACAGAGCGTACTAGTATTAGTTACAAGAACTGTCAGGTATCTCATGGGATGATGGAGGGAGAAACTCTGACATTACTTACATCCTCCCCCTCCACCAAATAAAGCAGTCCGAGTGAGAATCAAGTCGATATTCTGCTGTATTTTGCTCAGGGCCAATAAAATTACACCTGTTATAGCTGCTAGGAAATTTGCCTTGAACTAATTCAACTTCAGGTGTTTAGAAGACAAATTTTGTTTGTAGATGCTCATGTTAATGTAGTAGCAGTTTTCTCTTTGGAAGCTGATGTGGAATGCTTCTTCTTCCCTGTTACTCAAAGCACCAAATCCTTCCCAAGGCAGACAGATGCATTAAATGAACAGCTATAATTTGCACAAGTGGAACAGGCAGGACTGACCAGAGAGCACACACTCTCTCTTGCAACTAAGCTTCAGAGACAAATTTTCAGCTTATACTGCACTGGGACTGGCCAGTTCCCTTTGCCTGTAAACATGTGACCATAAGCACCTGGTAATTACAGCCACTACAGCTTTAACATTGGCTTTTATGATTGCAGCCCTTGCTATGGACAAATAACATACAGTAAAAATCAGCCCCTTTAGGCATCTGTGCTGCAAAATTGTGGTTAAGACTGAATAAGCAGAGAACATACTCTTAAGTAATTTATTTTTAAGACAGTAATAAAGTGCTATTTTTTCCCCCTGGGTGGTCCCAATGTTATACTTTTCCAAGAGTTCCAGGGAATCATTTGATCTACTCCAGTGCACATACCCATTTCCAGTGTCTAGCTTTGCAAAGCAGCATACAAAAATCAGGCCTGATAGGGATTCACCTTATGTCCCATCCTGATGATCCTGGGGAGAGAGGCACTCACTGCTAAAATACTGTTCCTCTTTCTTTTTCAGACTCATTGGTGGCATTCCATGTGGGATTCTCAGAAAGAAAGGATAAAGAAAAAACTGTGAGGTTTAATGAAACATACCTCAATTATGGAAACAGCTACTTCTCTGAACACGGCCACTTTAAAGCACCGCACAAAGGTGTCTACCTGTTCGTCATCTCTGTGGAGTTCAGCTCAGGACCAGCACTGGGGCAACTCTCCTTCAGCCGTGGGTACAAAAGAACTCTGTCAAGCAGTCAGAGGAAAACCCCACATGGAAACACCATGACTACTTTTGCTATGGCAGAAATGGAGAAGGGGGAGACGGTGTGCTTTGAATTGCTGCACGGCTCTGTAGTGAAACGAAGCCCACCTGGGACAACTATGGGCGGATTCCTAATATCTAAAACTTGAATAGTGACATTTAGGTTTTATTAATCTCTTTCCATAGATGCAATGAATGCATTCACTATTGCTTCATCTGTGATGTATTCAATGCTACTGCATGTGTTTAAACATAGCACTACCTTAGGTTTGTCTTCATGCTTCTTTTCTGGAAGTGTTTGGCTTTTGGTTAGTTGCTTATGAGCAGCAGTGGGATTTTCTTTCAAGTGAAAAACTAATGGTTTGGACTCCTAATGTATCAGCACACACATTCCCAAATCCTTCCAATGTGAGAACTTCACACAGATGTTTTGCGGGACTTTCTTCACTTAGAACACAAATTTCTCCTTTCCCTTGGCAAAACAATATCCTCCCATGGCAAACACCCCACCACTGGCAAGGAAAAGATTTTAGGTAGGACTACGTATAGCAACTCTCATATTATGTGAATGGTACCTTAAAACCCAGAAGCCCGGACAATTTTACCTTTTAGTTCTCTGTGGACCACAGACTATCTTGGAAACTTCTGCAACTCACTCCAGTGTTTCAGTCTGTGCACAACAGGAACACTAGAAGAGATCCATTAAATCCAATAAAATTCACTCTTTTGCCAGTATTTGCAAGCAAGGATCTTGTAAATGGCCCAGTCTTTGTTTCTGGGCCTGTGATGTATTTCAGCTACACTGCAAAAATTTAAAGCATTGTTAAGATGAATTACATTTATATTTAGACACTAGGAAAATGTCAACAATATTTTAAAAGTATTGGTGAAAACACGGTTTATTTCTAAAGTTAATCCTGAAGATTATAATGAATTCAGCCCAGAGTTCAGCATTTAGTAAATATTTTAAACCAAGGGAAGCAAAACTAAAACCAAAAGGCAAGCTTGTTGGTTTATTGTCACTCACTGCTGAATATAAATTTGTAATTAGAGTAAACCAAAGAGTAGAATTTTTGAAATGTGGAGGGTTTTTTTTCAATTTCCAAAACCTCAAGGTGACCATGCCTGGTCATGTCTTAAACTTTTCTTCTGTCAAATAAAACTTCCCAAAGACTTTCGCTTTAAAGAAGTTCAAGTATTGTGGCATTTTTGTCTATCCTAATACCTCACAAAGCAATATTAAAACAATTAAATTTGCCAAAATGAAATGCACTTTGAAATTTCCAGTATTTTTGATGAAGATCTAAATTCTTGTTATGCAAACTGTGCCCTTCTAAGGCAGCATTTTTTAACAGAAATCTATTCTGCTCTTAAGGAATTTTTCTCCCCACCTACCTGTACTCTAAGCAATGCTAAACTACTATTACTAATTGTTAAAAACCCCCAACACATCGGTACCAACACATATTGCACTTAAGGCAAGAGTTTGACAAGCAGACAATACATATCCTTTGAAATAAAGTTACAGGGCAATTTCAGCTACTGACTTGCTGAGAAGATTTGTTTTCTCTATCCTGAAAAATCCAAGAAAACTAACAACTAAAAATGCTCCTTATCTCCTCCTGGTCAATGCTGATTTCCCCAGGAGATGCCCAGGCCAGGTGTCCCTGTTTTTCTAGCACAGAGCCATGGCTCACACTGCTCTGCTGCAGGCAGCACAAAGTCCCTGCAAGCACAGTGTCATCTTCTGACCCACAGATTGCACAAATAACTGAAGCAAGGAGGAGAAGAATAAAATTGAAGAGGTGAAATAAAGAAAAGCATCAAATTGTGAGATTAGGTTCTTTCAGTACAAAGCTACCATCCTGAGGTGACTCGGATGGGTTTTTACCAGTGTTCCTCCAATTCCTGACTTTTGTGGTGGCAGCATTCTGCAGAGCCAGGCCAGGTGTGCTGCCTAGGTCAGGGTGGTTCAAGGAACAACCTACCTTCAGTGCACACCAATTCTGCACCTACCAGCCAAGTTCCACCAATAAATACAGCTGGGGGACACGTGCATGTTACATATGGGAGATATTATATGCATATATATTTAAAAACACTGTGTTTTTAAAGCTTTGACAGAAAGCTTCAACTGGAATGAAAACCACATGGAAATGGACACAGGGAGGTAGTGGAGAGCACTGCATCCTGTCAGAACTTCTACAGGTTTGGTGTCCTTCATTGTGCTTACCAGAGTTTACTTGTGTTCAAGAATATGCCAGACTAGTTCAGAGAACACTGACTCCAGGGTGAACAAAGCATTAATCTAAAGATGCTTCCATATTTTAAAGACATCTTCAAGTATGTGCTTAAGTTAGCCACCTGCATATACAAAGAAGATGCACTTGACTGGAAGACTAATTTTTAGACTATGAAGCAAAAAATTAATGAAAGACAATGGGCTAAAACACTCTGCTGGCTGCATAAACCAGGAAGACTGACTTCCTTCTCAAGCAACAAGAGAAAGATGATTAACCTACTGGGCTGTGGTTGTGTTTGTTCAAAGCAATAAACCAGCTTTTTCATAAGCCTCCATCTAAACCACTCCTGCATTTTTTTGGTGGGATGGTTGTTTGAGGTTTTTTGTAAGATTAATGCAGCCATATCACTATGACTTGCATTTTTAGGCAAACTAGAGGAATCAATTTAATGAAGATAATTTAAAATACAGCTATTGGTTGGCTCAGTGGATTTAGAACTTCCAAGCACAAAAAACAACTTGAAGCTGACCATAGGCACTGGGAAGAGTTGTCTGTAAGAGCTCCAGTTCCCCTCACAGCAGATTGACTAGACTAACATACCTGATGGTCAGGCAGCAATAGGCACAGAAACGTGTGCTCACACCGGGATACAGATACATGTATTATCAATCTGACACTCATTTTTAAAAATAAAAGCTTTCAGCAGCTTTTAGTACTTCCTAGAAACCTACCAGAAAACATCACCACTGCTTCAAGTTTCTGTATTTCCAGATCAAACCACTAAGCTTTATAATAAGCTAGAAAGCTGTGTATCTTAGTGCCTTTATGGAATCGTTACTGAAACTTCAGCTGCTTTAAGAATGTCAGTATCTTACAGTACATTTTAAAATTAAAGTCTCCTATTTTTTTTGCATTTCCCTTAGTAAGACAATCTCCTTACTGTACTCCAAATTCAAGTACCAACTGTATCATAGATAAACAATTTTACTTTCTATAGATCCAGCAACACCTGAATTCTGCAGATAATATCCACATCAAGCCAGAGTCTGAAGCCCAGGGAGGTCTCCTCATGAAGCAGACTCAGGAGGTGTTCAGCCCACAGCAGTGGTCCTTTCACGGCTTGGATTCACAGCTGATACTGATTTACTGCATTAACATCAGTGAGAAAGACCAAAGTGCTGTTCTGAGGAGAGGTGAAGATAAAGCTGCAGAAAGGATTAAGGAAATTAATTGAATTAAATCTATTCCTTTCTGAATTTAGTGATACTTCTGCTATTTATTTGAAAGCTTGTCATTCAATTTGCTAACTACTCAGTTTGCTTTTTGGTATGCCCACAAAACATCCCTCTGGGCTGTTTACACATTTCACTGGATACAGCTGTTTCACTTCGTAGATATTGATGCAAGCTCATCAGTAACATATTTTATATAGGGGTCAAACACACCCACTTATAAAGGAGAACATTTTGGTATTTATCACTAGCAGGCAGTAGAACTTATTTTCATGTCTCAGAACTCCCCAGTTTTTTTCCAAATCCTTTCTTTAGGACACAGCATCACCCTGTGGCCGTTTCCCAAAACAACACCGGGAGAAAAAGCTGCTCATTAAAGCATGGACAGGTGCAAACATTTACCCACAATTATCATTATGTCCTCCTGCAACACTAACATGAAATCCCAGTTTTAAATCCAACCACGACCACTGCAATCAGTGAAGACACTCCAAAAACAACGTAATAGCCACAACCATAGGAAAAAAGTTTACTTTGCCAAGACACGAATTTAAGGAGACCAAATCTTTGTGCAGTCTAATTTCCTGGTATTAAGTGTCAAGGAAAGAAAGGTTTGAAACTACATCGCTTAATCTTTCCACTGCACTTTCCAGAACTCTATTGCAAGAATTTAACACTTGACTGTATAGGGCAAACAAAAAAAGGTTCATAATTGTAATAGACTGGTAACAGTTTTTATGATGTTCAGCTATCAAACCTTTCTAGCTACTGTAAAAAGTATCTATTTAAATCTCAGATTATTCCTGATTAAAGGCAAAAAGGGAACAGAAACTTATGTTACTTCTCCCTCCTCTGCAAACTAAAGGTGAACTCTGTGGAGAGTAGAAGCCAATACGTTTCTGCAATGAGAAAACAAATTCAAACACTTTACATAACTGCGTGCTCACAGGTGAGATATCCCCTTGACTGGTCTTCATTTGCTTGAATCATAAAAACCAGAGTAAATTTAGCAGGATACACAGAAGCACCTCCATATTTTTGCAACAAGCAGTACATCCGCGTATTAAGCTCAAATCTCTTAATCTGGATACTATTACACAAAAGGAATGTTGTACAGAGAGGGAACAAAAAACAATTAGAAAATTCCCCATCCCTTTATTTTTTCTCTTTTTACTTGATAAGCTTTAGGCAAATTCATATGGATAAAACCAGCATGTAGTGAACTTGCATATATTCAAATAAAAGTACTATTTGATTTTGACTTGCTCCTGGCTTTGCTGTAACACAGGGATAAAAATCAGGAGAAGGAAACACAGTTTTTTACTGTTGCACCCAAATTTAGTGCAAGTAATAAAGAGCCTGAACGTAGAGAGCACCAAATAATTCTCAACACCGTTGAACAATAAAAGCAATAATTAACAACTTATTCAGAGACTGTGGGGGAAAAAAAACATAAACGAGGTATGAAAAAGTAGGGAATTATTTAGTTACAGTATTATGATTTCCAAGTCATTACATTTTTAAGGCAAAATCTTATAGTAACAAAACACATTACTAATGTGTACTAAAATAAGGTTATTTACTTAAAAATGATACACTGGACATAATCTGTGTACAGAACAAGCAATTCATGGTAAACTCAATAAGGCACCTTCTAAAGCAGATGCTGTACAAAATACATTAGTGTGTTACATTTTTAAAGTAGTATTCTACACTTCTGGCATATAACACACACGAGAGTGTGACCATTTGTCTTGTTCCACTCTTCTTTCATATTTTATTTACATCTTCTCTAGGTTAACTACAATGTTATTTATTCTTCTTGTATACAATATAGTACATTTCATTTTGGGCATGTCATGTCAGAGCACAAATGTCACTACATGATGTGGGCTTCTATAATTGCATTAAACAGTAAAATATCACAAAGCAACAATTACATTAGATTTGTCAAAAAACCAGAAGTAATGTGCCCTCTACTTCTGCTGTACAACCAAGGCTGAGCACCATGGTTCCATAAAGCACTGTACTGTGCAACGCTGCCAGCTGCTTTTAGACACCATCCCTACTTGGAATAAAGATTGTGGGCACAGGATAAAGACTTGAGTCAGAGGCACTGCCAGGAGAGTGAGGAAAGGCTAAATCATTCTAATTTCACAGAAGACAAGCATGTAACTTCCCTTTAAAAATATCTGCAATTGCAAAAGAATGTTTTTTAACTTTATATCTCTGCTCGTCAAACACTTTAGACCATTAAAATACAGTCTGTTAAGACAGAGTAGAAGAAACGTATCCAAATGATTTGTTTTACAAACACATTCAAATGGTCATTTAGATCAAGATCTAAAATTGGATTCTAGACTACTGTGGAGGTAACTTAAAATATTAATTTTACATTTCATTCAAGACCTCAAGAAAGACTAATTAAGAAAATGATTGGGAAAAAGTGATGGGTATCGGGAAAATTGTGTTTCTTGAGGAAAAATTACATTAAGTAAAACTCAGAATAAACTCAGAATGTAAGCCTAATTTTTTTCTGTAGGAATAACAGATTTCTGGTGGAATTTACAAGTTAACCAGGAACACAGAAACTTTCCTTTTAGTTGCTATAACAATAAGAATGAAGTGACTCCAATTATTTCCATCTAACTAAAATCACATGGAACAGGTTAAATAAACACAAAAAATACCTCCATATAAGTGTTTAAGAACTTCCAAGGCACAGTCTTGATACTCCCCAAGGTATTTTCCACACAGCTGATTTTTGTATTAAAAAAAAAAAAAAAAAAAGAATGAAAACACATTTGCCAGTTTTGGAGGATATTTTTTCTGGATGACAAATGCTTAAAATTTTGACCAACAAAATGAGATTAACCACAGTCCAATGGAAGAATCCTACTACTCTCTCTGACCTTAAAGGCTTCTGAAGTCTACAGGATTCCATAAAGCAACAACTTACCTTTGGAGTCTGCATTAATTATGCTTAATTATGCAAAAATTAATGGGCTGGCTTTGAGCATGTTTTTTTTTTCCCAAATGACTGTTAACGTATCAGTATAGACATCCTTTATGGTTAACATTTTGTTGAGTATCGGAATCAAGGAAGCTCCTGTTCAGCACAACAAACTACATATCCACGATACATTTGAGTATGAACAGAGTAACTGAAGTGCTGAAAAATTAGGTTTAAGGCAAAAAAGATTTTGTTTTTCCTCTCAAAAAATCATCTTTGCAGCAGTCGGCTCCCTCTATGTAAAGTAAATGTGTAAATCAGTTTAGGTCCTACGGTGCCTAACCATCCTACTGCCTTGCAAATACCTAAACAATGGAAAAGAAGTGAAAATTTACAAATTATTGAAATTCATACTTCCAGCAGGGGCTTCCTGATGACTTGGGAAAAATGAAGTAAAAAAAAATTCACAAACCATGTTTACAGCTAATAATGATGTGGCAACTCCTAACAGAAATGATACAATATTCTACACAAGACGGGGTTAATTTAAACAGACCTCCATGCTTTGAAAGTTTAAGCTGGCAGGGTACCAACATAAACATTTTTTCCTTCTTATTGATAAAGATCCTAGAGAAGGAAAAAAAAAGCTTATCCCTTACTTTTTTTGGCTTATACCAAAATTCTTCCAACTACCTGTGCAAAAATTATGCGCGAAGACATGATTAAGAATTTCAAAATCACCATATATTTTTTGGCAATGGACGGAGAAACTTTTCTTTTTAAAAGCCCTTTATCATGAGGATTGTGGCACAATATCATGTATCTCTTGCTGTTTTCAAATAAGTTAAAGTTGACACACCTATGAACTTCTCAGCCAGCATACATATTAATATTTAAAGGCATTACTAAACAAAAGTAATGACTTCATTAAAAAAAAAAAAAGTCCCTTGAAATAGCTAGTTTTCTATAAAATATGTAGAACCGTTAAATAAAGTCTGTACATCACAATAGAAAATAAAAATACTGCAATCTTTTGCCTGACCATTTACATTATGGGAACTACAGGATTAAAACAAAAAAGTAACATGCTAGAAGGTTATAATTGTTCACAAATCACATTATTTCCGTGGTACATTGCTTTCTATCCGTTGTATTTTCAAGGGAAATTTAAACACACCAAAACAATCTCCATGTAAATATTTTAAGACAACAAATAATCTGGCATAAATCAATCTGAAGTTTTAACATTTTTCATCAATTTTGGTATTATTCTTAACTTTTTTCTTCAAATCTCAACTATGGCGTGTGTGCGTGCATATATCTAATTGTACAAATGTACCCAGGACTAGGTATTTCTTGTTTTGTTTTTTTTTACTAAAGCACAAAACACACTGTATAAATAACTTCCCTTTTTAAAGTTATCTAGAACAAGATTTACAGTACAAAGTTATAGGCACTTAAATAATCGAATAGATTCAATGGTTCCAATGCTGTGTGTTCAATCTTCAGACAATTCATGCTTTGAAGGTTCAGCTTGAGTTATGGTACTATCTTCTAACTTGCAAGCAGAAGTGCCAAAGGAGTTAAAAATCAATAATTCTGCCTTACAGTAACCTCATGGAGTGTTCTGGCTTCTAACTAACTTGTGTGGGTCAGTGGTGAAAATGGGGGAACTTCAGTTTCTTGTGCAGGTCAAACAGTTGGCACAATAAAACCAAGTTTTGCAATCGCGCTAACTTACTGTATCTTCGTGAATTAATTTCAATGCCATTCCTCCCAAACTTAACTAGAATGTAAAACACTCACTGATTTACCTTGTCTCAAATCTTCACTTCCACTAAGTGGCCCACAGATGTGGCCTCCTGTGTCTACATCAGAGAAACCCAGCTCCAAATCTTCTGCATGCTGTGGATCTGATCTTCAACAGTTCACGTACTCAGTTCTCCTGGTCTTGACCTTCACTGCATTCTCTAATCTTCAAAGCACCCAGAGCTTCCTGCCTTCCCTCTTCTGTGCCTGTACACCAGACTTGTTCTCAAGCCTTTCAAAACTCACCTTCTGCCTAGTTTTGTCAAATGACGAAAGAACACATTGCTACAGCTGACAAATCCCCTCCTTTGTGGGAAGAAGTTCAGAGCATGACAGACACCTATCAGTGAGTCCCAATACAGCAGGAAGGCAAAACACATCCTCATCGGTCTTTCTGCTAAGATGTAAAGTATTCTATGGCAAAAATGCTGGTTGCACGTGGCACTGTGAACAAATATGACAGATTTCAGACATCCAATTATGGAGCTCTCTCTAGACCGCAAGCGAGATGACCAAGGCAGCCTACATCTCTAGAAGAGATTGTTTCAAGTTCCTTACAGATTTAAGTAGGCATTCCTTAATTGATTAATGGTTCACATTTTTGCAGTTCTCCTTCTGACCAAATCAATAACAGAAAAAAAATTAAAACTAAGATTTCTGAAGATAACTTAATGGCAAAAGATTCTCCAGCAAACCTCTGATTGTGGAGCCACAAAATGCATGGAGCCCTGACCATAAAACTTTGTTCATTTCAATGGTTTCTTACATATTCCAAATGACAGCAAAATAATCCTGGCACACGCATAAAGGCATAAAGAACTGTTAAACTGAGTAGTATCACAAACAGATTCACAACCTACAGGCTGTTTCACCAAAACTTGGTATGGATTGACTAGGTTTTATCAGGTAGAAGGCAAAAAAAAAAAAAAAAGCTTATATTCTCCATCTCTGTTGAATCCATATAGCTTGTTAGGCTTTCACAGAAAGCACTGTAATCTGAACATTCAATTCAGTACCCAGAGTTTTACTGGAGACTCACTAAGTATGATTGAAGTCTCAATGCAGCTCAAACCAAAACAAAACGTGTATTTTCTCAAGGCTGTCCATATATGTAGCACGTAGTGTATAGAGGCTCTCAGTATCACGGTCTATGAAGTACTGAAAGATTTCATTAGCAGCCTGTAGAAGTGTGCTGAGAAAATATACTGAATCTCAGCTATTTCCTCTTTTCTATTTCTATCTTCCTCACCCACGTTTGAGTGAAAAGATCTAGGGAGTCCAGCTTTGCTCTCCAAAGTCAATTTCCTATGTCAAATCTTTACATCTTGTGATTCCACCATCTTGGCAAGTGTCTTCTTGATCCTCAAGGCAGTGAGCCTCGAGGCAGGATTATGAGCCCAGCACTCAGACATCAACTTCAATATTGCTCTTAAACACTGCAAAAAGAAAAACGAAAGCACACCATTGTAACAACCGCTACATCCAAAGTGTATAATTTTGGTTCACTGTCAAGCTCAAGTAATTTCAAGTCTAAAAATGTGCAATTTCCAAATTTTCTACAAATTGTTGGTAGAAAACTATTATAAGGAGATCTACTGAAGGAAAAAACCCCAAAAAACCCCAAACCCAACATCCACATGGCAATCCTTCTTTTCCCAGCCCCTCACTGCCTAGTATTACCATAGCTGGAACTAACGGAAGTGCTGATTTAGTCTCCCAGTGATGCATTAGCAGAACTTCTCGGTACAACCCAAGAACAGTGGTACAAATATGGCAGCAATAAACAGAAAAATCTCCACATATATGGCTGGAAAACCATAGAGAATTCTTTCAGGGAAAATGAAGATGTGACAACAGTTCTTCCAGCAGCCAAAAAAAAAAAAGGAGAAAACCGGGAATTCATAGAAGTCAAGGACTCCAGGAAGAATGGATACGGCATATTTAATTTGCTGTGTGGAATAGTTGTCTTATTTACTGTGTTTAGCTGTGGCCCTTCAAAAACACATCTAAATGAGAATATTTTAGTTATATCATAAATTGTCCTGGGATGTAACAGTAAAAAAGGAAAAAAGTAAAGAGGAAATCCACAAAGGAACTGCTTTATCTTTCATGAAATATCTTATGCCACAAACTAATAAGCTACCTACATTCAGAATAATAAAATCAATTAAAAATTAATTTAAGTTTTAGCTCCAATTAAAACTCTGAATATATTCCACTGTCTAAAACAGATGATCTAAAGTAGAGCAGTATTCATACACTTGGACGCTGCTCAATGGTATCTTCCCCTCAGATCACTGAAAAGACACATACAAAAATACAGTGTTTTGAATTGATCTCAAGCATATCTTTCTCCTATTATTGCTGTGAGATTTTCAAAGTATCAGAATGTCTGAATGCAGTCCCTAAAATACCCTCCCATATTAATGCACGAACTGAAGTAGCTTTTCCTCTCAGCACACTCACTTCATCGCTGTTCCATCTGTTGGATACCACCGGGCGAAGGCGTTTGACACACACCACTTCTCTCATGTCCTCATAGGATGGATCATTTGGCACCATGTCATAATATGGCAACTGATACTCTTCAACAATACCTGGAGATAATTGTGAAAGATTTGGAACAATTTAAATAAATAAATCTATATATCTACTCTTGGATTTCCTTAGCCAGGAACAAAAATTACCTTTGTGCCAAGTTAAACTCACCACACTGTTTTACTGTGGTAAAAATCTGAAAATTTCAGTACAACAATCATTTACCATAAAAACTCCAATATTATTATTATTAACTTTAGTAGCTATGATAATTCCCTGTAGTGCCTTTGACTTGATACCAAATACTGAATTTGGCTTTTTCTCATCCACCACCTGCTACAAAGAAGCACAAAGAAATTTAAGATGGGAGAAGAATACAGGTGAAGATGTATAAGAATATAAAAGAAGAGTAAAAGAAAAGCCAGGATGAGGCACAAAAATATGTGTCAGACTATTACTACTGCTTTAAAGAATACAAGCCTGATGATACAGCAAGCAAATTATATTATTTCCTGGTGAAAGATTGCTAAAGTGAGGGAAGGGCCTGGTAGATTTTATACAGAATATTTAAAAGTTTACCTCCTGTGACACAGCGCCGAGCCATTTCCCAAATGATCAGCCCAAAACTGTAGATGTCAGCCATGATGTACGGCTGGAAATGGTTTTTATTCAGGCTCTCATCCAGGACTTCTGGAGCCATGTAACGTTTTGTTCCCACTCTAGTGTTCAAGGGAACGTCAACTTCATTTGTGTCACTATATAAAAACATCAGGAAGTAACTCAATTGTGGACTGTTACAAGGTATGAAATCCTGTGTCGCACAATCACTAAAAAGACAATTCTCTGTCTCCATAGAACTTAAACTAATAAAAGTATTTCATAATACTATTAAAGTACCACATCTTCAATTAAGTTTCAACTGCCTATATGCTGTTCAAATCTTCTATGAAAGAATTTATATGATTGCAATTACTATGAAAGGCTGGTTTCGAATAAAAAATTAGTCTCCATTTCTTCTACAAAACTTTTCCGTAAGAAGACTATTTTCATTGTTTCTTAACAACCTATTTTCATCATGACATCTACCAGCATTCAAGAACAACATTTTCCTCTCAAAACTGAAAAAAACGAAAATGAAAGCATGCAACCAAATGATTCCATCTTTCTTTTAAACTGGGTAGCTGGTGCATTAAATAAAAAAAAATTACATAAAGGTTTTCCTGTGACAGAGGATTTGTTACCTGTTAAACTTGACTGCAAGACCCAAGTCAGCAATGCAGCAGGTTCCGTTTTTCTTTATCAAGATGTTTTTACTCTTCAGGTCCCTGTGTGCAATCGCAGGCTTGCCTTGTGTCCCATAGATTTCCGTGTGTAGGTGGCACAGGCCACAAGCAGCAGAATAGGCCAGTTTGAGCAGAGCCCTGTTGTCTAGCGTAGTGCACTTCAGAAAATCATACAGTGACCCATTTTCATGATAATCCGTGATCAAGTAAAGCTGTGTCCAGGAGCCAGTGCCTTTAATATCTGCTGCTATGAAACCTATTAAATGTATAAACCATGTTACTATTCAGTTGTACATAAACTTTTTATGTAGTAGATTTAGTGACAATTCCTAAAGCTGTATTTTCTTGTCCTGTATCAGAAGATACGTGTTCCCCCTAAGAAAACGAATCACGCAAAAGCTCTGATTCTATTTGTACATAAAATTACCAGTCCAGTCTTCCAGCAAAGAGATTGCAGACATGTTTCCAACCAAGAGCAGCAGGATTCTACCCTTTCAATAACGTTTTATTAGCACACATTAAGGGAAACCCATCTGGTTCTCCCACAGCAGCTGCCTTAGACCCCTCAAGCCACCCAGTAAAAGCTCCTCCACCCTCATGTCACCCTCCAGTGGCCAAGCAATGTTCTGCTGCCTTACCGAGGATGTTTTCATGTCGCATGAGAACAGTTTGGTAAATCTCTGTTTCTCGGAACCAGCTGGCTTCTTCCGTGGTGAAAAACACTTTGACTGCCACTTTTTCACCCCTCCATTTGCCCATCCACACTTCACCATATCGTCCTTTTCCAACCTGCCTCACCATCTGAATTTGTTTGGCAATAGTGCGCTGAACCTAAGGAAGACAAAAAAAAAAAAAAAAAAAAAAAAAANAAAAGAAAAAAGAGGGTATAAGATGGAGGAGGGAAACAGCAGTTAACCTGGCCAAGCTCCTTGTCAAGTTTGGATTGCTTTAAATTTTGATCCCATTGTAAAATCTGTTCCATGAAGTCTTTTACATTCCAATTTTGGACTCATTATTGCTGCCTCTGAGGTATAAAAGAACCCAAAAAGATTTAAGGCAACTCAACTTCTGATTGAAAGGTATGCTCTCTTGCACTTTATTTCTAATTTATACATTGTCATCTGTCTCACTGGCTAATTTTTATGCAAGTATTATATAGGCTGGTGAATGAAAACAGTTATGAACTATCACAAAATGGTTTAGGTTGGAAAGGACCCTAAAGATCATCTACTTCCAACCCCTCTGCCATGTATAGGGACACCTTCCACTAGAACAGGTTGCTCAAAGCCCCATCCCACCTGGCCTTGAACACTGCCATGGATGGGGTATCCACAGCTTCTCTGGGCAACCTGTTCCAGTGCCTCACCATCCTCAGTAAAGAATTTCTTCCTAATATCCCATCTAAATCTACTCTCAGTTTAAAGCCGTTTCCCCTTGTCCTATCTCTACATGCCCTTGTAAGAAGTCCCTCTCTGGCTTTCTTGTAGGCCCCTTTAGGTACTGGAAGGCTGCTCTAAAGTCTCCCCCAATATTTCTATCAGTCAATAAAAACTAAATATATTTTAATGGACACTAAGAAAATAAAATCTCTGAATTCACTCAATGTGGTACTTGTATTAGCCATTTCTTGCATTTTTATCTTAATGGCTGTAGGCTCTAAGTTTTCTTTAAATTTTGCTGATGCCAACAGATTTTGTAACATATTTAATTTCGCACTTTGTTTTAATTAATTATGTGAAGATAGGCTTTAAACATGTTCAGTTTGTACTTCACCTTTCACCATAATGGCATATAAAATCATTAGCATTTTGTTACGAACAAACTGCTTTGTTCTAGGCATTAGATACAAACCAAACTTTGTATGTGATGGAGAGAAATTCAGTGAAGAAAAATCTTAGTTTATGATTTACCAACAGTGGTAGTCCTGATCCACTCCCAGAACTCTGTGACTGGTCAATAAGGTCTTTCAATGACTCCCCAGCTGGAATAAATGCTTCATCTTGTTCTAGGTCACGATTATAACAGTGCCTCTTTGCCATCGACTTACAGTAATGCCTGGAAAATAACAGAAGTTAAGCTGAACTCCAAAACACTTAAAATACGTAACAAACTGATCAAGGAAAAGAGCTATTTAAATATAGATGTTTTCTCAAAAGAAAAAGCAGAGAATCAGATTTTACTGTATCTTTTTTCTTTTCCTGAAATGTAACTTACATAGCTTTTTAACGTTAAGAAGTTGTTGTAATGCAAGTACAGGTGTGTCAGTTTATTATCAGACATGGGAAAATTCAGCATTTTTAATACTCAGTTCTCAGCTGGTGTTACCAGCACAACATTGCTGATTTTGTGCTAAATGAACAGACAGAACCTTGAACCATGGCAGCTAAGGCTGACACAAGCCTTGGAAACTGCTAGAACAATGATCACTCCGGCATAGGGCTGAGGCTGACTGAAGCACCTGAAGGAACTGCCACAGCTCAGCTGGACAATTACTTAATTTTGAAACACAGCAGAAGAAGGAAAATCTCAGAAGCAGATGAAATGTAACTACTGAACGTGACTGAAGACCCAAAAGCATAAAAAGCATGATGATATTTCTGTTTACTAGCTGCTATAGCATCGAAGTTATATGTGGCTTATGAAACTGTAAATGCTTTGTAGCCAGAGAAAAGGACCAAATTCACTTAAACTCTCTGCCATGAACATTTCATTTTACCTAGTGACAGAAACTGCTACCCACAGAAATGTGAAATTAAGTTACAACTGTTTCCAATCTACATACGATCAACCAAGTACATTTGCAAAATAACTGTTCTGTTTACACTGATTTGTAAAATTAAAGATCTTGCCAATAACGAAAGTGCTTTCTTACTTGTAACAAAAGCAGCTAAATAAGATGACCATGACAATTATGCAGACTGCCATAGAAATCAACACTGCCATCCAACGAATGCTGCCATCAAAAAGTCCATCTATTTGACAAAAAAAAGAAAGAAAAAAAATAGAAAGAAAAAAAGAGAAAGTTTCCAAAGTCTATTAATTAAATATATATTGTAAACAGTTTATTTAGGTATTTTTTCATATACTGTGTATTGAAGTAAGTATTTATACCACAAAAGCGAAGATAAATTCATTTGGATGACAACGAAAAAAAAAGAAGAAAGATATAGCTTGAGATTTTGAAGTTGTTGCTTTTGGTTGACTCTTGCTAGTTTGTTAGAAATAGAAATTAAGGATTGAGAGCAGTAAGATTCTGAGAAGATATAAAGCAACCAGTTAGACCAGTACAACTTGCCTAGCAAAGAATGAGTAAGCGCATGAAAACAATTTTCACTGGGAACAACAGAAAGAAGAGAATGAATTTGCAATAAAGAGGTGTTAACAAGGTCTGAATACTTTTTTTATGATGGCATTCATAATGGTAAAAGCACAGCAGAGATTAAGAAAAACATTTTAAAAAGAGATCAGACTGTGGAAACAGAATAAAAATGGATCACATGCAGATCAAGATAAGGACACACTAAGAACAAGAATAAAAATGCCACAAGTGACTGATGGAGGAAAAGATTAACTTGAAAGTGGCAAAAAAGGAAAACTGAAAATAGAAAATGAAGTGTAGTACAGCTCTTCATATAAAAATTTCTTAGTAAGTGAAAAAACAGATCTGTGCAATACTGTAATTACATTGTCTCCTTATTTCTACTTGATTGTTGATCAGGAGAACAGAACCTACACATCATTTCTTAGCAGCAGTGTGAACATACAGGAGGTGTTTACCTGTACTATCAAGAGGTGGTAATGTTGGTTGCAAATCCTGATTGCAGAAATCAGTACGACAGCACTCAATTGTTCGACGTAACTGCGCTTTAGGTGAGTCCTGTTGAAGGAGAATTCAATAAACATCTAGATTTTGAAGCTAAAACAGGAGATGCTACAACTACAACACAGCACAGATGAAAGTGTAAGCCATTTTATTTAAAAGGCACTTCAACCACACCATTTAATGCAGTGGCAGACAGATATCATCTAATTTTTGAGTGCCTACATTTGATCTTGCATTTTTTTTTTATTTCATGGAACTTTTTTAACTTGTTGCACAGAAATAAATGGTTTCTATTTAAGTTGCTATCTCATACATGGGAAAAGTCTTGAGCTTAGTCAAAACCAGCTAATCATATGTTAAATAAACACTGCTCTTAAGAAAAAACCCAATCTCTTCAGAAGTTTTTCTCTTATACTCATCATAGCAGCAGTATTTGCTTTAGAAACATCCTCAGAATACTATATAAAAGAGGGAGGGGCATATAAATGAAACCAAGTAAGGCACTGGTATAAATCTCATTTTTTCACCTTGCACTGGAAGTCTGAGCCTTCATACTTCATGCAGCCAGAAGCAAGCGTGGGTTCTCCATGTTCATCCTCTTCAATGATAGCAAAGCAATGCCCATTAGTTCTGCAATAAACATATCACGAGAGCTTTACCAGCACGTCTGTCATTTAATATGCAGCATTAGCTGACCATGAACCCATTAAGAATTCTAGAATGAGAACTTCCAGAAAAATTCTTCAACACAGTGGTTACCATCCAGTTTGAGAATAAAAGACCCCCACAGTATTCTCAAATAGAACACTATAGGGATGTTTTCTCACAAATATTCATTCACTACCTCAACACAGATACTAAAAAAAACAAATCTAGAAAAAATTTTGTTTGCCAAAAATCTATTTACATTAATTCAAAGAAATGCAGACGTGGAAAGCATAATGCCATAAGATGCCCGCACGTAGACACTGTGTTTTCAACTAACAGCTTTATTATCAGTGTAATGGCCTATCAGTCGCTAGGTCAGACAAAAATTTGTGAGGTCTATACAGACTGCACACACTAGAGGGCAATAAAAACCAATAAATAAATACCAAGAGGCTTGAAAGACAAAATACCGGAACATTTTCTCAGCTCAAAACTGTTTGTAAGTTGCTGCCTGTGTTTATATTTAAAAAGACAGCAGTGTTTATTCTACCTCCTTGGGCTCCACAAAAACTGCCTTATCTGCCAAGTGACACCTCAGAGAGACTGAATACTATGTTAAAGTGAAGACTCAAAGTACAGCAGCAAGTAGTACGTTTTCAACTGTGTACATTAATTCTTAAGGACGACAACAGAAGGGCCTCGAACATGGAATTGCAAATGGAGAGAATAAAAAGAGAAACAAGGACGTTTCAGGACACGAAAAAAAAACACCTTAAGCTAGCACATAACCTGTGCATGAGTCTGTTAGGATTCTTATGCCTATCAAAGATAAAACTCACCTCCTGTCTCTACATGTTCACAGGCTTTTCTTTATTTTCCCCTGCCTTTCCTTCATAGTCTGTAACTACTGAACATGTAACACGAAGAATTCTCAGTAAATGGCTATGATGGCTACATTACCTTTTTGACTACAAGCTGAAGAAACAAGCAAACAGGTGGTCATGTCAGAAGGCTTACATTTGGGTCACTTAATACTCACCCAGTTATAAAATACCACAGGGTTACTTAAAACCTCCGTCCTTCAAAGCAGTTGCAGGACTTAAAATGGCCAGTTGCAAATGGCTCTAAGGTGTGGTGAAAACAGTATTGTTTACACATAGATGACCATGGGTTTCAGCACTCACAGAACATAATCAATTATGGTCAGATCACCTGAGAGAACCTTGGTCAGCCTCTGGAGGTAGGTTACTCTCTCAAAACCCAAAATGATCCTCTTTGAAGAGCCTCTCTATCCTGAATGTAACACTTACATGCATGTGTTGTTAATAGCATCATCTGGACAATGTCCTGAGCAGTAGCACTTCAGAAAAGGTAAGGTGTCCTCTGGAGCAAGTGTTACTCCATTTGCTTGTTTCTTCTGGTCAGAATTTGTCTTCATTCCTGTACCATGAAGCATGCTGTCTAGCTTTTGACCTGGACATGAAGAAAACAACAACAAAAAATGTTTGCATTTCTTTGATAACTGTTCATGAGTTTTACAGGCAAAACATGACAACAATAATTATATTAATAATTGAAGTACACATGGCAATCTCCTCTCCCAAGATTATGGTAGAAATCTGAGTTAATAATTTGCTTCTAGAAATACCTATGTGACATATTTTGTACCTTAACAGTAGACCTTCCAACCATAATCAATATAAACAGAAAGATATTTTCTCTTTTCGAGGTAGGGCAGGAAAGTAGTGGTGCAATTGGTCAGAATTTTCTGAAGAAAGCTTTTCTCATTCATGTGTTTAGAAAACCAAAATGCTGATGGCTTGATAACCACAACAAGAATAATTTTATGCATGACTGAACATACTTAATATGCAATTTTCTAATTTTCTGAAGTAATTTTTTATAGATTCACAGTCTCATGGAAGAGCAGTAATAACTCCAAAATCTCTTGGTTTTTTTGATCTCTGTATGCATTAGTACTTCAAAACACAGCTAAAGTAAATCTTGTTTGCAAATTAAATTTCAGTAAATGACATGAACATCCATCCAAACGAGCTTTCACAGAATAGAAACAGGGCTACATCATGTTCCAAGTAGCCCTCAGTTTCTCAACAGTAGCAGAGC
Source organism: Melanocharis versteri (assembly GCA_013397845.1). Lineage (NCBI taxonomy): Eukaryota > Metazoa > Chordata > Aves > Passeriformes > Melanocharitidae > Melanocharis > Melanocharis versteri. Next base: position 2,415,597 of record VZTG01000482.1, read on the forward strand.
TAAACATCATTTGCTCTTGTTCATATTATTAAAGTGCTTTTGTGAATGTAGGCATTCGGAAGAAAACATCCATCTGTTTTCTTCTTAGTGAAGAACATCCAGAACAAAAATTATGAGCATTATCTGCCTCATTTGGAATATGCTATGTGATTACTACGTGAGATGAGAACATCTTTATCCATCTCCTTCAGCTTTACCATACAGAATTTTATCAACAGGAAATCTCTTTCTGTCCACCACCTTGGCTCTAAATCCTCAAGATATGAACCAAATACAGACAGAAGAATTGTGAACAAACTATCACCTGCACTGATACAGACTACAGTAAGGCTCTGTGTGCAAGTTAAGCCAACAGCCAGTCAAGACCAGCAGAAGCTTTTACAAATTCAGTTATTAGTAAAAAAATGGAGGTCACAATAAAAATTTCAGTTTTTCTAAGGAAAAGAAACCTGACCAGGAAATTCACAGTCTCTTGGAACAGATTCTTGAGCTTCCTGTCAAACCTAGCAAACACGAGGTGTAGAGTGATGAGAACATTAGTGTCCTGTTGTACCTTGCTTGAAACGTGCAGAAAAACTTGATTGAAACCTTGAGCAGATACAGCCCTCTGTATCACTCTACTGTAACATCAACTATGCCATCCAGACAAGTGCCCAATTAAATATTTGTGAAATTTGATCCTACTGTTCTGAAAATAGTAGCCTTGTGATTTCCTCATCTGGTTAATACAGCACACCTAGTGCACTGCCCAATGCGGCAAAGTAATGCAACTGTGCTTCTTCTGGATCCAACTAAGAGAATATCCTGAGAAATACACCATTCACCTAAACACTGAAATCACAGAGCAGTGTTTTATTTAATATGTGGTCTTCAAACGGCATTTCCGTAATGCCCAAGCTAAAGAGCCCGGATCTGTACAGACTGTTAACAAGAAACACAATCCAGTGCTAGAATAACAGTAGGTTATAGGTATTTCTGATTTAACCAAGAGGAATTCTGCACAATTGAAACAGCTCCTCCACCCACCCCCCTCTCTTTCTATGTACTTCTTCCCAGCATAAACTGAAAGGTAATTTAAACACCGTGCTACAGACATTACAAACATTCTATATTCGCATTTAAGAGATCCTTACCGGCTCAGAGAACAGGTAATTCTACTTGATACTTAAAGGAAAAGCCACTGCATATGTACAAATATTGTCTGTCTCTCTAATTTTGTTGAATGACCATGGTATCTTTCCCAATTGATGTTATAAAACCCTCTCTTATCTTCAGGGACATTCCACATGTTAAAAGTCTTTATGGTACTTTATGATCCATGTCATACAGTCACTCATCCATTTTCCTACCCTGATCATTGAATGCAATGTTTTTTCAATTTATTAGAGGAGAAATCCAAGAAACCCTTAAAGCATGGCTTCTCCCAGCTCAGAACAGAAAGAACAATATTTTTATGCAGGTCTCCCATCTTTTAAAGCAGTGTAATTCTCTGTAAACTAACACTGAAGCATGACTACAGGTATAACAACCTTTTATACTAAAAGTGACATGAAATATATTTTTCCTCTTCACTTATGATGGATTGCATTACAAGATTTATGAAGAGCACATACCAAATAAAATCCAAAATAGGTAACTGTATTCTCAAAGAAACAGCATCTTTGTCTTTTGTACAGTTTCTATAGGCAAAGATTTTTATTCAAAGCAACAACAGACTACAGTTTCATTATTTTTGTAATGTGAAACTCCACAGTAGCCTGCTTTCATCTTACAGGTAATACTTGAACTGCAGAAAGAACAGGGAAAAAATAAAAATCACTTAACTCTTGCATTTTTACTTTCTAAGACTGTAAGGAGAACTTTTATAGAACAGGAGTTTGAGTATCTAGGGACAAGATTAGGAAAATGTTGAGGATGCTTGGGATCACTTCAGGAAACAGTTTTTAATTGCCTCCACCTAGGTATTATCCCTAACTGTATTCTTTACTGCACTACTGCAATTCATCCTCAGCGCTTCAAGACAGATTAGTGTCCATCTTAAAGTTGCTAGGTATGGGGATGGGAGTCAAATGTGGAAAGACTTGGCTTCCATCCACCTTAGATGTTAAGAGGGCAGATGAAGGTCCTGAACTCACAGGATGCTTAATTGCTGTTTCTCCTGGTTAATAGATACTGAGCAAATGAACAAGAGAGAACCAAGGATAGGCCTAAAGAACATTCTGCTCCAAGGTTTATGTCCCCAGCCTCAGAGCTCCAGCTCTCAGACATTCACACTGCTGCATCTTCCTCCTGGGAGCAGGACAGTGAAAAGGAGGATCATGTTTTAGGAATCTTATGACACTACACTACTTGATGACGTAATTCATCTCTTCTTTTTCCATGACACATGCAGCTGTCACTCTGCAGTACAGCTAAGAAACATACCTACACAAATCTCACATAACCTTCAAAGGTGTAAGTGCAGTGTACTGCACACTGAAATGCAGCACCCAGAGACTTCAGGCACAGCAAAGCTTCCTTTCCACTATTTCCTAACCTCCACCTGCAAACTGCACAGAGCTGGTGGGGCAAAGTCATATACATGAGCAACAAATGAACTATCACACACTGCAGGGCTTGTTCAAGATCCTGGAGCACTTCTGGCCTGTTTATCCAGCCTTGAGAATGACAATATCATAGACTTCTAAACATACAAACCGCTCTGTAATGTGTATTTTACTGCATATACAAAGTTACAACATTCAATGAAATATCAGAGTAATGGTGGAACATTCTCCTAAATTCACTGCAGTGTAAGACCCTGATGAGAAAAAAGCTGATGGGACTTCAAGTTCTGATTCTGCCTTTTGCTTTGCCCCATCATACACTGCATGCATTGCAGATTTCTAGAAGTGTGAACAACTGCTACAGATAGGACAACACTTAAATGGTTTTCTGTTTAAAATTAAACTTTATTTTAATAAATAAAAATTTCAGAGGTTAATAATAAAACGAATTGCTAAAACAGAACAATGCCTGATATCAGATATATCTATGCTGGATATATCATATCCAGCCTTTGATCAAAAATATAAATTATACAAAGCACTACTTCTTCCAATTTTAAGACTATAAAATGTGTTTCTAAGAAGCACAGGATATTAAAAATCCCACTAGGTTAGAAATCTAAGTCTACTTGAAAGCGTGCTTCTAATATGAATATTAACATGGATAAATCTTAAAAATGTACTGTGCGTGAAACTGCAGTGTTACTAATCACTAAAACCCGAGTTAACCTGGTTGCAACTCAATGCCAGGATACAGATATAATTTCATTAAGTCTTCTGATCTAAGAAAAGATTTGTGTAACCCATAAAAAACCAGCTTTATAAAATGCAGAGACAGCCGTAAGTGAAAGAAGACAAATACAAAAGCCAAATTATGCGTACAACTTTTTACGTAATTGTATCCTCTTTTTCTCCACAAATAAAGGTCCAATATGGCATATAGCAGTCAAGTTGTTCGATAGCCTTCTGAATCCGTAATATAGAAATTGCCCATAAAAACATTTCTATTCCAGACTACACCATCCTTAAAAGGGATTTGTCCTAGCAGAACTACGGTGCTAGAGGCATTACTTTGTAGCTACTGTGATCCATGCTTGTAAACTCCAAGAAATTCAATATCTAAGTAAGAAGAATCTTTGTCAGAAGAGCCCCTTCACCTGCCTCCCTGCTGGTGCTGACGCACACTGGGCTCTTTTCCTCAAAGATGAAAGTTGCACCAGCACTCTTTATGTTAGCTATGCCTTCCTTATGAAAAAGACATACCTTGACATTTTCATGTGGTAGTCTTAAATTATTTTTTCTTGCTTTAGGATGCAGATACCGCAAAATCCCCCACTCCAGTAAGCACATTTCACCTCTCTATTTATCACAAACCTGCCTATTACAAACTTTCATAATGATTTAACATGTTCTGTTATGTGAATTAAACCTCGGTACAACTGACACAGCTTGAATACAATACTAGTACTTGCTCTTGAAAGACGAAAGAGTTCTGTCAAAAATCAGAAAAATGTCATGAGTGCAAAGAAAGTATCTTAAATGCTTCTACAAACTCTGTGTTTGGCATTCTAACCATAGTTCTCCCTACAGTGCTTTTTTCTATATCAAGGCTGTGATCTCCAAAGACCAGGCATGTTAGAGGTAGCTCCATCTAGCAGAACTGGTTCCTAAAAATCACAGCATGTTCCCAGACTACTGGCTTAAAACCTCTCTCCTGCCCTTCCAGCTCTCCCAGGAGCCACACCAGTGTTCAACACAGACAGGCAGCCCCTGCCTTCTCTACTTCCTAACCTGCAATCCTCAGCCCCTGCTCCCACTTCCCTTCCCCAAAAGTCACTTCTGAAGACTACTCTGTTCTTATGCACGCAATATAAAAGCCAGAGACATGAAAATTTTGTGCGTTTTCCTTAAAAAAAGTATGCAGCATTCTAATTTAAATTAAATGAACTTTTAAAGAATAAAGTTACTTAAAACTAAATGCAAAATTCTAATAAAGAAATAGATCAACTTTTAATAATCCCTTGGAAGAACTTTAATCAGACAAATTCATAAGAACACGGTTGCTGCCCATGTTTTAAAGACAGATGCAGCCATTAATTGGGGAAATCACCAGTAAACAGAACTAGTGTTTTCAAGTAATGAATCAGCTACTGACAACTGTAAGTTCCTTCTATAGCTTTTAGGATTTTGTTTCAGATTAGTTTATACATTCAAATTCAGTAACTATTTCACCTGAAATTGAGAAAGTGCATAAAGGATTTAAAATGTATCTTAACCTATACCTTATCTGTATCAAGTATTTGAATAAAAGTAATTAGAGCAGTGAAATAAAATCAGTAAGTTTTTTTTTTTAGTTCACTAACAAACAGTGGCAACTTTAAGTCTACTTTAATATTTAATATTAACACTAATTATTTTTAAATTTGACTTTCAATATATCTTCATACATATCAAGTGGTATTAATACATTTTTAGTCAACTAATTTACAAGGATTAAAATACTGGTCTTCTGTGGTGTCTCTGAAGAATACATAAAGGTGTGATGAACCACATGGGAAGTAAACTGCCAGCAATGAAGCACCAAATTTATGAGAATGTGTTTAAGTAGACGTTAAGCACTTTACTACTGTTACATATATTGATCAGACGTGCTCATCAATGCACTATAACAACAAAGAAAGAGCTCTACTCGGAAGTAAAACTGGTTCTGTGCATGAAAACCCTGCACTGCTGGGAAGACAAAGCCTGTTCAGTGCAGTCACAAGCGCAGCTGAAGCCAAAAACTTCTTGCCTTAGATCAGAAAAAGGAGGTGGACGAAGATGCAGAGTCATAGATTTAAAGCTATTGCAACCACAACAAGAAAGGAAATACAAATACGTTTTAATTCAAGAGGTTGCTATTAAATCTGGCCATCTGCAACCCAGGCTTATTTCAGACTATTTCTCAACGTAAGGAAGGAAGTCCCATAAACTGTAAAGATACAACCCAAAGGGGAACCACTGGGTCCCCTTGCTGCGTAGTACCAACCTGAGAAACTGCAGCTATTCACCAGTAATGCCATGGAATTGCCTCTGGTTTCTGTTGTTATTGTAAGAATATTTTCACATTAATCGACACATGCAGCCACTTGCTTTTTCAAGTTACCTGTTAAGGAATCTGGTATGTATATATACATGCAAGTATACAGCCACACTTGCTTTTATCATTCTCTCAGGTCTTGGTAAGCTCTGAAATTCCTAACATTCTGAAGAAGCCTCCAAAAAAAAACCCCAAGAGAGCAAACCATTAAGCTGGATGCCAGACACTGAAAGTACACACACTGGTTTCTACTTTCTCTGCTTTTCTTTCCTCTTTCTGTAAATCACACAAATTCTCTTCAATTCTTCATAATGAATTCATAACGAATAATTCTTTTTCACCTCTGTTGATTGCTTCATGACACATTTTTCTCATGTCCTGCCTATATTTTCCTTGTTGAAACTTTTTCAACTGTCTAAACTTTTCACTTTAGATTGTCTCTTTCCTACAAAAATTTCAAATGCTGTATGACTATGATCTTAATTCTTTCCTCCCCCATGAATCTAGAGAAAAGCAGAGAGACTTGACTGGTTTTTTCCTCACCACCCCTGGAAACCAAGCATATTTCACATGTTTGAAGAAAAGCCCTTAGGCAACTTGCAAAGAACTAACAACATTTCAATAAGCTCAACTTTTCCATGGCTTTCAGAACTCCCTCAGCATTGATCTTAAAGTCGGGAAAATTTCTAAGATAAAGCAATTTATTCTTTTGAAGCTGAAAATAATTTTCAGTCTTTAAACTTAATTTATCTATATTACTTATTAAAAGTTATTTACTGAACTGTTATTAATCAACGTGATCATGGAAGGAGTTGATGTAATTTAATTTTAAGCCACTAGAAGACCTGTATATTTGTATCATTATTTCTATTTGTATCTAGAGAGAAAAAAACAATCCTTCAGTTGCCATTGCCAATGAGTAAAATGATAAATATTGACTAATGTGTATGTGCCTGCTGGACATGCAGGGCACTGCTGCATATTTTTTTTCAATTCAACCCAATTTGACAGAGGAGTTAAAGTTCTAATGATAACTGGATTTCCAGACATCTTTGATAATTGGTGTATGGAAAGACAACAGATATACAAATGAGTATCTTCACTACCTGAAAACCAGGGTATTTGTGAATAGTCCATAGCCTCACCTTGGCCCATCGAAGTAGGCACATCAAGTTAATTTAGATTAGTTATGCCATACTGCCCCATGACTGCTGGGAGCATCAGAAGGCGTGGGGAACTGCACACTGTAAATTCTTCAGTGGGTCAAGTTAAAGGGATCAAATATTCACACATAGAGGGAACTGAAATTCAGAAAGTCAAACCTTCACTTCTGCTGCTCATCCAACTTGCTCCATGGTGTACCATGCATTTTTGGTACTGTTTCTATTTAAGTAATTCTAGAATAGACCTAATCTATACTACAATGAATGACCACTAGAATGTCCTCCTTTTTAGGGAAGCATCCATATGGCATATCAGGCCAGCAAAGCCACCTGCCTGCAAAAGAAACTCCAAGAGGAAAAAAAAAGTCCTACTTCAACCACTGGAAAACACACAACTCTGTTACAAATCAGGAAGATAAACTTACTTCAACTCGTACATATTTACCTTGAACATGGAGAATGATAAGCAGATAGGCTCCAAGCAATTGCTCATGAACTCTCAATCGAGTCATTGTTCACTTTTAATCCTTCCTGTGCAGGGCGACCAGCCCTTCTGCTTGACAAAAGCGAAGCTCAGCCTGTTCGGTGAAGCCTAATACAAGATTTGGTGCTTGACTGCAAAGATGCTGCTGCAGCTTTTCCACCTTTGTTTCCTGGAAAATACAATAAAACAAACTGTTAAAAAACTTCATATACTTGTGAAACAAGAAAAAACCCTCAAGATGATCATCATGCTAAGCACAACCAACAAACCCAACAGAAAACCCCCATGTGTTTATTAACATTAGTAACTGAAAACATTAGCTATGTTTACTATCTAACTGAATAGCAGGGTTCTTCTGAAATATACACTTTTGGTAACAACCCACAGGGATGTTTTCACATTCCTATTAAAAATATTAGATATGTCAACTCACTGGTCACAGCTGTATAATTTTAGACTTGCATATAGCTATTAGAGGTAGCATACAACAGATTAACATGTAAATCTGTTTGAAAACTATTTTCTTTACAGAAATGAAAACTTTAAATTATTTTTCATAAAAATTAAACTCAAGTGGTGACTTCCCATAATACTGGGGGGGAAACAGTAAAACCATGTTAGGCCACCTGTTGAAAACTGCTGGTAGAGAAGCTCTATTGCAAAAAAACCCCAGCCTCCCTGCTGGATGGCAACCAAATTTGTATTAAATTCAATGGTTAGTTTGGTTACCTAATATACTTATCTTGTTACTTTTATCTCCTAGAAGAGTACTGCATCTTTAAAACAAAACAAAACAAAAAAATAGAACACTAACTGCAATTCAAAATCGTGACATCCTGGATTCCCAAGCTGTGTGCAAATTAATTCCTCCTGAAAAATTACGCTACCATATGCACACACCATTTGCTCCACAAATAAAACATAATTCTACTCTTCTCGTGCAGTGGGTGAACACACCGCTAAGACAGCCAAACTGAGTAAAAAGTCACTTTTTCAGACTGCAGTAGTTGTGGTCAGGTTCCACTTAGAGAACTTTTCAATGGTGATGCACAAGGGGAGCGTAATTGGGCCTCAAAGGACCAAAAAGCAGCTTGAACACCTAAATAGTTCCTCGCGACAAAAGCGAAGCCGCACAAAGATGAACAGAACCCTGATTTTGCCTCTCCTCCGCCTCGTTTCAGTGGGGTTGACCCCCCTGACCCCTGTCAGCCTGGCGCTGCTCATGAATGCCAGAACGGGCGTTCGCTCGGGGATGGGCAGCAATTACTGTTGGTGGCCGCTTCCAGCATCAATAACTCAATCTGTCTGTCGGCGAGACCCAAGAACTTTTCATTTTAATGAGTCTTCGGAGGCATTTAACATGGAGGCAAATTAGCGGCTGAGCCGGGAGGTGTCCGTCACTTCCAATTTCGGCGGGCGCGGCGCGCCGCCCCGACCCCTGGCCTACTTTTCACACGTCTCTGACTTCTCCCTAATGCAGCCACAAAGAGGGAGCCGGGCACCCCGAGCACCACGGCAGCCGCGGCCCTGGCCACGATTATTGCCAGGTTGTGGTGGGACGGACTCGGAATCGCGCGCTGCGCAAACGTCCGGAGCACCAGGAACTTCGAAGTAAACTTCCTGGCCAGGCAAAGGGAAAAGCGATGTGACAGCAAAAATATTCACTCTTCCCTATGCACAAGACACAGCACCAATTCTGACAGCTAATAAGGAACGTCCTTCTAGCTATAAAACATTAGGCCAGCAACGTAAGTGCCCAAGTATTGCTGCTTTATTCTGTGTTTCAATGGCAATGAACTTCCAATCCTCAATAAAACATGTGGAAGTTGAGAACTGCCAACAGCTTTATGCAGCAGTAACAACAAAGGCTTTATTTACAGTGTTCCATCAAGCAAAACCAAATAAATATCAGTAACAGTCTGTTTAATGTATTTTTAAAAATAACTTCTGTCTTGTCAAGTTTCAGGAAGGAATATATATTCGCACTCTCGTACATTGCAAGAGTAGGAGTGTTTAAAACTTTCAGAAAATTGGTGGTCTTGCCTGCCAGTTCACCAGACGGCACACTGGCACAGGAACATGTATTTGCCACTCTACCACACAGCATGTTACCAAAAAAATCAAGAAAAAATGGAAAAAATAGACCATTTTTATGCAATTCACTCCAATTTCATGGTGATTTTTGTTCAGTGACACAATCTAAGGCAGTTTCCAGAAACGCTGTCCAAGCCTATTCAAAAAATAATGCTCTCCACCAGTATTTTGTACCTCAATCTTCCTTCCAGTAGTATTGCCCTTCTCACAGATACATATATATAAAAATATCATATATAAAACCATGTAATAAATATCAAAGAGAACAAATTCTAATTCCCCATTTTAAAACAAAAAATACCCTTCCAGACTCCTATTAAAGAGGAAGACTAGCAGCCCTGGCTAAGGCACAAAATTGAAAGAGCAACAGCTGGAATTTCTCCAAAACCTGCCTGATATAACAGAGTAGAATGGCAAACTAAAGAACCACTTCAAATATATGAAAGCACCAATTAACACCTGGAATGCTACTCTGCCAAAAGAATGATGCTGAAGAGATTCAAACCCATAAGCCAATCAGTTGATTTTGAAGTTCTCAATCTCTTTTCTACCGTAGCCACAAAGAAGTGTTCAACTATAATCCACTGAAAAGCAATTTATTCATCAATTGTAACACCTGATTTTTCTGCATTTTATTATCCTTCCTAGTAACAGTTTATTGAAGAAAATGCCTTTATTCCTAAAACCGTGGGGTTTTTTCTGAACTGGAACTCAGCAATCAATTCACGGCACTATCACAGCAGTCCAGCCCTATGTTCTGTATGACTCCAAATATATGAAGCTGAAGTGTGCAAGATCTGTCATATGGCCCAAATCAACTCTGAAAGCACGGAGTTCAGTGGTAACTGTTCTTTAGATGTGGCTATATAATATTTTTAACAGCATGATCCCCAAACCGAGCTGCACTATTCCAAATTTCAGTGAAGAATGATAGTGCTGAATTTAACAACAGAGACAGTATTGTAAAGGGAGAACACATGAAAAAATGTCAATCTTAAGACTTCACAAGAATTAAAACATACAATTCATTCCAACAGACAAGACATTTCAAACCATTTGCAGCAGTACATGTAACACCAAGTTAATGTATTTAAACAAAACAAAACTAAAACTTATTAAATGGTTCTCTGATGTGTAACTGGGGCAAGAAGCAACTTAGGTAACCGTAAGCATATTACCTCAATCACAGGTACAGTTTTGAACAGGACTTTGAGATGAACAGAATGCCAGAGATAAACTGAACTGTCAGTCTAAGTCAGTGTGCAACAACAACTTTCCTGTAAGATTATAAAAAAACCTGATGTGGTGCCACAAAGAAAATTACTCATTTGGATGAAGAAAAGAGGGATTATAAGAACAGTAAAGAATTCACTACAGGGCAGACAAGTAGTTTCAAGAACAGAGATTACCAGTCTAGTTCAAATGGCATTTGAGGACTTTAATTCTTGATTCAGCTTGACTGGAGAATACTCACCCTTTTCATTAATGAAGTAGGCACAGAAAGTAAAACTTTAAAAAAAATTGCTGACAAACACAAATTGTCAGTTCAGCTGAGTGTTGTTTTTATGCAGGAAGATTTGGATCATGTGAAGGACTAAAGTAACAGAACTGGAACGAAGTACAACAGCATGAAATTGGGAAAGTCATGCATACTGGTAGCTCTCAGGAATTTCTGCTTCACACGGACTAGAAGCTCACAGATAAGAGATAGCTATGTCCAAGGACACCAACTGATTACAGAACATCAGACACATCCATGTGATGTGGCTGGGAGAAAGACACAAACACAACTCTAGTATTTTCCAGGGAAATTTCCCAGGGGAAACTGTAAGGCATGAATAGCACAGAGACAATATGATTGATAAATTGAACATACACCTAGAAGGATACTATCTCAAGGAAATAAAGACATTTGGAGATAAAAAGAAAAGAAAATAATACAATTAAGACAGTTAAAATTGATGGGTAATTAACTACACTTTGACAATATAACAGGAATAAACACAAGGAAAGACAGACAACTATTCAATCTTAAGAAAATTACTGGTTCAACAACTAGGTATGGATTAGCCATTAAAATTCATTTAGATCAGAAATTAGAAGACAATTCCTAACCACTGGTTAGAAGGTTGTAGGGCAGATTTTCAGACTAAATAGAGTCCAAAAACTTACTTAGTCTTTAGTTTACAAAGGCTACCATCTCATGTAGCTACAGGTGTCAGGATAGGAACAGACTGATCTGGGACTACATTTTATCATTCTTAATACGAAAAGAACTATAGTTAGCTCTAGTTTATCCAAAGTCAAACAGTCAGATTTAACCAAGCCCATAACAAGAAGAAAGTTTCAGATTGTGTACTGTGTAATTCTGCCAAATACTTGTAGAAGTCTACTTTTTAAATGTGTTTCTATTATGCTACTACAATTATTCTAAGGCATGCTTACACAAATTTTAGTAAAGTGTCACAGTGAAACACTCAAACTACCTACATTTGAATGCCGTCAAATATGTTAAATTAAAAAAGCAAGGTAAATCCACCCTCAAAATCTGCCAAGAAATCCTACAGCTGCTGGAGAAGACTGCTGGCTATTTGCAAGCCACTTGGCTGCATGGCCATCAACAAAAACAACTTCACGTAAGGCCCTATTTGTTTAGGCACTAATTTGTTCAAGCTCACAGAAATAATTCCTTTGAACTGTGGATTGTGTAAGAATTATTTAAAACTATTCTTGATTGCATAAATTTAAAACCCAATAGAGCGTGTAAATTGTACAAATGTTTCTTCTCCCTCTAGAAACTGAAGTGAAACCTGAAATGCTAAATGAAGCACATTTGTGTGTATTACATACTTCTCAAAAGACTGAAATGAAAAGTTAAATCTTAGTTCTCTCTGTAGTACATACAGAACCATGTGTTTAGAACACATGTACTGCAACACATTTGCTCATTCAAAAAGCACAAGACCCTGATAACTGACTTTTTGCAGCAGGGGAGCTCACAGTCTTAGAAAACGTCTTTTTATTTCTGACCAGTGGGAAAAGCCACCAATATCCACCTTGGATAGTCGAACAGGTATCTCCTGAAAGAAAGATTTCCCACTGCTGACAAATATCAAACGTGCGTACATCACGGCAGAATTTAAAGCCAAAGTACTAAATTATGATATATCTGTCTGTTTCATAAACAAAGTTGTTAACCGTGAAGAAATTAAAGCCTAGCTGCTTTTTACCATGCCCAGCATAATTAGGTAATTGGGGACGCCACTCACTGGACTCCTGAATGCCCATCTTACTGTTACTCTGGCATTCCAATTAACTAACTGCTACAAAGTTTCTTCACTTAAATTAACTGTAATGAAATTCAGAAAAATTGTTTTCCCACTGCAATCAGGTATTCAGACATATTGTGTTACAAACATGACACATTCTCTTACGTGATCATATTCAGAGACAATTTCACTACACAATTTTTATTCACCTTGACCCATTTCCCTTTTTTCTCAACTCCTTCACTTTGGTGATTAGCTGACTTAGAGCTTCTGCCCTTAAGACAATTGGCAAATGGACACCCATGCTCTTTCTACAATAAATGACATCAACTTCTGCTATTCTACCCAGAAGCTATCCTTATTATATGTTTTTATAATCTATTTATCATTTTTGCTAGTTCCTTACTGTCATACCAGTCAATATGAAAAAGGAGAAAAGTCTCCACATGTAATGCATTCCATCTCTAAATTTAATAAATCCAAACGGGGAATCATAACTTAAACCTTTTAGATCTAATTCACAAGAAAGATACTTTTGGTCACCAAACATAAGCAGCAAGGGAAAAAAATCATCAAAATTGTTAGAAATTTTACATGTCATTATTAAAAATATTATGGTCATACTATACTGCCTATAAGACTTATCACACATTTTGGCTCGGAGGATCAATAACTGGATACAAATAATATACCTGGGCTGAGGAAAGGAAAAGCTGGGCCTCAATCCTCAATATACACATGCTCGCTTCTTTAGAAGTGGAAAAAGGACACTAAAATCAGTGCACCATTGCCTTCAAAATTACGAATGCTTTCATAGAAAGAGTTTCTAACGTGCAACAACCCTTTCAGCACAATAAAGACTAAAGAATGTTTCCACAACCTTGCAGAATATTTTTTATAATTTAAGGATAGCTGTTCATTAACCTACGTAAAAAAAAAAATCCCCAGATCAAAAAAACTGACAGGGTGTAAGCATTTATTTTACTTAGCTCCCATGATCTTGGCTTGCTTCTGCTACACCTACAACCTCTGCCCAATCTAGAAGAAGAAATTCACAACTTCTTTATGTCTCCGAAGTGGAGGTGATTATGCAAATTACGGAACTCACGAAGAAGAGTTCTGCAGATACGGAGTTTTTGTTTGGTGCTTAAAGAGCAGATCTTTCATTTCACGATGCCTGATGAAAACAGCCCCTACTTTTGGCCAGTGACTTTAATTAGTAACAAAGCACGCTGGACAGACCGCTGCTTTTCCCGTGTGTCAGTGACACGGGTTTGTCCCCGAAAAGGAGCGGGGACGGGACAGGAACGAAGGCACCTCCCGGCCACGCTCAGGCCAGCCCGCAGCCCCGGCTGCCCAGCCCGAGCACTTCGCCCGCAGGAGGGAGGTGTCAGCTCATTCCCCAGGAGGGACACGGTGCTGAAGCCTACCTCTCTCACGCAGAACAACTTGGAAAATGTGCCTGCTGTTTAAATGGCACATCACTTGAATTTCAGTTTTTGGTACAAAAGCGAAAACGGCAGCAACAACGCAGAGACAACTCAATACGGGGTTTGGGGGGTTAGCTTTTTTTGACGTGAAAAAACCAAGACTGCAAACTACTTCTCTGCCTCTTGCCCTCGCCTCCCCGAGCCTCAGCTCTTGTTTTCTAGGTGGTAAGACGCTTCCAAGCGCGCTGGCCAGCCGCCAGCTCCATAAAGCGAGCGGGCGGCGCTCCCCCCGCGGCCCCTCCCGGCAGCCCAAGGCGCCCGGCCTGACATGCTTTTCAAGGCGTGCTAGACTGCAGCGCAGACTTTCTGGCTCCACTTCCATTGTTTGCACGGCTGCTTTGCTCCTTATCCAGAGCCTGGATTAGCATAAGAATACTGTCTTCCCCCTCTGCAAGCCAGCTCCCCTCTAGAAGACCTCCACCCCTTAAGAATAAACATAGGGTTGGGTTCCTTTCTTTTTTGGATTTTCTCTTTAAATCCCCTTTTCCTATTCAGGACTTGCAGAAACCAATAAAATAAATAAAACGCTAAACAAGCGAGGCTGACAAGGCTCAGAAAGGCCCGATTGCATAGATTAGTAATTACCAAGGTCAAAAGAGTCAACCTGATAATGCACGGAGCCCTCACTCCTCACACTCACATTGTGGACATGAAAGTTATTAATGGATACGCTTTCCATACAGAGCTGAAAATAAATAAATTTAGATAGGAGTAAGAGAAAGGAGCTTTTAAATCCCCCTTAATTTACACCTGGAAGATGGAGTTTCAAATTACTGGGAACAGACAGGAAACATTACTTATGAAGACAACCCTCAGCCAAAAATACAAACCAACCCCTCCAAACTGCGAGTGGTGATGCCTTACACAGGGGAATCTGCCTGCTTACACATCTGCAAACCCTTTCCCTCTGGTATGTGACAAAGGGACCATGATGTCCCTTTTAGAGCAAGTGACATGTGATCTAGTATTAAAAAAGCTGACAGAAGAGCATTTCCCAAGAAGCGAACTGCTTGCCTGCACAACGCTTCAAACTGTCAACATGGACCTAATTTTTTGTCCTGCTACCCAGAAGATAACAGCTGTCCAAGTGAACTCATACATCGTTTCATGAACAAGATTAAGAACACACTTATAAATATTACTTAATGCAAGCAACATAATTTTTAAATCATCAGATTCAGCAGTCCCCACTGCAGTGGGTGAGAGATGAGCTTTCTTTGACAGTATTCGCTTGACACAAACAGCAGAGACAAGACTGGCAAGTTCAACATCGTGAAGATTTGCTAATACAAAATGCTGCTTGGCAAGGTAAGCCTTAATCCTCATTTCCCTCACCTGCTTGCCATGCCCACAGAGGCACTGTACTCTGCTGAGAGGAGAAACTCCCTGTCTAGCTGTTCCCACAAATCACTGTAAGTAACACACAGATACCCTCAAAGGAGTGGTCTCCACCAGTCTTCCAAAAGAGGCATTTTAACAGCTGGATGGGACAAATCAATTAAATAGTAGGCGCTGCTCCTTTATGCTCCTCTAAAAGACTCCTGTGGCAGGCGAAGTTATATTTTAAGTACTCTTACTACAGAAACAAAATTTTAGATAAATGTAATTTGCAAATTACATTTACCTATTAAGTTTGCTCTTTGTGTTAGTTATATTACCCTTATAACTTAAAATTGCAACCTTTCTTAGTCTTTCAAAGTTTGATGAATAGTTGACTAACTTTTGTCATCTGTGAGCCTTCACTTCGCCTTAGAAATTTATGCTGGGGTATTTTTATGAGATTACAGACTCCAGGCACAGAACACGAGGAGGTTACCACCTTCACAGCAAGGGCAAAAGAAGTGAGCAAGTATTATCAGTGGCAAGTTTAGAATAGCCTAAACTAGAATCATTCATTATCTTACATAGAACCTGCAAAGTGTTCAGATATTCTCAGTATCAGAGTGATAAATGCTTATGTGTAAAGCACGACATGCTCACCTACAGAGTTATCTCACAGATAGTGGATATACTAAACTAGATTGCTACATTAAGAAAGTGCTTACACAGGACAAATAATGTAAAATTAATTATATGCTGCATTCAGCATCTATTTTCATCTGCAACATTTAATTTCAATGTGATATATATAAGAAAGTATTATTGCTCTGGGAATAATACCCTGGAATAATGCTTCCAGGACTCTAAATGTATGTGTCTGAGTGTTATCTTACCCTGTTAGTGTTCTGCAAGTCTTGCTGAGATGAAAACAGATTTTAATGCAAACTTAAGTTAAACTCCAAGTGCACTGTAGATCCACTTGGTTAAATAACTACAGAAACAACATGGCATGCACATGCACACAAATACTACTCTTAAGTTTGAACAATGTACTTTCATCAAATATAGCTTCAAAGACATTTCCAAATCCAAACACAGTAATCTTTCAATAGGTAGACAGAAACAGAGTTCAAAGGTAATGTTTACTTCAACAGTTATAATCCTCTATTTCCCTGCACTGAAGTGCTAAAGCAATACTGTTAATTTTTTTTTCCACACAAAATTCAAAAGCAAACAAGAGCTTTCTGGTCATGAGATTAATGAGATTAAAAATTGTCTATTTGTATTCAAGCAACTACACCAGTTCTTCTCTCAGTGCAAAAAGGTTGTTTTAAACACACTAAGAAACATTTTTCAACAACTGTTGCACTCAGTAGAACTCAGGACCGCAGAACATCAACATGTAGAGGGTGGAAGCTTGGTTTGGTTTTAGATTAAATGAAGTTCACATTCGACTAATAAAATACGTAATTTTCTTTTCATTCAAATCTTTGCTTTTCTCTCCATATTGTAAGAAAGCAAGTGGACTACGACCTAAAGGAACTAAAAAGGTACAGAGGCTATATGATATATTCCTTCTATGAATTTCACTTGGTTTCCTCCTTTTCTCTTTGACCATCATTGTGTGAGACTTAAACTGCCCATACTCACTGTTACAGGAATGACTTGGACACTATTTTTTATTGCAAACATTTTCCCCACTCTCCCATCATTCTTGAACTTGAAGGTACCTCCTCTGATGTCTCAACAGTTCCTTAAGCTAAAAATCTTAAAAGTAAAACCATGTTTCTCCTAAGTCATCTCTTCATTAACTTTGGCAATTCAGTTATTCCCCAGTCATTCAAGATCACATTCTTAAAACTGTCTCATTCTGCCTTTTCTTAAGTTACTTCTGTCAAGGCTGTTATTCCATCTAGGAGTGATTTATGCCTTCCACATCTTCACTACCAAAACCTTCTTTCTTTCAGGATTCTTTAGCTTACATGAATCACCTCTAATAGGATGGAATAAAGGCTGATTGAAATTAAATCTATGAAGGAAAAATTGAGGTTACAGGAAAACCACAGATTCTATAACGGGAAGCAATTTTTGTTGCTAGTTGAAGAGAATATAGAATTATTTCTGGCAGAGAGAAAGGAGACAAAAAAGCCATCATTATTGAACCTTCTCTATCAAGCACTATACAGTATCTTATAATCCTCTACCACATCCTAAGTATTTTTCCGTTTCCCTTTTTTCTTTGAGATTTTTCACACATCTGAGTTAAGAACCGTACTGAAACCAAACCAGCAGATGGAAGACTGTAGTAATCTACTGGGTCTGTGTGACCAGGTTTTGGTAGCGGGAGGCTGAAGGGGTGGCTTCTGTGAGAAGCTGCCAGAAGCTTCCCCCACGTCCAGCCAATGCCAGCTGGCTCCAGGATGGACCCGCTGCTGGCCAAGGCCGAGTCCATCAGGAATGATAATAATGTCTCTGAGATAACATACTTCAGAATGAAAAGAAGTTATTGCACAGATGCTCCTGTGGCCAGGGAAGAGAGGAGCGAGAATATGTGGGAGAAACAACCCTGCAGACACCAAGGTCAGTGCAGGAGGAGGGGCAGGAGGTGCTCCAGGCGCCAGAGCAGATTCTTCTGCAGCCCCTGGTGTGGCCATGGTGAGGCAGCTGTGCCCCTGCAGCCCACAGGTACCACGGGGATGCAGAGATCCACCTGCAGCCCGTGGAGGAGCCCACGCCAGAGCAGCTGGATGCCTGAGAGGAGGCTGTGAACCCACGGGAAACCTGTGCAGGAGCAGGGGCCTGGCTGGGACCCGCACACTGTGGGTTTCCTGGTAGGACCTGCGACCCTGTGGGGGACTCTCACTGGAGCAGGCTGTGCCTGAAGGACTGCGCCCTGGGGAGAGTGACCCACGCTGCAGCAGGCTGTGGAGCAGGGAAAGAACTCTCCTCCCCGAGCAGCAGCAGCAGGAACATGTCATGAACTGACCACATACCCCATTCCCCGTTCCCCTGCACTGCTGGGGAGGGGAGGTAGGGCCCAGGAAGGAGAGAGGGGTGGGAAGAAGGTGTTTTTAAGATTTTACTTCCTATTATCCTGCTCTGATTTTGTCAGTAAGACATTCAGTTAATATCCCCAAATTGAGTCTGTTTTGCCTGTGGTGGTAATCAGTGAGTGATCTCTCCCGGTCCTTATCGGAACCCGTGGAGAAGGGAGTGATAGAGTGGCTTTGGTGGGTGCCTGTGCCAATTTTAAAGACCAATAAAGGCAACTTTTTTCCCTCTTCCCCATTAAAAAAGTCTTATTAATCAGAGACTGGTGATATCTCCAAACATGAAATTTGCTGAGGGGAGGGGAAAACCAAGTCGATTGCAAGTGTACATTTGCAAATTCCAAAACAACTCAAAGTGCACAGAACTTCAAGACACCAGTATAAATATCCCTCTTCTCATACACTGCCATCTCAAAGACTTCAGGGACTCTCCTCTGCACAGGCAGAGCCCTTATCACTTCACTTTCATCCCACTGAAAGCCTAGGACTGAACTGTTTCTGTAAAAAACTTTCATATGCTTTACCTGCCAACTGAAACAAATAATTGTTTTTCAAACACCAGCAACTTGAAGGAGCATGTTTGAACGAGAACAGGAATTTCAGATCTGAGAACAACAAGATGTGTTTGAAGCACGGTGAAGTGTAGCCATTTGGGAACCCCTCTGCACATCTACACCGTGGAAATTCTCCTAACAGATGTGACTACTGACCCCTCTAGCATTACTCTAAACAGATTCAGATTTTTACTCAAGATCCTGAAATTCTTGTACTGTGCTGTAAACTCAAAACATACATACTTTAAGGACATGATAAAAATATCCTTTCTTTACATAGACTTGGCTATAGCACACAGTTAATTTTTTTAAAGAATGGTACATATATCTGGTTTAGAAATAAGAAAATTAGCACGTTTCTATCACAGTGTCTTTATAAACATTAACAATATTATAAAAAAACCCTTATCTAAATCAGTCTTAGACTTTGGTGAGCTACCAAGTAGCTGCTTATTATTTTAATATTTAGTATTTTAAAATACATTTGAAGTGGACCTCTAGATTTATTTTAATTAAATTCTGTATCAACCGCAACACTTTAGAAACACATCACCTAACATTCCATGAAACTTACTGTACCTACACAACCCTGGAACCTCTGGAGAAGGACATTCTTGACTTTTCAACCTAGTTTAGAGGAACCTACTCTGTAACTGACTACTTAGGACTGCTTCAAAATAGTACCATCAGAAAGAAACATTTATCTGCTTTGTTTTGGCTCAAGGGGAAAAAAAAAGGAAAAAACCCCATCTTGAAAACAAAATTAACCCCTGTATCAATGTTTGGTTGAAACCCACATTTTACCACTCCTAATCTAAACACTAAATAGAAAAATAAGCAAAAAAGGAAATCTGGTATGTTTCCAATTACATATCCATGTTACAATAATCTGGTTGCAAAATACATTCCTATCAATACAAACATCTTCAGATTGTACTGCAAATGCATTCCTTGTATGCTTTTCTCACTGTAGATCTTAAATTGTTCTCTATCCTACCCCATAAAATTCCAATCCTCAGATACAGACATAAAATACAAAATTTAGCTTCCTTTCATTACACAGGAACTTGTCTAGATTTCTTTGAAATCTGTTGCCCATGACACTTTCAACAAGAGCTCCTGAGCCAAACTGAGCCAACATAAAAATGAAGAGATACTCAGCAGCCTAGTCTGACCTTGCTGAGCCTGACAGTCTTGGCCTAGCAACAGAAAGGCTCTTGTTCTGTGTGGTCTGAGATCAAGATGGTGAGACTACTGGAACGAGCTGGGATAAGCCAGGGGCAACGGCAGTAAGGAAAGTCCTGTTAGGAGGACACTGCTGAACAGAGCAGCTCCAGAGTGGAACCACTGGCACTTCCTGTTTTGATCAACTGATTCACAAGATGACACGGATGTCTGGTTACTCCACTCCTGGAAAATACTTTGAGCACACTGACCTGCATTTCCCATTTGTGGTTTGAGCCTCAAGTGGCTCAGCCTGTTTGTTATGGAATTAACTCCTAGCAAGTAGTTTGCCACCAAGGAAATTCAACGGCAGCTAACCCAACCTTACAAAATAATTGTTTCCTAACAGAACAGAGAGGATCTTAGGCAGTCTTGATGATTAATAAAAAAATCATTGCAGGAATACCATCTCATCACTGGCACCCTTCATTCTGAAGCACCTGGTATGTGTTTCTGGCTACTGAATGAACAAGCTCCATCACACAGAAGATGGTCCTACCACTACTGGTTAGGAGGACACAGAAAGATGACAACTGTAGGGACAGTAGAAGCTGAAAAGCAGGAAGTTATTCCTGAACTGTCAACTAAAGTTATTGATTCAGCAGTTGTACGCTAGAGGTCTTTAATGTCCTTCTAACTCTTGCCTTGCTGCAGGCAAGTCAAACTAAGGGAGTATTTGACATTTTAATGGGTGGTGCTGAGAAGTCATCCAAGTCCAGTTTTCAACATCCCAAAGAAAACAAAGAAATCATACAACCAGAATCTTTCTATTAAATAAAGAGACAACACTATATGGGACACCAGTTGCAGAAGGGAATTGAGCACACATAACCCTACTGATTACGTGTAATATACTAATCTGAATTTCTCCAGCTGCACTGCACTAGAAATGCACAAATTCACAGGTGTAACTGAAAGACAGACCTATTTACCCTACCTATTTACGTACTACCTATTTACTAAGTAAGAGGTAAGAAAATTTTACACTGTCTCACAAAATAGAGTAGAATTAGCAAAAGTACAATGAAGAGTTGTATTACAGAGATTCCATATTAAAGAAAGATAAAAAAAACTATCTTGAGGACTGTCAGACATTTGATGCTCTTCACTGAAACCTAAAACGGAAGAGACAACCAAAGAAATTTAATCCCAAATTTTCTATGTAAACCAATGAGGAACTAACAAATCAGGCAGCAGTTTTAGATGCAAACAAAAGACACATTTTGTATATAACAAATACTTAAAACTAAAACACTCACTTTCACTGGTTTTTGTGGATGTCCAAACTCATAGAAATAGACATACCTGAAAGCAGGTCAGGCAATGAAATACAATACTGCTGATCTCTCACTCAGGAAGCACATAAAATGTCTGATCAACACCTGGGCAATGTACGCTGTTCACATCTGGTATTCATAGTATTTCCCTCTTTTGGCCTTCATTATCAAATTTTTTCTTTTGTCTTTGTCCCCTTGCTATGGAAATTCAAGTATAAAAGGTATGAAAACAAGAGGCAGCACACAGGAGCAGGAATAATTAGCACAAGGACTTGCTTTTATTTGGTTCTGATAAGCTCCCGCCTTCTTGCCATTTGTGTGCTTGTTGACTTAGAAGACCATAATCCCTAGTAAAAAGAGAACAAACAAATCCCTAGTAAAAAAGAAAAACAAAAGAGTGAAGATAGAGATATTTTGCGGTGGAGTGGTGTTGCCATTTTATTTTTTGCCAGATCAGCTATTTACATACAGGGAAAGCATAAAACAACCTCCCTCCCTCAACTGCTGCTAATACTACACCTCTTTAAAAAGACAGTGGACTAGAAGGCAGAAAAAGTAAGTTAAGGTGGTTGGGCGTGAGTGTTTTGTGTTTCCCTTTTTAAAATAATAGTGTCCAGTTTTCAACCCAACTACTTATGCTCATGCCCTGCCACTTGACACTGTGTAAAGCTTTTGCCCAGTCATATCAGCAAAATAATAGACTAAACTAATAATCAACTAAAGCACTACTAGTATTCATGACCAAGCAGATTCTACCAAATAAAATTTGTCTGATACCATAACTGTTTTCCATGTGCCTTCGTACAACACATGTCTCCATAGTTGATGCTGATTTGTCTTTTTTCATAACCGAGACATGGACAGAGATTAAATCAAACAGCTGTTTTAGTATGGTATTAAAGACTGTCACTAGCATTAAAAAAGGTGGCTCTGAAATTTTTTTATAAGATATGGTGGCTGCTTATCATATGCTTTTTATCCCTGAAATACTTGAAATAAAATTTTGCATGCATTAACCTTACCTCTGAATTAGGAAACTGAATGAAACTGTATTGAACTTCCAGCTTCCTCCAGACTGTTTTCATCTGTACTTCCACTTCATTAGTTCAAAGGTGGTATTATGGAAATGCATATTTCTATTGATCTGCAAAACACAAAGAGGATTTGATTAAAGAGATAGCTGAAGAAACTGTATTGACAGTTTATGGTCTAGAATGTGAACTGCACGCTAGAGATACTTGTATCTGTAAGACTGCAGCTCCACACCAAAAATCCACTGGTGTCACATCGTTAGTTCCAGTACACCAGAAACTGCAATATATGGAGAAATAATCGATAGGTTTTTTGTAGCTGTGCACAGGCATGATTACTCCTGGGAACTGAAAAGCAGGCCAAGAATTTGGACAAGGGTACTGGCAGTCGAGGGAGTTTGATTTTTGGTTTGTGTTTTTGAACTGCTGTACATCCCAGCATCAGAGGAAAGCCTGGTACAGGCTCTTGCCCAGTTCTCTTAAGGATCGTGAGCAAGCCTGACTTGTGCCAAGTCCCAGCATTTTCAGATGCATTGTGGATAGCTAAGATGGGCTTATCAGCTTTGTTAGCTTGATTCCACAGTGAGCAGATGCCACCTATTGCCAACTTTTCCCATTTTATCAGTGTCACAATTACTGCATGTTTCCATCATCTGAAGTTTTTAAGAAGATCCTACAAGAATTTTACCATTTAGAATTCCCAGTCTGATGACTGCGATCATAATCTTGAAAATCACACAAAGGCATAAACACCACCATTCCAGCTATACTGTTAAATAACATACAACCACTCGTACAGTGTAAAGACGTAATGACTTTTGAATACCAAGGCCAACAGGATGGGTGCAAACGGAGAAACCATGTGCGTGATTTCCAGCAGAGAGCATTTCAGCATCCACTCTCCTTCTCTTTTCCTTCCTAACCACCATAAAGACCTTTACCATTACAAGAAGGTCAGAATACTTCTGTCTGCATGTCCATTTATAAGCACTGCTCCTCACACACTGAGGTTTAATAGTCTTGGTAATAAATAATAAATTTGTGCTAAATGGTAACCTGAAACCATCCAGAATATCAGATAGCACCAATTCTTAAAGACAACTGTCTCCTCTGAGCAGACAGGCTGACACTTGACTTGCTTCTTCCATGGTAAAACTGAAAAAACATTCTAGCCATGCAATAGTGTTTGTAGAGATTGTTTTCACTTTTTAAAGTAAAGAATCTGTAAAATATATCCATCTCTTCTCCTCTCTCTAACCAAGGACCTCGCGTTCATCTTCTGGTGGACTCCAAAAGAACAACAGAAAAAAGCTGGTGTGCTTTCTGTTTTTACAACACCTCCAATCTCCCTGTATCTAGTATCTGATTTATATAAAGTCACCTCTCCATTATTTAAAGAGGTTGCTTTACAAGAGTAAAGATATTTCTGAACAATGCAGCTCAGGGTTTTTTGTTTTGTTTTTAAAACCATGTCCTCCTAATATTTTTCCAAACTCCCAAACTGATGAAGTAGCTGTTCAATTCTGTAAATACTCATTGCCTTTCCTGATTCCAATTCCATGTATCAGATATCCAAGCTCTCTTACTAAACAACTTTATTTTGGTGAACTTCCTGATCTGCATGACTCTAGGTACGTCTGCATTAGCATTTAATTCAAATCAGGACTGCACTTTTGAAGTCCATCTCCCAAACAACCCTATTTTCCTTGCTTTGCTTTACATTGCAAAGCAGTCATCAAGTACATGAACCAGATTTCTTTTGAATAAAATTAGATCACAGAATGAGCTTCAGGTGTACATTGTACACGCTCCAACCACCAAGAGGAATTCAGCCACAGAATCGGACCAGGACCAGCTTGAAATAAAACTCCCACCACCTGTATGCCACGGATGCCAGGTTCTCAGCACCTGACAGATCTGATCTTATTACACCTCACTGCTTGGTAATGTGGACACAGACTATTTCATGACTTACCGAATTTTTGTGTCAGTTCCAGATTCATCTCTCCCCTTTTTAAAAGGAAGACTACAAACTGACTACTGTCAGAGATAGGATAGGAGTTAATGATAATTATTAAATTATGGGAGTAACCTCACTGTGTTACTATTTCTTCCACTTCTTCATCAGCACGAAATGCTACTTAAAAAAAAACACACTCAATTTTATAAAAATCAATTTACTTAAATATTTATTTTTATACAGTTATCCAAACTGCTTAATTATTAATATGTAAGTTTTCCAAAATGTTTAGAGCCATTCTTGATGGCATCTTCCAGAGAAGTGCTGTCAAGTTCAAAATAAAACAAGTGAATCAATTATTTGCACAACTATACCTTCACTTTATTAGAATTTGCTAAACTACAGCAACTGTAAGAGGCACAGCTTCAAAAGTACAGAGCCTCACAGTGCTTGTCACTAGTTACATATTAAATCTAGATTTATCTACAAATTGTTCTTAGTGCCAAGATTAAATATGAGATCTTCATATACTATTAACTTAAAAATATCAGCACTCAATTGGGGAAAAGAAAAATCTGAATTACATGAACACACTAGCTACCTAGATAACTCAGAAAACTGTAGCTTTTCTGCCACTGGCAGGCCCCAGGAACAGTCAGAGTCTAAACTGAGTTGATTTAAGCCTCATTCAGGAGTGGGGTTGGTTCCCCTGCTAGCACAGAGTGCAGGAAGCAGCAGCTATGAACAGGACAGACCGACCGCAGAGACTCGCAGTGGCAAAGTTCGAGTCAGTCTGACTTGCCTTGAGGAGCAAACTTACTCAGCCTGTGGATTCCTTTTCTCTTGTCTTACCACTTATCTCCAGTTACCGCTTCTCTTCTCAGTAGTTCCAGTTTCTTCAGTTCCAGGGCCATATCCAACTCATTCCCTCACCTGTCTCTTCTTTTGATGCCAAAAACTTTCCTGAGACTTGATTTTTCCCGCACTCTGTTCATTCCCACTTTGCTCCAACTGCCTCACCAGTTTTTAGGTGAATTACTTTATTCATCTTAAATGATCTCTCTTCTTCAAGGAGCCTGCTACTTGTTAAATACAGTGTGTATTTAAGGAACATAAATCCGTACAGTAATTTAAAGTAACACAGGAGTTAAAGTAATTCAAGTGCAATTAAGTACATGATCATACAAGGACTCATTGGTACAGACAGGGTTAAATACTTGACCATTCAGTCCAGCTTCCAGTTACTTCTTTCCTGCTCTTTCACTTCCTCCAGCCATCCACACTGCACTTCTGCAGGGTGGCCATTCAGGTAAGCATACCTTTATTTCAGTTTATGAAACAGAACTTGTTTTGGAGTTTCTGTAAATTCAGATCATGGCACAGACGTGGTCTTGGGTGATATCAGACCCACAGTTATATCAGGAAAAAAAAAAAAGAAAGGGCAAAACCATTCAGCATCTGAGACTTGGGGTGGGAGCAAAGGGGAAAAGGAGAAAAGCATGTGGTGCTCCAAACGTGTCTCTGTGTGCAGTGTCAGAGTTCACAGCCAGCGGACAGTTCTGGTAACCAGAGATGGGAGAGGTTTCAGAAGCAGAATTATTCCTTTTCAGGTAAACTATAGTCCTAGACAATAGGCTTTTTGTTAGAAATCTATGCACAACGAAAATACACTGCAGACCCACACGGCGTCCTGGAAGATGCTTCAGTTAACCATCTCTGCCACTAGAAAATACACCCAGAATTGCTGTAATCTATTGCTTTTGCGGGACTACTACCACTGTGAAATATGAGTTGAATTGCAAAGGGAAAGGAGTCATACCAAATTTCCAAATTTTACTCCACAGTTCATGTCCAAAGATAGGAATTTATTAAGGAAACCCTTTTCAACAAGTTCACATGTGAGATAAACCCCCACAGCATGCTGGCAAAAGCAAACATCATACTGCCTGTGGCAAATTCGGGGCTTGCTGGTTTTGTCTGTCAAACAGTGAAGGTATATGAACAAGAACATCTCACTGAACAAACAGCCCTTCCAAATACAATGAGACCAATTTATGAAATAAAATAAACTGGCTGAACAAACACTTTCCAGTCCCTGAACACCAAGTCTTCCAGGTAGCAGGAGGGGAAATAAGAGCCTGAGATATGGTTCAAGTACATTTATTTGCACATCATCTGTCGTCATCTGAAGGACTCCACAGGCTGCTGTGCTGTGAGAGAGGCTCTGTGCTCCCAAGGACGCTGCAGAATTCCTCTGAGTCTTCTTAAATGCTATTCACCAGTGAGCCAGGAGAAGCTGAAAAATCGGCTCAGTCTCCAAACTTTGGAGGTAAAAGGAATCTGACAACAGCTTGCTGTTAAAAGAAAAGCAGTTACCCTCAAAAGGAAACCCATCAGCCTGCAGCACCGGTGACAAATCAAAGCCACCAGTTCATTCCGTGCTGAGAGGTGAAGTCAGAATCCGACTTGTCAAGCTTTGTCAAGTAACAACTGGGCAAAAGCCCTTGCTGAGCAACTCCTTTCATCACATCCCACAGCTCTCCAAGTATCCAAAACAATTTCTCTAAAAAGGACGCTTGGTTTTCAAGAGAGATGTAAAACTCAACTGCTTTAGCACAGCTTTGGAGGTACCTGGCCCAAAGCTCCTCCACCTGCAATCTCAGCCTCCTCCTGGGATACTGATGACAGAGAGGCCCCACAATTAACAGTTTTCTGCTGTGTTTGGCATCCCTGAAAACATAAGGCTGCTTGTGACACCACTGACTTCATAAGTCTTCCTGAGCTGCAAAAAAATTTACCAAAACATCCCAAGCCCACGCTCCATGCTGTTTAACCATCGGGCAAATTTCCCAGTCCGCCTTCCCAGCAATCTTCAGCTGGTCACTGGGCCACACTTGCCACCTGGCTAATAGGTTGCCTCGTGTGGATGGAAGCAGCAATTAAATTCGATCACTTGGCACACAGACTCCGAGGCGCACATTCTTATCATAATACTGATCCTGGGAATGTTGCCCAGACTGCAATTTCTCTCTGACAAAAGAGCCAATGAAATTTAGCTTCTGCCTGTCCCACAGGACATATTAGACCACATTCTGATAGGTGATCCTCTTCTCCCTCCCCCTAAGATTCCTGCAAAAGGTCAAGTATTTCTTCTATCTGTCTATTTTACAGAGTAATTCAAATGGTGGGAAACATTTTCAGGAACCTTTTGATTAAAAAAAAAAAAATTCTGTTACAACTTTAAAATCCCATGGTTTTGTGCACTATCAAAATACTATAGAGAAAACAACCTCAGAACTACACTGATGTTCTATCACATTGCCTTGTACCTCTGTGTGTGTAGGATTGATATTTACTTTCTTAAATTTTACATTAAAATTTTTAAAATTTTTAAATAGGGTGGTGGGTTGACTCAGATTGGATGCCAGATGCCCAAAGTCACTGTCCTTCTCAGCTAAACAGGGAGAAGAAGTACAACAAAAGGCTTGTGGGTTGAGATAAGGACAGGGAGAGATCACTCACTGATTAATGTCACAGGCAAAACAGAGTCCTCAACTTGGGAAATTAGTTTACTATATTACCAATCAAATTGAAGTAGGATAATGAGAAATAAAGCCAAGTCTTAAAAACACCTTCCCTCCATTCCTTCCCTCTTTTTGGGCTCAACTTTACTCCCAAAATCTTTACCTCCTCTTGTCCCTGTAAATGGCACAGGGGGACAGGGAATGGGGATAGCGATCAGTTCATCACACATTGTCTCAGCTGATCCTTCCTCCCCAAGGGAAGGACTCCTCACACTCTTCCAGCTTGGGATTCCTCCCCCAGGAAACAGTTCCCCCATGAACTTAACCAATGTGACTCCTTCCCACAGGCTGCAGTTCTGCATGAATTGCTCCAGTGTAGGTCCCTTCCATGGGGTGCAGTCCCTTAGGAGAAGGCTGCTCCAGCACAGGTTCCTTCCACAGGATCATGAGCGCTGCCAGCAAACGTGCTCCAGCACGAGCTCCTCTCTCCATGGGGCCACAGCCTCCTTTGGGCATAGACCTGCTCCAGTGTGAGGCTCTCCATGGGCTGCAGGTGGAACTCTGCTCCACTGTGGACCTCCATGGGCTGCAGGGGCACAGCTGCCTCACCATGGGCTGCATAGGAATCTGCTCTGGCCCTTGGAGCACCTCTTACCCCTCCTTCTCCACTGACCTTGGTGTCTGCAGAGTTCTTTTTCTTCCTCTGGCATATTCTCGCTCCTCTCTCCAGGTGCAGTTGCTACTGCACAGTGACTTTTTCCCTTGCTTACATGGGTTATCCCAGAGGCACTTCCACCGTCAGTGGTGGGCTGAGCCTCGGCCAGCAGTGGGTCCATCCTAGATCTGGCTGGCACTGGGGGGGAAGTTTCTGGCAGCTTCTCNAGGAATCTGCTCTGGCCCTTGGAGCACCTCTTACCCCTCCTTCTCCACTGACCTTGGTGTCTGCAGAGTTCTTTTTCTTCCTCTGGCATATTCTCGCTCCTCTCTCCAGGTGAAGTTGCTACTGCACAGTGACTTTTTCCCTTGCTTACATGGGTTATCCCAGAGGCACTTCCACCGTCAGTGGTGGGCTGAGCCTCGGCCAGCAGTGGGTCCATCCTAGATCTGGCTGGCACTGGGGGGGAAGTTTCTGGCAGCTTCTCACAGAAGTCGCCCCTGTAGCCCCCCTGCAACAGAAACCTTGCCATTCAAACCAAATACACACTGACACACAAAATCATGTTAAACACAGGTTGCAGGCTGGCTAACTTCTGACAAGAAACGCAGGTCACAGGAACACATAGCTGGGAATGACAAAACCTTTCCAACGAGATCACTGCCTTCAGCAAAGCACTACGTCAGAGCCATCAGCTCAACAGCTCTGAACACATGGAAGCATGACAGATTCTTTAAGGAAATCTGGAGACACCTCAGACACCACTCCCATCACAATAAGGTTAAAGGCCTTCACCATGAGCAGACCTATCAAGTACATAAGTTTTCCTACAGAAAAGTATGTGGATTACACTCTAATGTTCAAGAGTAAAATAACTCTCAAGGAGGAACCTTTGGTATCCACATTACATCCAGTCTCCTGCTTTCTTTAAATCACTAACTATACAACACAACATAGCAAAGCAAAAAGAAAGGCATGTAAAACTATTTCAAATTATTGTGGACAACTTCAGAATTCATTTGGACCACGTGTAGTATCTAAAATTTAGATATTTGGGTATTTTCATAGATTCCTTTAGATGAAACTTCAGAAAGTCATAACCCCATAATCTTCTAATGCACAATGTTACACATGGTTATCTACAGGAATGTTCTGGCTTTCCACAATTAACTGAAGCTCCAGAAACAACTGTAAGTCTTCGGCAGAGAAGACACGCAACTAAACGTTTTACCCTTTTTTGTAATTCAGTGGTAAAAAAAATCCCCACCTTTCTGTAAATAAAGTGAAAGAATGCTTTATAATCCAGATCACCATACGAAACTACCTTGGTAGCCTTTGACTGTAACTCATCTCAAGCAGATTGAACTTCCCTTCATCCATTTACAGGTACTGTAAACTTTTCCTGATACAGTAAGACCAATTCATTATTCAGACAACTGAATATTATCCCCAGAAAACACAAGTCATCTTTTTTTGCAGAAGTGGTTACATGCAAGAAAGTTATAATTATGGAATCAACTCTTTTAGTAAGATGTTTGTACTAGAGACTTGTTGGAGTGTACTTGGTCTCCGAAATTTCTTCAAACATTGTTATTTCAGAAAAGAAAAAAACAAACAGAAATTAGAATCATGGAATATCCTGAGTTAGAAGGGACCCACAAGAATCACTGTAGCTGAACTCCTGCACCGGACCACCCCTAGGGTCACACCATGTGTCCAAGAGCATTGTCCAAATGCTGCTTGAACTCAGCTCGCCTTGGAGCTGTGACCACTGCCCTGGGGAGCTGTTCCAGTGCCTAGCCACCCTCTGGGGGAAGAACCTTTTCCTAATATCTAACATAAACCTCCCCTGACACAGCTTCAGGCCATTCCCTTGGCTCCTGTCACTGTCACCACAGAGCAGAGATCAGTGCTGCCCCTCCTCTTCCCCTCTCGAGGAAGCTGTACCTGCAGTGAGGTCTCCCCTCAGTCTCCTCCTCTCCAGGCTGAACAGACCAAGGGACCTCAGCCGCTGCTCACACGGCTTCCCCTCCAGGCCCTTCACCATCTTTGTAACTCTCCTTTGGACACTCTCTAATAGCTTTAGATCTTTCTTGAATCGTGGTGCCTAAAACTGCACACAGGACTCGAGACAAGGCCACCCCAGTGCAGAGCAGAGAGGGACAATCTCATTCCTTGACCAGTCAGTGATGCTGTGCCGGATGCACAATTAGAAGAAATTTCTCAAGTAATAAAACAAGCTGGATATTTGCTAAAGTATCCTTCACTCATCAGATTTTAGAAGACATGATCATAAAATAATTTCCATCCTTACCATTTGCATGATGATGTAGCACTTGATTTGCAAGTCTAAACTCAGGCCACCATGGCCTCAACATCTGCCCCAGCTGAGGTGAACAGATTGGACTAAGGCAATGCTGCCTCACGTAGCAAATAATACACAAGGGTAATTCAGTGTAGACACTAAGGTGCTCAAAAATCCTCAGCAAATTCAGCTATTAAGTCTAGCAGTTATTCATTCTGAATGCTAGAATGTTATACTGCCTCTAGTTCTTTGGTCACCAAATTATGGATGCTTTCTACTTGACCTAAGATTTCTAATGACAGATTTCTAAAATACTACATCCAGAATAGACCTGAAGGGCACAAACAAACAAAGTGAAGGAAAACTCATCACCAAGTTCCCGGACATGCTGTACAGTTATCTAATATCTAATCTGGCATCTTGCATTTCCTATCGATTTATACATTTGGAAGCAATGGTAAAGAATTAATCTCATCTCAAATTCTCTTCTTCAAATGCACGGGAGTACTGGTGCCCTCCTCAAGGATTTGAAAGAAAACTAAGCTGCTTTTCTTCCCCCCCCCCCTTAGCAAAGCCATAATAAAAAACCCGTTGTGGTAAAAGATGGTGACAGGGCACTTGCAGAGAACAATACAGATCTCTTCTGGTTAACTGCCTGGGAACAGGTTCATTTCATATAGCAACACTATCTTCTGTGAACAAACACTGAAAGACACACGCTGTATCCTGGAAAAAAAAGACTTGAAAAAGAATAACTAAATTAAAATCCATGGCTTCTTCAGCCAGGGACAGGTTTTTGTCAACAAAGCTCTAAAGGCATCAGAGATGTGCCTCTGAGAACTGCGGCGCATCTAGTACTCTGCACACACCTTGAACGGCTCTGACAATGCTGACACGAGCTAACAAACCTGACAGCTGCTCTCCTTCAGACACATCTCAATACATTATTCTGGAAGTTAAGGCATCATCGCACAAATGGTGGATGAACAGAGTGTTCCCAACAGAGACCTGATGAGTACAAGTGATCATTCACTGCTGCGCCTGCTAAAGATGCCACTTTTTACAGAGATGAGCACAAAGCCTACGGAAGAAAGGGGAAAAGGGAGAAAAGAGGCACAATTTGACTTTTAGCCAATTAAGCATTCTTGGGGTTGGAGAAGACCCCTGAGATACAACCACAGTTTTAAAACATTCTTTATAGGAAAATACACACCAAGTGAGAAGTTGTTTTATTCTTGGTATGTAGAGAAAGTAATTTAGACTTCACTGTGTTGCAGAGTGGCATAAAAAATAATATGAAAGCTTTTACATCAACATTGAGAGACACCATCAGAAAAATATGAACAAGCATTCGTGGTAGTTATTGTTCAATCATGTTTTTGAAAAAATCATGTTTATTTTAGTTCTGGAAAGCTTGTTCTGCTGCGAGAAACTTAAGATACTTGACATTGTTGCTTTAATGTGACTTCTAACAAAAAACCCAACCAACCAAAAAAACCCCAAACGCACAAAAAACAAAACCTTCTGACTCTAGCAGCTTTTTCTATTTACTGAAGGCACAAGAGCCAGCAGCTGACATTTGAATCTCATCTAAATTCAAACAGGAAATACACTTTAAGGAGTTATCAACTGCAGACTGATTCACCCTTGATGTAGTGGATTCTCCATTCTGAGAAGACTTCTGGATGCACAGGTTAAGACCATTTATGGCATACTGAGCTAGGAATTTGTGTTGTTTCCTTTTGCCCTGAAGTCCATGAACAGAGAACAATCCCAAGCAGAAAGAAAATCCCAGTTACTCAAACCTGAATACAACATCCACACTTCTCAGCCTAACCACGCAGAACTCCCCATATACAGGACCAGTTTGAAACCAGTGGAGACGAAGTTCCACTGCACAGAGCATAGACAATCACAAGAAGATTTTTTACCTTTCCATCTTTGTCCCATTTGTGGCTAATTAATAGTATTTAAACTTTAAAAAAAACCAAACTTTGAAAAAAGATGGAAGCAGAGCGATTTCAGATGTATAAATTACTACACTATGTGATGTATATCTTTCAACAAAACGCTAAAACAAGTTTAACAGATACACTTTAAATTATTAATTACCCTAAGTAATTGCTGCTCCATTTTTCTTTTGGGGAAAAAGGAAAACAGAGCATCTATTTATGTTCCCTTAACTTAGCTATTTCATTTCCTACTCAAATAAGTGAATAAAATCCTTATTTTAATCAAGGAAAAATAAGAAAAGGAGTCCAAATAGAGAGGCAACCTCTGTCCCTCTCTACACTGAGAATCATCTGGATTCTATTAAACCGTCAAGCCATTTCTATATTAACCAGGGTTAACATATAAATAAAAGAACCAGCAAAATGTTTAACACTGGTAGCTTCTTTATTGGCTATGCTAAAGCTCTGTATGAATCTCAGCTGGTTTAACCCTTCAGATGCATGACATCTATTTTATAAAATTATACAGGCAACACTGCAGCAAAATGTTTCTACCTACAGAGCAGCTGCCTCCTCCTCCTCCTAAGCAATTCGGAGGACTACTTATAAAACAGCAATCAATACTGAAATTTAGGGGAAGGCAGCAAAGATTTCCAAATAAGACTGCCGGGTTATATTTTCTTTCAGGTTTCTTTGTTTGCACCTTCTGTTACACAGACTACAGACTATACACACCACTGCTCAAAGACTCTGCAAGACAAGGGTCCAACTGCAGACAAACATCTTCTAGGCTCAAAAGGAATTCAATCACATCTGGGTATATGCTCAAAAGAAACTTGTATATGACTTGCAGACTTCACTAACAGGAGCACTCCTTGGAATATTTTCATCCTTTAAACAGGTAACAATGCAACTGAAGTGTCAGTCTTCAGGTAGGTCCTTTCACCATAACATAATTTCCACTGAACCACAAAGCTACTGAGCTTCCTTACTCCTTGAAGAAAGAAATTTCAGTCCACTAATGACTTACTGGAACTTCACCATTCCCTGTTTGCAAGAATGCAAGACACTTGCAAGTGCTGATAGATTTCAACACCGGATACTTTCCAAAAGTATTTACTGGAAATAAAAGAGAATCCCAGTTCAGGGCAGCAGCTTCCTTATTCAGGTAAAGAAAGGTGAAAGGCTGTCCAAGAGCAAACTGAAAGTAAACAACAAAAATGTCCATTTTCCTGAAGGGTTTTATAAAGGATGGATTGGTTATTTACATTTTGCCTCAGTTGTTTTTTTTTTTTTTTTTTTTTACAAAGGACAATTAAAAAGAATCTAAGAAAGTNAGGTGCACAAATTAAAACTACTATATATGTAACATCTAATTAAACAAGACTGCAAAAAGAAGATATAGATATACATATATATACACACACTAACATGATAACTTCTGCTTGTTCAAATCCGAAATGCAATTGTTGGAACAAACAATTGCAGGAAAAACGTACAGGCTGTGGATACAAAATTTGTAAGATTACATGCTTTGCAAAGCCAGGGAGGAACAAGTTTAGTATTCCAATTTTTTTAAACGTAAAAGAACATTAAAAAACTTATTTATGTAGCCCCTTCCTTATAAACCACAGAATCTTTGGAATGATGAAATGACCTTCCACCTTATTAGAAGCAGCTTTGAAAGTGACTAAAATTGAGACAGAATTACACAGTTTGCAGCAGCAGGCTCTGCTGATACGAGTATCTTTCACAGTGCCCCACAGAAACACACAGCATTCCTAAGAATCAGCCCTACCAACTCAGCCCAGAGCCAACAATGGGTTACTTTCTTGGGATTGCTTTAACAGTGGAAGAGTCTGTAAAGTAAAGTATGTACCCCAGGTATGTCCCTGCATTTACTTCAAGTGATTTATTCAAGTATATGAGAGTGCAAGTCAGGAAACAGCTTTCCAACGCACAAGGAAGTCTGGAAAATCTGACTCGGTTCTGCTGTCTCTAGAAGAGTCACAAGATAATAAAGTTACTTAAGTAAGCAGAAATAAATGAGTATGTTTAAAAAGAAGTTCTGCTGAATAGAAGTAGTACTCTTGCACATTCCTTTTAACATTAGTATATTCTCAAAACTAAAATAGAACAAATATTTAAGTATATTTAAACAGAACCACACAACAACTCAATAACAAGCTTACAGCTCGAAAACAGAACTGGAAAGATCTAAGCAATGTAACTAAATCTTGATCAAAGCAGCATGCAACCATATTCTGGCAGTCACTGGAGCAGATGCCTGCCACTAGTGTAATGTAAGCATCTCCATAACCTAACTCCTCCTTATTTAGAAAGAAGAATATCTGGGGTAAGAACAAAAAGAAAAGTTTCGAGTTGCAGGAAACACAGGAAAGGGTGAACTCAAGATGCTGAAATGTATTTTGCTTGAGCATATGTGTCTGGAAATCAGGTGAGACCCAGAAATTCTGAAGTTCTTTAAAATACAGGATGCCTGTCTCTAATAAGCCAGAATATTTTATGATAATTCAGTGATCTGATTAAGTGAGTTCTGGCTGCCAAACTGCCAAAACCTTGTGTAGATCAGACTATATGGTTCTTGGCCTTTCCTAAAACCAGAAAAGGGAGTGGGGAAATAGGGAGGAAACCATGATGTCAGGGAACAGAGATACGTGTGACTGAGCCCAAAAACTCCTAATAGTGCCCTTGGACACTGCTTACTCCTGCCAAGGCTTGCAAAGGCATCATGTTTCCTGAGATAACTAGGGAGGGAGAAGGGGCAACACAACACATATTCTTCAAAATACTGCTCAAAAAGCTTAAAAATTCAAGTGTTCAAGAATTCTCCTGATGAATTAAGAGCTTGCAGGCTTTCCTTGTCCACATGCTCCCTCAGGGGGACGGCTTATCTCTTTGTCAACAGAGCCTAATGCTTTGCAATTTGTACAACGACAGTATCAGTCCAATGCACGGAGTCCAGCAAACTGGTTTGGCAGAGGTGGGGGGCTTCTCAGCTAGCTGCAGGGGGTGTTTTCTTTTGTTAAATACGCTGAAAGCTGTTCATAGTTCCTCTTTGTTAAAATATGTGAAATATTTATAAGCTATCTTAAGAGGAACATTCTTAGATACCATAAAATAGCAGCAGTTTGGATATGTAATTCTTATCACACTACTTGTAACCTGAGCCCAGAACTGACAAACTGAAAAGCAGCTTCAGAATCCTGGATCTGCCTCTGGGAGGAGGAGGACATGGAAAAAAATATAAAAAAGGCATCTGATAATTTGAAAACTGCATGATCGAGATGCCCTTAAAGATCCAGAATCTGCTGCATGAAATACAGTGAGAACATGAGCAGGATGAAGCAATACCCTTCTATTTAAGTTGACAGGTGAGATTTTCAAAGGGGTATCAAGAAGAGCAGGAAGAACAAGAATTCACCCTCCATCAGCTTCAAAGATTACAACAAAGAAACATTTATCAGCAATGCGCATAGGAAGGTGTCTTGCAAAAATTAAAACAGCTACGAATATTTATACTTTTTATATTTTGACTGGGATGAAGAGGAGGGAGATGATTTAGAATAATGAAACAGGTAAGGAAAAGATGTGGAGAGAGAACAGCTTTTTTTTAGCTAGTGCTCATCTCCAGATGGAAGTTAAAATACCCTAGCACTCAGTCTACCCAAACAGCAAGGGAAGGACTCGCCTCAAAGCTCCTCAGCCTCACTGTGCTGCTTCAGGCACACTGACTCCACATGAGAAACCAAAGCATCGTCTGCATGTGAAGTGATGAAAAACAACTTTTCCATTACTGCACAGTGAGAGTACATTTTTTACGGGTTTTCCTGCACCCAGATAATTAAAAAAAAATAATTCTACATTTAAAAAAAAAGTTAATCTTAGATTTCACAATTTTTAAACTCTTTAGTGAGCTGTAAATATTAGAAGTTTTCACAGCATAGGCTATAATTGTGTATTTAAAGTTCAGAGTATTTTGATGAGCTACAAGTGCTTATTTTTCCTTATAAGCAGGACAGGATACGACCCTGAACAAACAGAAAAACCCATTTAATACTTTAGACTATTCTCACGTTATGTTTTTAGGAGAAATAATTGTGTGAAACGCCAATTATACAGCACCAGGATGTGCAGCTACCACTGAAAAACAGATAAAAAGCTTTCCAAGCCACTGTCAGCAAGTGAAACTAAAATAGTTTATGGAGAACCTAGGAAGTGCTAAATTTCTGCTACTGCAGTACTGCAAAACAGTGCATGACTATTATAATGGGAAGTTCCTTCTAATCTAGTCTTATCTTTATTACATTTATCTTACTTTATTTTACCCTCCTTAAAAAGGCTTCCTCAGATGCTACTAAAATCAAATAAAATATCAAAAAAGCCACTTTTTACATGAGAATTTTTTTCTAATAGAGCTGTTACAAAGAATGTATCAGTGGAGGAACAATTTTCACGTTTTTCTTCAGCTGACTCTCTGCAAGATCACTGCTGTTTTCTGACAATAATGATATCTAAATTGATCAAACCTATTGACATACACAAAATCAAAGAAAAAGATATGGAAGAAAGCCCAAAATTCCAAGGAAATGGACTGCGTTTTTAAAGCCTGAGTTAATACAGAAAACAACACAACTACAACAAAATACCTAGTGAAAAAAACAGTTGTATTCCCTTGATATTTTCTTGGGTCTTTGATGAAACTACAGCCATATTTGAGAAAGCTTTCCAGTTCACAGATACATTCTATTTCTTGTTGATGTTGCAATAAATCCTAATTAAAAACAGTAACAAAAAGGAAAACATGAAATGTGCAGTTTTAAATAAAAGCCAAGAAAGACACTAAATGCTTGTATTTCCACCTTCTAATGATGTGTGGAGGGGGAAAAGTAGGCCTCAGAAAAGAAGTAACAGTTGCAGAACTGCTGCCAATAGGTAAGGTAAACAAATAAAGGAACGTGGGGACAAATGTTTTTGCAGGGACTTTGTGACTGGGCAAGGGGTAATGGTTCTAAATCGCGTGGTGGATTCAGACTAGGTACAAAGAGGGTTTGTTTACCATGAGGATGTGCAATACTGGCACAGGTGGCCTGGAAGGGCGGTGATGCGTCATTCCTGGAAACATCCAAGGCCAGGATGGACAGGGCTCTGAGCAGCCTGATTTACCTGGAGATGTCCCTGCTCACTGCAGGGGTTTGGACATGATGCTTTGGAGGACCCTTCCAACACAAACCATTCTGTGATTCCATGAATGTTCTGGGTTTGGGCTTAACTTACAGCCACCGTCTCATCAGTAAACACGACTTTGGAGCTATCTTCATACATTTATGTATATGCAGTAGAGAAACTGTCGTTTTCAAGCAATCAAAATTGAAAGAAGTAGCAAAAAGAAGACAGGCTAAGAGAGCTTAATGCCAGTACATAGTTAATACCTGAAAAAAATACAAAGAAGCAGGGAAAAAGATTCTTGCCTTTAGTATTTGGGGAATTTTCTCTAGTTTAGTAATTTGCCTTTAGGCTTCTCTTCCTCTACCAAGTTCCGGCATGGTTTATTTAACAATTTGTTTTTAAAAAATTAACACAAAAAGGATTCTGTGGGGTTGAGTGGTAACATTCACATTTGATAACATTGCCAAGAAAAATCCAATTGAAAAAATAACATAATTATTTGCTTGTACAAGACTTGCAG
The DNA here is from genome assembly GCA_013397845.1 of Melanocharis versteri. Classification (NCBI taxonomy): domain Eukaryota; kingdom Metazoa; phylum Chordata; class Aves; order Passeriformes; family Melanocharitidae; genus Melanocharis; species Melanocharis versteri. The sequence continues at coordinate 2,454,284 of VZTG01000482.1, forward strand.
ATGGCCAGAACACCAATACAAAACCTGTCACAGTCTATTACATATTATAACACAAATGATACCATTGTCTTCTCTTGAGTTTGAAAACATGACATGCATAAATTTATGCTGAAAAAAAATTACTGTCAGTTTTCAATTATATATATCTATATAAAAATAGTTCCTTACAGGCAACAGTTCTACCTATAGCCATTTCATATCCTGCCTTGCAAAAAGGAAGAAAATTACCCACAGCTCCCTTTGAAATAAACTCCCTCATTCTAAGCCCTACAAAAGGATTTTAACATTTGCAGAAAATCAGGGGACTCACGAGAAGTACATTAAGAGTTACTCCTTTCCTGGCAAATTATTTGTCATGTTTGCAAACCGCTGCCAAATCTAACACTGACAGAAAAAACACTTCAGAACTTCAACATTTTTTAAAGTCTTTCCATTGTTTCAAATACGCTCTTCAAAACAAACAGCATTTAACATCCATTGCATTATGTTATCTTTCCCAGGTCACAAACAACCATAATTTAAAAGAACTTAAGCAATAACTGCTGTAGCACAAGACTATGTACAGTTATTTCTGCTGTTACAAACACTAAGATTTAAAATAAAATAGGAGCCCAAATCTATTTAGACAATCAAGTTGTCAGACTAAAAAAATTTTAAAAAATAAAATGCTAGGCATCCACCCAATAGCTCCCACTGACAAAATATTCAGATTGAGATTTTCAGATAGCCTGTAGCACTAAACTATTTGGCAGCTCTATTGGCTCAGCTCTCTGTATAAAGTCAGATTTAAATCAGGGAATAGAAGACTACCACAAATGAGGGATAAACAGAAAAAACAGTCCACATAGTTTTTCATTCTCCAGCCTAGATCTTCAGAAAGCTAGAACACAGGCCATCTGAAATAAACAAACCTTAGTTACAAGTAACTAATTTTAGAAGTGAATAAAAAAATAAATTGTTAAGTGTCCTTCTAAAGAAAGATCTACTAGAAAAAGCCCACAAATCTGACCCTAAAAAAAGGGCCAGCACTCAGTGCCACATCTGTTAGCTGAGTTCTTCCCTCCTGTGACCCAGAAGGATGATTACACACTGAAGTTCCAGTTTTCATTTTCACCCCAATACACCATACAAATGAAAATTTAACCACTGAAGCCAGACAGACCAACATGGCTGGTGTTACACAAAGTCAAGCAATTTTCACCCCAATCCTCCATTCACTAACTCTGACCCTATTAGGCTGGGTTAGAAATCAGGTGCAATACAATCTGTAAGAGCTCTGGAGAAAAACAACGTGACCTCTTCATATGAACTGCCAGCCCCACAGACCCAGATTGCTGTCAGACAGAACTATCAACTCTCACAGGCTGGAAGAGACCTCCAGAAGTTACTCAGTCCAACCCCATGCCCAATACAAAGCCAAATTCAATGTTCAGTTAAGCTGCTTGGGACTTTGACAAGGAATATCCCACAAACGTCCAAGAAGGGCAGTTCTGCAGCCTCTCACAGCAACGTGTCCCGAGTACTTCACCATTCTAATTATTTTTTTTTAATCCAGTAAGAAATTACCTTGCTATAACTTGCAACTACTAATTTACCATCCTTTCAACATGCACTCCTGGGAAGACTCTAGCTCCACCTTCTCTGAAGACAACAAACATCATTCCTCAGCCTTCTGCAGGCTGAGCAAACACACCTGGTGCTTGGCAGCCCCTCTCCTGCAGGCCACACCATTGCATCAGTCTCCCTCTCGAACTGGGGAACTCAGACCTGGAAGACCAAGCCTGCGGCCTGCTGGCTGTGATTTCTGTCCCAATCCCACAGAACACTGAGCCAAACCCAAAAGGCTTGGGCTTGATCCCACTGCTGTCCCCCCACTTGCAGATCAGAGCTAGTACCCCGTGTAACTTAAGCATGAAGTCTTTCAAATAACTGATATGATGGGTTTCATGTTGTTGATTGGGGTTTGTTTGGTTTGGTTTTTGATAGGTTGGATTTCTGAGATCAGGACAATGAATGACTTAACCTGCTCCATGGAATATAATAAAGGCGAAAGGCACAGACCCACCCATTATCTCACTGCCCTATCAGACAGGTGAACAAATAACAGCTTCACAGCAAAACCAACAGCAGACACAGAGCATATCCTCCATTCCCTAGGCTCTCAGCTCCAATACCATGTTAATTTAGTGCCAAAATAATTTTGTTGCTTGCCACGGCAGATTAAGGGAAGTGTTTTTACGAAGATCTATGCAAACATTCTGCAAGGTAAGCATGTGTGGGCGGAAGCAGCATAACTCAGATACGTGAGTTGCTACCTTACAGGGACTCTAGCAGCTGTGCTCTTTTTCAGCTAAGGCAAGAAATTGGTTGTTGGCCAATTTACCCAGAGCTGTGCATTTATTAATTTGCCCTGCATCTCAGCACAGGGGCTTCACCATCACAGACAACTGGCAGTTTCCGAACTGGCAGAAGTACCTAAGTAAAATACATTATATGTGCATTTCTAGTTCTTTTCTCATTTCTAGTCAATATACACACTGATCTCAGTACGAAAATGATGAAACTATTTGAACTGCACTGCAACCCATTACAGAGGTACAGACTGGAACAGAAACAAAAATCGTTGGTGTTTTTTTACGTCAATTACCTTGATATATGCACAACAGCAGCTGCATCCACTGCACACTGCTTTGTGTGAATCAACTTTTTTTTAAACCAACAACACACACATTTTAAATTGTAGCACAAGAAGCAGTAAGTTAAGAAAACACTCAAAAGAATTCGGCGAAAGAGTATGTGAGGCGATCAAGTAATTTATTTCTACTATATAGAGTCTTAATAAGAAAATGAGATTCAATGTCAATGTTTCATTTTTGCTATTATCACCAGATTTTATTGATCTTAGGGTAAACTCGATTCTACCCGTAAGTTTATGTACAGATTTTAACCAGACAGGACTAGATTTCACATGTTCAGGCTGAGGTGAAGAAAAATTCTCCAACCTGTACCAGAGACACTTCTGCTGGCAGAGACACAAAAGACTCTCTGCAGTGAAACAAAAAGAATCAGTCGGATGCCTTCAGTTTTGGGGAGCTCAGGGATGCAGCAGCAGCAGCAACTCTCAGAAAGAATTTTCATCAGAACAAGATACTCTCTTCGCGTGTTCATTCCAGCTAAAACAACTGCAGAGGACTCCCCATTTCAGTGTGTGATGGCTTTTATTTGTGGGACGAGGGAGGGGAATAAAAGGAATTCCTTTGACAAGAGAGCTGCACTGCAAACCACAACCAGGATCATTTTACTTCTTTAGCTACAAAGAGATTACACGCCATGAAGAAAAATCCCATGATCTAACAGCTTCAAGTTATTTTACAAATAATACGACTAACCAGTTGCCAGAGAAGATATTTTTGCAGCTGATTTGCTTTGTACATTTCACAGCATTTGATACACAGTATTCATCATTTAAGCTCTGATGAATGTGGTATCTCATGCCCTTGCTGAGGCTTCCCACGGACAAAGCTGTACTTAGCTCTTGAACTAAATCTAAAGTCGTTATTTATCTCATGTTTGTGGTAGTATGCTGAAGGTAGAGGAAAAAAATTCAACTGTTATGGACACCTGATTGGCAGAATGATTTACAACCTGAATTAAAAGTGGGGGAGAAGAACACAACATGCTCAGAGTTTCAATTTGAGATTTCCTCCTTAGTTTCTTTTACCTGAAAAGATTTATGCAGCCCCAAAGAAGTACACAAGACATGCTAATGACCCTGCAGGAACAGTAGGTACCAGCTGATGTTGCTGTAACAACTAAAATAAATATTTCACAAAACATTCTGTTCCGAAGTCAACTTGAAACTTTAAATACAAACACAGTTCTATTATTAAAAGCCTTAATGATATTCTCCTGCTGGTTGTTTTTTTTTAATGGTGAAAGCTTTAAGAAGTGTGCACTAAGCACCTAACCATTGTTCTGCCAAGGAACAACTGAGTACAGCTGCAGTGCAAACATGAAATGGAAATTACACGATCTTTAAAACACATTACTTCAAAACGCTATTTTGTATCCATGGGAAGAGAAGGGAAAACAAGCAAAACGCAAAAATCTACATCTCCACGAAAAAAAGCAAATATTTACCTAGAATTTACATGACACTGTAAATACAGGTAACAACTTGAAAAATGAGACGGCAATAAACGCATCACATAATTACCCTTCTAGCTCTCAAGGAAATATCTGAAGCACAATAGTCTGCTTCCAGAAAGTCCTTATAACCACTGTTACAGCTAAGCAAAATTAAACAGCGCCACAAGGATTTCTGATCTCTAAAAATAGTTCAGAACCAAGTTCTTTCCTAATAAGCTGCCGTGCTTGCTCGGAGCCAAGGCGAAGCCCCGAAGCGCTGCCGCACGGCGAGACCCCGGGCCCGGCGGAGCCGCGAGGGGCGGCGGGCGCGGGCCCCTCCCGCCGCTGGAATGCGGGGCCCGTAACCCGACCCCGCCGCCCCTCCTCCCGCACCGCCGCGCTCGCACACACTGAACCTCAAAATGGCATCCCGGCGCGGCCTCCCCGGCAACGGGCTGCGCCAGCCTCTCCTCAAACCGGCAGGAAAAGCCTTTTCTCGCTGCCCGGCCTTTCCCCGCGGACACGGGGAACCAGCGCCCGGCCGCGGGAAGCACCGCTGCCCGGCCACAGAGGCCTCTCCTTCGGCCACCTCTGCCCTGACTCAAAACTCACCCGAACTGCGCTACCCTCAGCCACGATCCCGGCCAACTCAGAAGCAAGGAACTGGTAAGAACAGCTCTTCCATCGCAAAGGCCTCACGTCTCAAAACCAATGTGTTCATGTAGATCAAACGAGACAGATTTCTGGAATGATGTGAATTGTCCCTTTCTCGAATGCAAGGGACTACTTTGTTATGAATTCACTTAACTTTTCAGACTATAAGCACATCGTTTATTTAGGAACAACACTGCTACAATGTCTTAAGTTTCAGGTCAATTACATACAAGCACAGAAATTAGTAAGTTACCCCTCAAAGGAAGTGTCAGATGATCTCATAGATAAATTGTCTCCATCTATTTTCTCTAAAAGTGAGTAATGTTGTACCATGAAAAAAGGCTGTTGCAATTTGGAAAAAGTATTTTGCTGTAAACAAAAAGGACAAGAACTTTACCGTTCTGAACATACTGAAATTACTAAGATGCCATTACACTACCAGCTAGCAGAGACTTGGAAACAATAATCATGCCAGTGACAGCACATGTAAGAAGAGAAAGAGAGTAACCTGAAAAACATTTTCCTAGCAATAGTAATTTTACTCATTAAGCACACTACCAAATGTTGTTCTATCAGCAACTGAGAAAAAAAGCCCTCCATGTATCTCAGGAGGGTGCAAGTCTTTTGGCCATCAGTGAGGAACCAGCTCACACTGACTCTCTCTGGTATGACTCCCATAGGAGGTGCTTTGTACTTTCGTTGGCTTAACTAAATCTGACACTGCAGAACACTGCTAAGGATGGTAATTCTGCCACTCTGGCAAGAAGAGACCTTTGGCCACTGTACACTGGATAGGTAGAGTGCCTCTGTTCATGTAAAAAAAAAAAAATCTCATCACCAAGAAGCTGCCAGAAACTCTTTGCTGTTACAAAGTTTTAGGCCTGGATCTTAAGTCAAAACCAGAAATTCAGAGCTCAATGACCTTTACACAGGATTCCTTCACCCACACGATTTCCCCTGTATTGGTTCACAACTACAAAATAGGAAAGAATTCAAAATGCTAAGACATGTTGAACTAAAGCACTGTCTTCATGGTAAAACCCTAGAACCTAGTGAGGAATGTCAAATACCACTATGATGGAAGCTTCCAAAAGACTTTATATCTGAAAAAAAAAAAAACTGGAGTAGGAAGGATGATGAAAATCATCGATATACTAATACACCTATAAAAAATCCCCACTATCAGTAAGTGTTATTGCAGGTCAAGGATCAGAAGCACTAACAACTGGCTACCTCTATAATTCTAGGCAAAGTAAGCATAGAATTGATTATTTTTTCGTTTGTTATGTATAAGAACAAAAACCCTACTTAGGTGCCTTTGTTACAGAATATGAGCACTTTAAACAATTTTTTTGTTTACTGCAAGCAAGACTTCTTTTTACAGAAGGCAAAACACAGTAATTTTGCTTCTGTGTATCATACATGATAGCATTTTGTCTCTCAGATTATGCAAAACTCAGACTTTTAAATTTTTCTCCAAAGGAACCTCTCCTATCGGTTAGCATTCTACAGAATTTTATTTCCAATTTGTAATTTCTATCAGATAATCAAAAGTAGAAGGATTTTCTATTTTAACCAAAATTTCTCTATTAACCTAAGGTAACAGAAAATGTCATACATGTAACAAATAAACAGCTATTTTTCTTTTAAAATATATTTAATAATGCTTACTCATTGGAATAAAATTTATTCAAATTGTCGGTTAGCAGTGGAAGAGCAAGTATGTTTACACATTAGAACCGAAGCTCAAAACACCATAACATGATTACCTGACAGCTATTAAATGCCCTGCAAGAAGTTATTAGTGTTGATTCTCTTTCAGAAGGCCAATATAACAGTTCCACCCTTAGCATCCTCCCTGTAGTTTTACTTTGTTGTGTCTTTTTTTAACATAAACTTTCCCCGTCACTCCCACAGGTCGTGTTTTGGTCTCAAGACCTATTATTGGGATATTTCACACAACAACTACACATAATAAAGAAAATTAAGCCAGTGCTAAAACTACAAAGTAATCCTAAATGTTTCAACAGGGGTTAAACTCACTGTGCTAAAAATAACAAGATGTATACATATTTTACTAAGGATTCTGTTTTCCAAAAGAGCAGATAGAAAACACCACTGCGATGTTTTACAAGGACATTAACAAATACCTTCAAGTACTTCAGCACAAGTTTCATGCCAGCAAGGATTACAAGCAGTCACTGTGGGAGCAAGAGGGAACCAAGGAGAAAAACCAAAACAAATCCAACCAAAAATCCAAACTCACACTGTCACTGCAAATTATTTTTAACAAATGAAAAGCAGTGTCAGGAAATATACCTGCTTATAACAGTTTTAGTATTTCCACAGTCACAATCTTTGAAAACTACAGACCACATACCACAAAAACATATATACATGGTATAAAGGTGATGAAGAAGAGACACAAAGATTACAGAAAGTACTGTTAGAACGCACTTTGGAAGTGGAAAATGTCCTTTAACTTCTTTTTGTACTTCTCTTGGGTGCGTGATTAACACAGAGCCTGACAGTGGTCATTCTAAACAAAATGTCCTTTTGAACACACTTGCTTTCCTATGAGAAATGTGACTGTGAACATTACTAGCTGCTCTAGCAAGTGCCACTTCATCCACTGATCTCTGACATACCATGACAAGCAGTCCCACTGAGCTGTAACTGGGTCTGTGAGCCTGGCCAAAGCAAGCTGTGCTAGCCAATGCTTCCAGGGGAAGAGAATCTTCTGAAAGATGTATCCAAATTAATGGTTTAAATAAGGTTATTTTTAAAGTATACTTTTAGAAACCTGCCTTCTAAATTAAAATTAAACGCTCTACCGTATTGGCAAATTTCTTTGCATGAGACTAAAATACTTCCTACTACACCTTCCAAAAGCACAAAGTCTGCATGATACTACTTCCTGCTGAAGAGAAAACTCAGTGCAGAAGAATAGCATTTGTCAAATCCAGCATTTTCAAAAAACAAGTGAATTTGCAACAAGCAGTTTATGCAGAATCTGGTTTTTATTACAATGTAATGGGTTCCGTAGGTGGAAGAGTGTGGACTGCAGACACACTAATAGATAAACATGTGGCTGCATCAGTACTCCTATGAGCTTGTCAGACATTTCAACACCATACTTTTAGAATATTCTCTCATACCAACTGCACTGTTACAGTGGCATTTAATTCCATTACGTTCATTGTCAAAAAGCTCATCTTCTGCTTCAACTACAGCAGTTCTTTGAAAAAATACATTTTTAGAGACTGTATTTAATCCTCAAATATATTTCCCCAGTCATAGCCATGAGCCAGCTTCGTGTAATACAGAAAAGAACACCCACATTTCACTTTCTGGATGCTATGTCACTTCATGCTCCTTTCAACCAACTCTGTAAAAATCCTTGGATTTGGGAATAGCACACCTGTTGTTTTATCTGAGCCTGCTACATAAAGATTTTATTGTGCTTTCTCTCTGTTCTAATAAAGCCTGGGTTAATGAGAACAGAAGAAAAAACTTGGCTGAATTGATCTCCTGCCCTGGCAGTGATGCCAAACACACACCTATTGTATTTCTGGTTCTTAAAACTCAAGTGATTCTTTCATCTCAAATTTTTCTCTTCATTCGGGTAAAAAAAAGAAGTCATCACACATCAAACGAATTGCACTATGAGCAACAGACATAGGAAGGCCTGGTTTCCTGCAGATTTGTTCTGTTTTGGTCTATATCTTTTCCCAGGGTAATTGCTCCAGCTCACTATATAGCCCGCATAATTTCACTCCCCCTGTCCCTTAGCAATAGATCCATTTCTCCACTCACACACATATTCCTCTAACCACAGTTGTCTCTCCCTTCCCTCCCACATCCTCTGGTGCCAAAAAACGTCTTGCTGGCTGGACAGTATGTGCATATTGACCTCCCTCTTATCAGGCAGAACAAGTTTGCTGAACACTTCTGATCGTAACATCCTTCACCTCTGGGGACATTAACACAGCTCAAGACCTTTGAAACAGAAACAGTGTGACATCCACTCCATAATCTAACTAGACATCTAATCTTCAAGCCTGCTGATACATGAAGCTTGTCTTTGACGTTTTAGGTATTAGGAATCTGCCAAACTCCAAAACTTTACAGACTACATCAGAGGCAGAAAAATTTAACAGAACTACAAAACAAAGGACTCAACTGCGAAAGAGTGAAGAGGAACGTGGGGATGGGAAGGTAAAGATTCTGACCAACACAGCTTTGCTTTGTGGAGTGGGGATATAGTCAATATACATGAAGAAGTTACACGGGATCACCAACATTCAAACTAATAAAAAAACCCCAAAAACCAGGCACTCCAAACTGATAACATTCCCAAACAGCAGCCTTGCCCACAAGCACAATACACTACAACTAAACTGGCCCTGGAAGGGGCACTCTTGTTCTCTAGGCCAACTGTGACACTCAGTCTGCCCCCACAACCGCAGCTAGACTGGCAAGAAGTGAAGCCTACTGAAAAAAATTTTCAAAAAGAAGGCAAAGAAGGGTAACGGGCTCTCAGCCAGTTTAGATTCCTACAGCACCAGAGCAGTGCCAGCCAGTGGTGCTGCGAAGGAAGAGGGAAGGATGCACCAGGGTGGCGTGAACAAGGAGTAGAACTGGCCCTTCGAGTGTACCCGGCTGCTTAGGCTGCTTATCTGCAGCACAGAACTGCCCTCTCCATCTGCCAGTTAATTATTCATCCAGCAGATACCAATGGAAGTCTACCTGGCTACACTGCTCCAGTCCTTAGGAAATTATATTATCAATCTTTCCACACTAAGCAAAATAAAGTACCTGAACAGAAAATGTTTAAGATAAGGCAGATACAAAAAAACATGTTACTTCACGTTTGATGGCAGTTTCGTTAAAGCAAACCTAACAAACGTGTCAACGAAGGCGGATGGGTGCCAGTGCAACATTAAAAAAAGCTGTAGGCGTTACAGACACTACTAAGTGCAACAGCAGAGGAGCTGACGTGCCTGGCTGCGTGTGGGTGTGATAAAAGGCCTCCGAATTCGCCGCCTGCTCTGTGGCAGATGTCTAGCCCAGCACTCTGCCTGTGACCCCGCCTGCTATCAGACCGGTCGGGAAGGAAGGAAGAACAGAGTCCTCCCTGGCTTCATCCAGAAACCCGTGGAGTTCCTGACCTGCAGTCAGGCACAAGTGACTGCGCTATTGCCATCAGTGCACACATCCGTCAACAAATCCCTGCGATTGTGAATCTGCACAGCACTTTCATCCCCAGCCACATATTCTGGCAGAGACTTTTCAACTGAAATATTTGCTGTGAGGAAGGAAAGAAACGCCCCATTTTACCATCCGTGTAAACCTGCCATTCCCTTACATTGTGGAGGAAATAAAAAATAGTGGTGAAACACTATTCATCAGTTTCTTAATTTCATTTAAGGTTTGATGGATTACCATCACCATCTCTCTCTCCACTGCTTGTCTTTCCCTAACTGAAGTCTTTCCCAAGTCTGCATTTAGTACTGCATCCTATTTGTACTGCTAGAAGAAGGAAAAATCAAGCCAGAACAAAAAACTCCTACCTTCTCATTTTAATGGGGCCGTTGAAATTGTGTTACCAGAAGGACGTAACCTGCATGTCCATATGTAATGAATGTGTACAGCTGTATAATCACATTTTTAAAAAACTTACTGTATAGAATGTTGCTTCAAAATTGGCTTAAATTCATTTAAGCCTGTACTGATTGTAAGAAGGGAAGTGCTGGCCCTCCTCTCCTCTTACTCCTCATAAGGTACCACAGTGAGCTGGAAATACTGAAAACCTAGGGGTTTTTATGTGGTTAGTTTTCAGTTAAATTAGCAAACAAACCCAACCTTTTACATGGCCACAAGTACAAAAGTGACTGTGGAAACACAAAAAAGAGAAGAGAGGAAAAAAAAATTCAACCCCTTACACAGACAGGTTCAATCTAAAGTAGGACCTTCAAAACAAAGATCTCTCCAAGTGTTAATACCTCATTTAGAGCCTTTTACTGCTTTTGCCTTTGTTTAAATTAAATTACATTGCACTTACTGTACCTCATCCAGTATTTTATCATCCAGGCATTCAATACTGCTCAAGCCAGTTTACAGTACCCGTATCAGCTACAAATTTCACCACCTCACCATTCACTCCCCCTTCCACACTATTTCCAAACACACCGAGTAAAACAGCCCTCATCGCTTGCTTCCAGTGAGGCTGTTACCACCTCCCTGCCACAGGGGGACCTGCCCAGTTCTTCCTGGGAGCCCAGAACCGGCCAGGGCCTGCCAGATGTGTCTCACCAGTGCTGAGCTGAAGGGCATCATCACCTCCCCGAGCCTGACACAACACCCACCCATGGACAGCCCAGGAGGCACTTCCCCAGGTGCAGGGCTCTGCACTTCCCTTTGGGGGGTTTCATGAGGCTCCTCTCTGCTCACTTCCCCAGTCCACCCAGGTCCCTGCGAGGGGCTGCTCAACCACCCGGCCCACCAAACGCTCCTCCCAGTTCTGTATTGCTTACAAACTTCTGAGGGTGTGCTCTGTCCCATCATCCATGAATGTTCACTCTGTTGCACTGTACTGGAAATCCAGCTCGACCCCTGGGTCACACTGCTAGTGACTGGTCCCCAGCTGGACTTGTGCTGCTGATCACAGCTCCCTGAACCTGGTAGCTCATCCAGTTTTCAGTCTATCTCACTGTCCGTTCGTCCAATCTGTACTTCCATCACTTTGTTGATGAGGATGTTACAAGCGACACTGCCACTACCCTAAGGAATTCAAGATAAACAATATCCACTGCTCTCCACTCACTCATTCACTGAGACAGCCTCCTGAGGGAAATCACTGTCAGGCACCTACACACGTCACCCATGCTGACCTGCTGCTAGGCCTGACCCACAGCTTTCAACTGACTAATCGTTCGCCCAAAAGGAAGAGCTTCAGGAATCCCCATGGCGCTCTCACAACAAAAATCCCCTCACCATCTGAGCCTGTCCTTCCTGGAGAGCCCATAACCAGCCCCTGCAGCACTCCAGCCATGTCTGCTGTCCCACCCCATCTCGGATCAAAACAACATGCAACTGCACACACACCTCCCATTTCTCCTGTTTGTGCCCAGACTTTTCCACAACATACGGAAAACAGTGAAACATAAATAAAATAATCAACTTAGGTTAAGTTTTAGAAACTTCATACTGGCTACACTTTAATAGCCTAGAAACTCATTTCACACTATGACAAATTTACAGATGCTGGAGAGAAAAATCAACAGTGACAGTGCAGTAATAATGTATGGATGGATAGATATGGGAAGAGATGCTTTGCAGTTATATACAGAGCAGAGATTAAGAGTTCTGTTACTCCTATCCCAGGTAAGAAACCCTGTTAGAAGAGAGCTCTGGGCTCCTCTCCTGGGCTCAAACCCAGCAAGCCTTTCTCACCACACCACTGCTCCTCTGCCCACACCCCCTGTTACCTGAACCCAAAGCCCCATTCCTGCTCTTTCAGACGCTCAGGAGACCCTGGGATCTGTATTTACAGCACACCCACAGCTTCTCTTCTCAATGAAAGTAACCTGAAGGAGATTTATTTTACCGTCTGTTGTTCCAAGTACACACAGTAAAAAATATCTTCCAGTAAACAATTACTTCTTCCAAAAGCAGAAACAGTTTGAAATCAAGATTCAAAACTGCTGAAAACTCTGACATTTCTCCTACATAACCTCAAACTTTTAAATTTTGGTAAAAACTCTTTGAAGCAAGAGTCCCTTTTTACAAAGCAAAGAAACCATCTTAGGGTCTTACATTAACTAAATCACCCTTTACATCAGCACTCAAACCAATGCTTTCTCAAAGACCAGCTCATATGTAAATCCCTGTACTAACAGGTAACTCTGATGAACGCCAATACTGTCAAAAAGTAAGAAGAAAAAAACACAAAAGAAAATGTAAAATTACACATTTCTATAACCTGCTTGGTAGCTTAGAGAGACCTTTTCTAACTACAATGGCTTCACGTGCTATGGATATATACTGCAACGGATTTAATGTGCCTTACAGTCTCAGCTAGCTCCTGGTCTCCTGGTTACTGGGATGTAGGAAGAAGCTTCCACAGAGTGGTGTAATTCCACAGCTGTCTGCTAGACTGTCTGATGTGCTCCTCTGGAGCAATACTGCTGGCCATTGTTGGGAGCAAAACACTAGAGGCATTTGCAACATTCTTTTCTCACTAGTGCACCCTCCTTTCATATAGTTTTAGTTGGTTATTTTTCCTGTAACCAACTTCTCCTCTGAAATGAAGTCAGCGGAAATGAAAAGATATTTATAAAGAACAACCAAGCAAGAAAATCACAGAATTTCATTGCAGCAAACAACTATACACGCTACAGATTCTTAAGGACAAAGAAGGAAATTCTTACATCAGTTCCTCCCTCCACCTCTAGTTTCCAGGCTCCTAAGACGATTACTGACAGCATTCGAGAGATGTAAATATTATACAACAGCATTTGAAGCTTTGAAAAAAACTTGAGTAATGCCATTTCTGCAACGGAACCTCTGGCTAAGGAATGCACAGCTGCTGAGCAGATGTATAATTTCAGCATTTAGATTCCATTATTTCAAGGGCAATTTTTTTTCTTTACTCCGTGTTTTCAGATTTTCTATTTCCATCTGGTTTTTGACCTCCCTCAGCTTAGTCCACTCTTCTCTGTTTTAGTTCATTACACCAAAATAATTTTCTAAATTAGAAACATGTCTACATTTAAAAACTTGTGAATTTAAAGAGAGGTGGGGGAGTGAACCAGGGCCAGGGGCAGAACAAAAACAGACAGTTCAACAGAGGCCTGGGTTTGAATAAAAACTGTCCTGTCTGGGTCGGGTTTGATTTTGCAGTTCCTGGTCTAACCCAAATTGGCGAGCCTCTAACTGCATTCCTTCCATGAAATTTTAAGAGCAGGAAACTGAAGAATATCAGCTATATGAGAATGTTTCTGCACTTTGCCAGAGCCCTCTGCCATAAACTTCTGAGTAAAACAACACTCCAGGTTTTGATTCTTTTTAGAGTTATAATTAATTATAGTTGAAAGCATAAAAAAACCTTAACTCACCGTGTACTAAAGGAGTTTTACAAAACACATAAAGATGAGTGTAAACCAGTATTGGTGGTTGTCAAATCAATTCTGTAAAGAATTTATTAATGCAAGAGTAGTAAAATATATAAAAAATATATATCGAGATCTGATTGTTTAGAAAAATTTCCATTCATCTAAGCCAAGTAGAGGACTAGGGTATAGTCTGTCTTAAACTTCAGTCCACGCCACAGGTTTTAAAGATGAATTATCTCTGGTAGGACCACTGATTCAGCTCAGCAAATGTGACAGATTGGCCATAAAACCTATCCATTTTTGCATTTAATTTTTGGCTCAGAATAATAATTTGCCTGGGAAAGAGCACGATCTTCAATCCTAACGAATGGCATACACATCAGAATATTCTACAGGAAACTTTCTATAGAATATTTTCACCAAAAAAAAGGTAAAATTATTATGAACTACTAAATATGGAAGATAAAATTATAAAAATACATCTATACTTTAAAACAAAACCCCCACATTTTTATCCTGTGTGATTTATTGTTTGCTCTGTCCCCAAGAGAGGAGACATTCAAACCAAATTTTAAAAAAAACCTTTAAAGCAAAACTTCCATATCTTCTATCATCAGGGACATTTCTGCTTAACACTTGGTGCCACTACTGAATTTTTCATTACTGCTAAAATCCCTTCAATAACCTGAACAGAAGACAGATTCAGTGCTCAAAACATGGAGTGAGAACGGCTGCCCCTCATCAGCTGGCAGTTCATCCCTGTGCCCTGTCCCAGTCCTGTGCTGTAATTAACTTTCAGTAGTCCAAACCAGTGCCTGACAACCTCAAGGCCTGCTCCTCGCACAAACCTGAGAGGGAAACACCAGCGTTTCTAAAATCTTCTCCAAGGCATTCTGTTAAAGATGATTTTCTCTTCCACAAAGAAGGACGTGCAGCCAGGAAGGAAGGGCACATTTTACCCAGCTTTGTGGTCTCCTCACTCACACTTCCAGTCACTGAAGTTCACTGTTTTCTTCCGATAAATCCCTCTTGTTCTCATACCACTCCCCAAGTTCTTTCATTCCCAAATGTAAAGGGACAAGGAGATGATACATTTTTCATATTTTCAGTATCCATTATTCCTGCTGAACAACTCTTCCAACCCTTATGCTTATGCTTCCTTTTCAAGCCCTCTATGCCCCTGCAAAAACACATGGAACAGTTCCTCTGCATACCCCTTACCACTGCACTGTGAATTTCCAACTGAACACGGGATAGGAAAAAGAATGATTAATGTAGAAAATTTTATCTGAGCTTATTCACCACTTCCATATCCCTGATATTCTGACTCTGAGCACACAATGTACTCATTTGCACAAATCTCATGAGCAGAGTATTGATTCTCTGCATAAGTGAAATCTCTGATGACTTCAGTCCTCCAAAGTCATTTGAGCTCTGCCCACTGCTTTCCAGTCAAATTTGGGATCAGGCTCTCAGGAAGTATAAAGGCCTACAAATGGTTCTAGGTGGGAATTTTTTTTAAAAAGCAAGAAAAGAAAAGGAAATTTAAATCATTTCAACAGCTGCAGCAGTGAAAAGGAAATTGCTTCCACAACCCAGACCTACATCCTGGTATGTATCTTGTGAGACTTTGATATTTCTGTAACTTATCCCTGCTACATCTGCTTGTATTTTATCAACCAAAGGCAAGACTGACAGTTTTCTCCTTAAGATGGTGAACTGAGGGAATATAGACACAAAGAATTGCTAGTTGCTTCCACATTTTAAGCTAATAAAGTTGACTGAAACCACACTGCAAAAATTTAAGTGATATCAAAGTTTTGTAAAAAGCATTGCTGCTGTTATAATATATGATGTAAATTAAGCTACAATACTTCAGAGCTGAGTTTATAATACTGATTTTTTTTCCCCTTTTAATGCACAGCAACTCATCACATACTCGAAAAACATTTAAATGCACTATATTTTCCTCTGTATTTTGGAGAATCCTATTTTGGGGAAAAAATGAGCATGAGAGCATTGAGCTGCATGATGCAGGTACATATCCTGTGAATTGTTACTACACAGACTTTTGTCTAATCAAAATCTTTTAAAACATTCAAAGTTCACACCTTCATGATACTCAGAGCACTTCCTCCTCCCCAGTGAAGTCACTGGTGACATGGCGGTGATGGCAGGGACAGCTCCATCAGGGCAATCACTTTCACTCTAACTACAGGTGTCACTGCAGAAACTCAGAGCTGGTGACACACCTGACATTCAATAAGGCTTTGCTGTGGCTTCTCCTTTCCTGCTGCTTATACAACCTATGAATATTATCACCATCATGAGCCAGAGTTTATTTTCCTACCCTAACACTTGTTTTGAATTTTGCTAACCAGACCATCATTAAACAGTACTAAACCTAACTGTAATGCACAGAATTCAAATTAAATGGGATGACAACTACAAGACATCCTTCAGAAAAATGGCAAGAAAAACGTCTCTGGATTATAAATCTGAAACAGAACGACCACATTTCTCACACTGTTTGTGTACAGCTGAAACAACGGGGTCATAACCAATAGCTATTCAATAGATCTTCTCAATAAGAGCACTGAGATCGCTAAAATTACATTTTCTGTATAAAGAAGAAAAATGAGGTTACTGTTTCAACCTTTCACCCAGTTCCAAGGATCACCTAGTGTAGTCTCCATGTTATTCTTAAAGGACACAGTATAGCAGGTCAAGTTTTACATTCATTGTCAGTTTTAAACATTTCAAAGAGTAACTACTTGCTGCCAGAGAGTAGTGAACCCTCAACAGCTTTCACAGCAACTTTTAAGGGATTGCAGGAAAATGAGGCAGAATGAAATCCCATTTTCCCTTTAAAACATTAACCATCCTGGAAGGCACAGAAGAGACCACTGCAGCTGGGGACCATCAGCATGACTGTGGTGGGACAACTGCAGAGGGTTCTGCAGATCTTGTCCAAGAAAGGAAAAGGTGGAACCAGCAGCAGCGAAAGGCAAAATTTCTTGTCAGGTACACTCCGTGCCTGCCCCCAAGTCCTGCATTTTGGAAGTATTAGCAAAGGAAACAAGGCTCCAAGTACTCCATCTGTACCCACATATGACTCTGACGAGACACACTTTTAAATTACTGAGTTCCTTCTGTCATTTATTTACAGATGACAGTAAGATAAGGGAAGACATCCCAGGCACTGAAAACATGCCCTCTTTTTACTGAGGAACCAAGAAATACCTGATTTTTTCCCAGGTATCCAGACAGAAAGGACAGATCTTCAACTGACGCTTGAAATAAGCACGGGGACACAAACATTCGTAACTCTCTCTGCCACATACTGATTGGCCTCTTTCATTCATCTGTGTTTTTCCGCAATTTACCAAAGAAGTTACTGCAGCGTTGTATGTCAGACCTGGCATCCAGAAAAAGCTCACGCATCATTTACACACTCCACCATATTCAGTGTTTTTAATTTGCATAACAAACGACGTAATTTTCACCGTGAGGATCTTGTAGAGCAGTGCCCAAAACATTCGGATTTGGGGTCCCACACACTGGCTTTAAGAAAGTCTATGCTCTAGCTACATACTCTTTCAGTAAACATGTATTTAATCAGTGAATTCCAAGCACCATGCTATTCCAAGCTTGCAGTTTACCAAGAGCTGTCTGCTCTGACTTGAACAAAGGCTCAAACAGATAACATCCAGAAGTCTCTTTCCAAACTAAATTACTTCACAATTAAGGGAAGAAAATAATTCAGATCCAGCCACATATACTGTCTGCCCCTGGAAGAGATCAGCCAGAGGGACATACTAAGGACTGGCAGCTGAATCTTGCAGGTGCATGAGAAGACCCTTCATAAAATTTCAAACCAGATCTCAAAGCCTACCAGGTTGTACCTGCCTATATAAATACATATAAAATACACAGCCCCACGCACACACCCCAAAAAGAATGTGCTGCATAACCTAAGAAAAAGCTACAAAAGAACAAAAGTACAAGATCAAAAGAAACATACATTGTCAGGAAGGGTTTTATCCGGGCTGCTACAAATGCCACAACATGGAGTATTTCTAGCTGTAGACTGCATAAACTATCTGACTATAAATTGCTCTTATGTTAACTTTTTTATTCCAGGACTAGGTTCTACTACGAATCAAACAAGCCTTTCAATTCGGGAGAGCCTTCCTTATCTACAAAAGCAGCTTCTCTATCCCTGCAGGTAACAGGCCTGAACAAACCCTAGCGTGCTGACTTGATAAAAAAACTCAAAGATAATTACCTCTAAGCAGAGAACAAAATACGTAAATTCGGAGGGCAGTCAATTTACACTGGGAAAAATCGTGATACAACTTGACACAAAGTAACAGGCAACTGCTGAAAGGAAATACCACAACTTACTACCATTCCCTGCTGCTGAATTCACTCTTAATTTTACCAAAACAACATCAGAGTGTGGTTGATTGATAGGTGGTAAAAAGCCATTTATGCTTTTGAACCCTGTTCAATAGATTTTGTAATCAGTTATGAAAACCGCGTACATAATCGGTCCTCAACAGCACAATCTTTCACTACGAAGGTACGGGCGATTATTTGGGGTTATTATTTCTTCAGACTTTTTTTGTCTGACGCCGCTGAACGGCGAAAACCCATTTGGAAACCCGGCGTCCAGCTTTGTTCAAGGCTCGCACAAAAGGAAGGCGAAGCACCTTATTGCTCGTACCCTCCCCACGACGACGGGCGCTGCCGCTCGCTCCGGCTGGGGCCGCTCGGCACCGGGCCCAGGATTACAACACCGGGAAGGGAGGGCAGGAGGGAGGGAGGGAGCGCACGGCCAGCGAGCGGAGCGCCGCGCCGGCCCAGCCCACGCA